>OY757929.1:4680227-5182727 GCA_963585895.1 Sepioteuthis lessoniana | reverse complement strand
ACCTAACAAAACCAGACTGATACCCGATCCCAAACATCAACAGCCTCGGATCCAAGCTTTTTAAGAAGATATTTTCAAAGATCGACCTACAACAGGCCTATCACCAAATTCCTATTCAAAAGGCTGATATTGAAAAATCTGCCGTGATAACGCCGTTTAGCCTCTTTGAATATTTATCTATCGCATTTGGATTGAGAAATAGCAGTTCAACCTTCCAAAGATTTATGGACAGCATATTCATGGATGTTGGCTGAATTTTTGTGTATATTGATGATATTTTAGTGTTTTCCGAGTCAGAAGAACAACACCACAGTGACCTCGAAAAGGTCCTCTCACTTCTCGAGGAAAACAATTTTAAAATCTCCATCGACAAATGCTAATTTTATAAAAGCAATATTGAATTTTTGGGCTATAATACAATTGCTGAAGGACTTAAACTAACGGCACAAAAAGTTGAAGATATAAAAAACTTCTCAGAACCAACGGACTCCAAATCGCTCCGACGATTCCTGGGAATGGTAAATTTTTACAGGAAATTAATCCCACAGGCTGCAGATGTGCTACTGCCTTTGACTGAAGCCATTAAACACAATCCTGCAGCTAAAACACTGGAATTAGGCCCACCTGAAAAAGCAGCATTTATCAAAATAAAAGACATCCTTGCTGAAGTATCTGCATTGACACACCCTGATCCAAATGCCACACAATACCACCTAGTCACAGATAGCTCCAACTATGCTGTAGGTGCAGCACTACACCAAATAATAAATGGTGAATCAATCCCTATTGGATTCTACTCACGAAAGCTATCAGAGAGCCAAAAGAAGTACTCCACCTTTAACAGAGAACTGTTAGCGGCATACCAGGCAGTGTTGCATTTTAAACCACAAATAGAAGGTAGAAATGTTACTCTGTTCTCCGATCATAAACCACTGTCCCTAGCATTAAAAAAAAAAAAAAAAAAAAAAAAAAAAAAAGACGCCAATGAAATCTGATATACAATAGCGATATCTATCAATCATCACTGAATATGTTGTAGATGTGTCTTACATCAGAGGAGAAGACAACATTGTTGCTGACTGTCTATCTCGACCAATGTGCACAGTGACCATAGATCCCTGTGATTTACCAGCTATAAGCAAATCACAGAAAACAGATGGTGGAACTTGAAAAATACAAAAGTCAGTTGAAAACATATGAAATACAAGGGTCATCCATCTGGTGTGACTTATCAACATCCACTCCCATACCCTACATACCCGAACCACTACGCAGGAGGATCTTTGACATGTTCCACAACATCTCACATCCAGGACCTACACCAACAACGAAGATAATAAAATCAAGATAATTTTGGCCAGACATGGACAGGAGTATACAAACTTGGGCAAAAGGCTGTCTTCAATGTCAACACAAAATTTCCAGGCACACTAAAACAGAAACCACACCATTCTCCTTACCATCTGGGAGATTTGAGACAGTTCACATTGACATCATTGGCCCACTACCACCCACCACTACATACGATGGTGTATACACATCTCCAGACAGATATGTATTTACATGCATTGATAGAGCAACAAGATGGGTGGAAGCCACACCTTTACAGATCACATCTGCTTCTACCATTGCAATAAATGGCGACCTTCCGACTAGTGAAAACATGCAACCACATATAAAAACAAATTAAATATACCACTACAAAAATGGAAATTAAATATCAAAAACACAATATAACCTCCTATAAGAAAGGCAAAAAAGAGTTAAAGAATAATCCTCTCAAACCAGACGATTACATTCAACAACTTCATAACTAACTTTCTTAATTTTTGTTTCTATGAATAGTATTCTCAGATATTAAAAGAATTTCCAAAGAAAAAGCAAAAGGGTTAATGAAAAATAATCCTTTCAAACCAGATGATTACTTTCAACAACTCTAAGCCCTACCAAAATTAATACACATACAACAACAGAAAAAAAAAAAAGAAAAGAAATATGGAAATACAATCTATCACATCCGAGTCCTCGTTTCCAGCCACCCTTAAAAGATTTTTTTAAAATTTTGCAAATAAGATACAAGAATTTGATGAATAATCCTCCTAGAAAATAGGACAATTAAAAATCAATTCAGTCTTTGATACAAAACAAAAGAAAAAGTAAAAAACCGTACCACAAGGTACACAAAAAAAAAAGAAAAAAAAAAAAAAAAAAGAAAAAGATTTTTTGTAATTGCAAGTCAAATTGGAAAGGACAATACAGTAAGAACTAAACAGGACACTTTATTTTTCATCATTTGCTATTACTTGTTTCTATGTATATGTATTTGTTTTCGTTGTTTGTATTTTACACTTTTGTGCTGTGAGACTCGTAGTTCTTTTCTTTTCTTTACTTTCAGCTACAATGAATGTTATGTGTCAAACCCCAATGCTTTGCATTTTCGCTCTGGAGGGTGAGCTATGTAGCAGAAAGAAACTTAAATTTTTGTTTGGCGCGTAATTTAATTTGACCGTTAGAGCCGCCAAACATTTTCACCCAATCACGACGACCTGTCCTATTCAGCCCGAACCATATTTCCTAGCAGCACTAAAAATTGAAGAAAGCCCGCGAATCTGTCTCTTGATCAGAAATCCTCAACGGGAAAAGACCTCTTAACATCTGTTCCTGAATAGCAGCATCAACCATTATGTGGAGAGCCATCTAGTTTATGGATCCCTTGGGTCTATTCTTCTAGACCAAGGGATTCTAGTGAAAAACAAATTAGATGATACACTCTAACAACTTCCTACCTTCTTTCTTTACTACAAGGCTCGTAGCATACCAGCGTAAACCCCTTACTTCATGCTGCCATTAAAACCTTCCTTCAAAAACCTAACGACGTCTTTGTTCTTCTTCACCACCTTGATTTTCCATCAACATTTAGCAAGGGGATAACAACCAATGAAATACCAACGCAACCAACTTAAACCAAAAAACCCAATAATAATGTTATCCCCATCGCTATACATATAATGCCATTTTTTTTCATATAATACACTTCTAGACATGTTATGGGGATTTTGAGGGAGATGTTCCCTGGTCATTTGATCTCATTGCGCGGTGACATCGGTTGGCCCGCCTGTTCACCTGATTTAAATCTGTGCAATTTTTTTTTCTCTGGGGATACCTCAAGTCAAAGGTATATGGTAATCGCCCTCAATCTATTGAACAATTTAAAGATGTAATTCGTCAAGAAATTACTGCCATTCCACATGAAATGACCTGCCGAGTTATAGACAACTTTCGTGAACGCCTTCGACGGTGTGTAAACAATAACCGATCCCATTTGACTGATTTAATTTTCAAAACCTAATGAAACAGAATGGCATTATATGTACTTTTCCAAAATAAAAACACTTTTTTGGTTCACTCACAGGGAGTGTGGTAGAAAGGGACAGGGCTGCTCTTATTAGCATTGGATAGGCCAAGACACTGTGGACTTGCTACTGCTGCTATTGTGTGTGGGGGCGGAGAGTTAAGGATTCTTTTTTGGAAGTAGAAGGTGAAAAAATTTTTGCCTTTTTTAAAAAAAATAAATAAATAAATAAATAAATAAAACACCAAAGGGTGAGGACAAGCCAGAGATAGCTATTGCCCAAAGTTTTATTTCAAATGGCCTAGCAGAGAGTTTTTGAGATGTGCAGGCTTGGAGATTTTTGAGTAGAAGCTCACTTTTATGGTCAAGCAGAGAGATGGGTAAGTCTCCGAGACATGCTGACTAGAAGTTGTCAATTAGCTATCTCTATAAAAAACCAACCAGAATAATTTGGGTCAAATGAACCAGTAGATTTCAACAGAGAAAGAATAGCTGTGTTCCATGATACGATTTCATACATTATGTTGTTATGTAAGATTGCACAAGAACAAAGATTAAGTTGCCTTCAGTCTCATCCAAGGTAGCTTTGAATGTGGTTGATTGCGATGTTTCTCATTTGAGCAAGCAGAATTTGTGTAAGGATTGCCAGGTTTTCTTGGATCAGGAGGCTGAGAACATTATTGAAAGTTGATCCAGCTGATTTTAAACAGTATATTTGGATTCTTAACAGGCCAGTCATGAAGGTAGAGAATCAGTGCTCTACTAAAATCAGACCTGTGTTTAACTGTTCATTGCAAACAGGAAAGTGCCCCCTCACTTAATTATTGTGAGTATTCTGGCATCAACCTCTTCTCAGATATGTTGCAGCTGTTGATTAAGTATAGGATGGACCATTAAGATCTTTTAGCTGACACCCGAAAAGTGTTTTTCATGATTCATTTGAAAAGTGAAAGAGATAAAAACCGCTTTGGCTTTTTTGACAAAATTTATGAGTTTTCACAATAAAATGCTCATATTTATGTTTTTAGCAAGCCCCTTCATACAATTATGTGGTAAAATACCATCTTGAGAAATATCCTGATAGTGTATGTAGGGACATGCTGCTTAGCAATTTTTACGTAGACAAATTTGTAGTAAAAAGTAAAGTTGGTGACTGTAGTCGAGGGTGACCAGAAGGCTGCCTTTTCAATAGATACTACAGCAAGGTGTAGGGAGGGTGCTATTCCTTACCCTAGATTGCTCCACTTTACCCTTGATACATACCTTATATTGCTGAGTGTTAAGGAAGGAGGTATCAAGTACCATTTTTAAAGTCTTTGGTATGACATGAACTGGGATTGAACCCAGGTCTCTCGTACCATCGGTGAACACTACCTACTAGCCAGTGACAAATTTGTAAAGATCCATAATTCATTTGAAGTTCTGTTGGATTTGTGTCCACAGGCTAAATCAATTATGTGTGAGGGTAAATTTTTTTCTCAGGTCATGCACTTCCAACAGTGGGAGTTCTGACAGAGTACAAGATGTAAAAATGGGGAATGCTTATCTCCTTAATGCATTAAGAAAACTGTGAAATTTGGAGGGAGGAGCATAATGGTGCAGGGGATGATTTCTTCAGCGAGAGTAGGACCCATTGGTCATTTTCACGGTAATATTAATGCCAGTGTTTATAAAGAACTTCTTCGCCAGCATGCTCTTCCTCCTTTACGCAAAGGGACAGTTGAAACTCCAATATTTCTGCAAGATAAGGCACCTTGCCACAAAGCTAAAATTGTGTTATGTTTTTTGAAAATGAAGGAATAGCTGTTATGAAGTGGCCACCACAAAGCCCAGATATGAATCCTATAGAGAATGTATAGAAAATCATAGGAGAGAAAGCTCACAGCAGAAATCCTCAAAATATTGATGATTTATGGAGTTTTCTGAAAGAAGAATGGGAAAGTATCACTTAAGTCTGGACTCAACCCACGCAGCGAGATACGAAAGGATAATCAGGGAATTAAAGGGACCCAACCCTTATATAATGAGCAGCCACTGATGTGGAAGGAAAACTGACCCATGGCCTGCTACTGTTGCAGGAAACCAGGACACATGGCATCTCAATGTCAGTCAGGCAGAGACCCAGGAACATTCCTATGGGTAAGCCACAGGGAGTAGTAACAATAAACAAGATAGAGGAGATCAATCATCCGTTTGTATCACGAGGATTCGTATGGGACCCAAAGAGAAATAAGGAGATAAGCATAAATATTTTCAGAGACACAGGGGCATCAGTCCTTAATATTAAGAAAATGCATATCTGAGGGTGCAAGAAACAGTTTAAATAAAACTGTGATTATAATGGAGATCAGTGGTGAACCAGTGAAAATTCCTCTGTAGAGGATCAACATGAGATCTGGATGGAAGTCAGGATCCATCACCGTGGGGGTGGTAGACAAATTGCCAATGAATTATATACCCCAAGAAGGTAAGATGGCAAGACAAAGCTCGGAGTACGAGGAAGAAGATGGAGAGAAGGAATTGCAGGTCAAAAATGTCAGCAGTAGTGACCCAACAGAGATCCTACCAAATGGAATAAACACAAGGGGCAGAACTGCAGCAAAAGCTGAACTTGCAACATGAGCAAAATGATCCAGAAGTAGAAATGGAGGAGGGAATGTCTCTGCACTTCCACAAACCAAAGGGAGAAGAGACTCAGTAACAGACAGATGTGTCTGTGGTGAAAAGAGTAAAGTGTCTTCTCCTGGCAAGCTCATATGGGAAGATTAAAATGCTGTCAGAAAAAGATAAGAATCATGTGACTATTTTCTTTGTTGACTGACAAAGAGAAAAATCCAAGAACGAGAAACGATTTGAAGATGTACCCAAAAAGAAAGAAAGAGAAATGGCTTGCCTTGTCCCCAGCATAATGACCAGTTGAGCTTTCTGGAGAAAGGGAGAAAGAAAAATTATTAGTCGGTGAAACACAACACGAGGAAAAAAAAAAGGAAGAGAGAGACATGTGAATTGTCCGCAAGTTGATAAAATATAAACATTTTATTTTTGTCACTAAGACAATCTTACTTTGGATACATGCCTTTTTATGGCAGGGTTGATAATAAAATAATTTGTATTCAAAATTTCATGTTTTAATGATGCCTCACCACTTCATTTAGTGCCAAAACCTGGCGGCAAGGAGTTCCGGATATGCACTGATTACAGGAAACTAAACGCATCTACAATTCCTGATCGATATCAGGTACACCACATTCATGATTTTGCTTCCGGACTGCAGGGTTCCCGCATCTTCTCAAAAATCGACCTGATGAAAGCTTACTACCAGATCCCTGTAGCCCCAGAAGACATCCCAAAGACAGCAGTGACAACACCATTTGGCCTATACGAATTTCTGAAAATGCTGTTCGGTCTACATAATGCTGTACAGACTTTTCAGCATTTGATGGACGATGTTTCATTGGGATGATAAACTTTTACAGAAGATTTATCCCAAACTGTTCCACTATTCTTCAACCTCTCACAAACATACAACAGAAGAAGAATAGGAACATTTCACTTGAAACAGACGTCCTCCACGCATTCAACACAGCAAAGGCCGCACTAGTGAACTTCACCAAACTGTCATACATCAAGGACAACCCACAAATATGTCTCACCCTTACAACTGACGCATTAGACACCAGTGTAGGAGCACTGGTTGAACAGGAATGCGGCTCAACGCAAACCTATCGCATTCTTTTCAGCCAAGCTTTAACCTGCACAGAGAAGGTACAGCATCTTTTCATGAGAGTTGCTGGCCATATACTTGGCAGTCAAACATGTCAGACATCTTCTAGACGCCAGAAACTTAACAACTTACACAAACCACAAGCCTCTAACAACAGCAATGAGTACCAACTCTGATAAATACACAGCTCGGGAAATCTGACATCTCGATTACTTGTCACAGTTCTCCACTGATATATGCCATATCAAGAGGAAGGACAACAAAATCACAGATACCCTTGCTCTGGAGAACGACATTCTGAGTCAGGATTTAATTGCCAATGAACAAAAATCTGACTCAACATTACAAGAGGTGAAAACGAACACCTTGAAACTTCAGGAGTTCCCAGAACCTCTCAGCAATGGAAGACTGTACTGTGAGATCAGCCAGGCGAACCCTAGGCCTTACATCCTCTCGCCATTACGAAGACAAGTATTTTAACACCGACATGGGTTGTCGCATCCAAGTAAACGTGCAACTGTTAAGCTCATTGCAGAACACTTTGTCTGGCCCAACATGAATGCAGACATTCGTGAATGGGTCTCTACTTGCCTGAAAAGTCCACTGGCACACCAAGTCTCCTATTGGTACCTTCAACAATGGAATAAAAGGTTAAGGCAGAGTTATGCCAAGATGCAAAGCCAAAGGAAGAGAACAGGAGAGCTTTCCAGAAAGACAACAGAACTGTGGTCTGCTATAAATGTGGAAAAGCAGGGCACATACCTATAAGGTACCAGCTAGGAAAAGGGCCAGAAGCGAACAGTACCAACACCTTCTGTTATTAAATGCCTTCTCATGGAATCGCTATGTAGCTGTGATGTCACCCAGAATAGGCTATTAGGAGTTATCTTCTAACAGCTAAGAGCGTTATACGGAAACATTTTGTCTAGTGTTTGAGCTTTTACTGTTTTAAAATTATTTATCTATTTTTTTTTAAATATTGAGTTAATTTGTAAACCAGCAGAATGCCGTATAAATGCGCAGTGCCAAATTGTAGAGGAAACTACATAACTGGACCAAAAGTTACTTTATTTTCATTTCCAAGAGAAAGAATTATGCCAAATCTGGACACGTGTTATTAAAAGGGATCACTTAATACCATCTAAATTCACCAAAGTAAGTGTGATTTTTGTATTAAAAACAAGTTAATTTAATTGAAACGTTAATGATTAAATGAATTTCAGGTTTTTGTAATTGACAACAAAAAGTTAAAAGAAAAAATTATAACGCTTTTGGTTCGTTTGAAATTCTGTAGAAATAATTCCTCTTGCATGTAATTGAAAATACAAATTGTTTAAAAAATCTTTTAAAAATAAGATATAAAGAAAGATTTAGTAATTGACAACACAAAGTTAGAAGAAAAAAATTATAACCAGCTTTGTGTTGAAATTATCATAGAAATAATTCATTTCGCTTGTAATTGACAATACAAAGTGACAACCAAATCTACAATTTTAAAAATAAAATTTGAAGAAAGATGTCATTGATACAATGTTATAACAAAAATTCTATTGGAATGTTATTTTTAATGAAATTTACAATATATATCCATTCAAGAATATTTCTATAGGCTTAGTGTGTGTGTAATGAAAAGGTAACTCTTCACCCCTCTTCTATCCCCTCCCACTCTTATGTGTCTATTCTAGTTTTTTTATCAAAAAGATCTGAAGAAGTCCTGTTCATTTTTTTTCGTGTTTTTGGAAATTTCAAAAATGCATAACAGGAGAGAAATAAATTTATAATCCTATGTGACCAGTTTCGTTGTTTTTTCTTAAAGAATTTATTGCTCTGTATTATTGGTACATTGAGCTCTTTACCAGGAAATTTTAAATATTCATTCATGAATAATTTCTTGTCCTGATGGAATTACTCCCAACTCCGGTTTAACTGGACCAAGAATACTCATTTTGCTCCTGAATGGTTGAGCTCTCTTTGGAAAATTCCAACTTAAAAACATATCATCGGAAACATTACCAACTCAGAAATGGATAACTATACTCCGGAATATTCACTGAAAAATATTCCTTATCCATCTTACCATGTTTTTCGATTGGCTTTGACAGAGAAAATTGTGGATTTCGTCAAAAGATTGCGGTGAAGGGCCTTTTTCTACCTGGATTCATGTGAAAACACTATGTTAAAAAAGAGGTTTATAACCTCAAATCCCAAAATACTCCTCCAAATAATAGGCTACTTGACTCGTTTGAAACGGACTTATTTAAACTAATTAAAATGGTTAAATTTAAGAAGGTACGTAATAATTTTCAAATGAAATTAAGCAAAGATATAAAGGAAGTAAAAACGTCTAAATATATATGGGTGAGGTCAGATAAATCAAAAAATACACATAAAATTAAACCCTCTAAATATCAAGAAATTTTAAAGAGCAAAATTACAAATAATTATAAAATAGACTATAATAATACTATTGAACAAATAGATAAGGATACTTCTAAATTTGCTAGTAGATTACAAATTGAAGATAGGTTAGGAAAATTTAAAAAGAAAGAAGCTTATATTCTATTTAAGGATCATAAACCAAATTTTGAAAATAAATTGACAACCAGACTGATTAACCCCTCTAAGACAGAGTTAGGTAGGATATCTAAGTTTATTATTCAAAATATTGTCAATAGTGTAAAAAAGGCTAACCATTGCAATCTTTGGGAGAATTCTTATGAGACCATTGAATGGTTTAGAAGGATAAAAAATAAAAGTAAAGCGACCTTTATACAATTTGACATCATCGATTTCTATCCTTCCATAACTAAAAATCTTCTAATAGATAGTATCAACTATGCCCATAAATATATAGATATAACTAATGAACAATGCGAAATAATATTAGCTTGTAGGAAAACAGTTATAAAAAATAACGATTCAACTTGGGTAAAAAATGGATTAGATAATTTTGACGTTCCAATGGGAGGGGGTATGATTCCTCCCAAATAGCAGACCTTGTAGGTTTATATATATTAAATATGCTTACTAGAATCATTAGTCCACAGCAATTAGGTTTGTATCATGATGATGGTTTATTATATATCCCAAATAGTAATGGCCCTCTTAGCTCTAGCATACAAAAGAGGATTATAAGGGCCTTTAAGTTTTTGGGATTTAGGATAGAAATCTCATCTAATATTAAAATAGTCAATTTCTTGGATGTGACTTTAGATCTATCAAATAATTCTTATAAACCTTTCATAAAGACCAATCAGAAAAAATTATTAAATAAGAGAAATGAACTAATAGCTAGGTGTAGACGTAGGGCTAAATTTAAACTATAAATATTTAACCAATTTTTTTTTTTTAAAAAAACAGAGTTAATTTTGAGAATAAATAAAATAAATTGTTAGATAGAAAATTGTGAAAAAGCATATCATACATACATACTACGCATAAAAAGTGGAACTGATTAATGCTTTCTAAATAGTTTTGAAATTTTAAAATATAGTAAATAAATTAAATATTTGCATTTGTTTTTAGTTTTAATATATCTATTACTGTATCTTTACGTGAGGTTATTAATTTAAGTTTAAATCTAATTCAATAAAAAAATCTGTAATTTAGGTCTAAATGTAATTAAAAAATTATTAATCAAAGAAAATTTTTTTAAAAATAATTTTACTACATTGCTAACCGAAATTTACATTTCAAACGGAAGTGGGCTTAATGAAGAGGTAACTCTTCACCCCTCTATCCCCTCCCACTCTTATGTGTCTATTCTAGTTTTTTTTATCAAAAAGATCTGAAGAAGTCCTGTTAATTTTTTTTCATGTTTTTGGAAATTTCAAAAATGCGTAACAGGAGAGAAATAAATTTATAATCCTATGTGACCGGTTTCATTGTTTTTTCTTAAAGTATATATATATATATATATATATATATATATATATATATATATATATATGTGTGTGTGTGAGGTAATCGCCTCCTGCTGCAATGCACTTGTACTGTTCCAACAACTTCTTGAAGGCCCCATGGAAGTCATCTTGTGTGAGCATGTCAATGACCTTCATCACAGCCTCTTTCGTCTCCTCAATTGTCTCATAACGACAGCCTCTCAGCTTAGGGAATAAACAAAAGTCACAGGGAGCAAGGTCTGGACTATAGGGAGGCTGAGGAACTGTCTTGATGCCCATCTTGTTAAAATAGTCTGTGACAACGATGGAGTTGTGGACTGGTGTATTGTCCTGGTGGAAATGCCACTGACCCGATTTGAAGAGTGCTGGCCTCTTCTGATGGAATCTCTTCCTGAACTCCCTTAAAACCTCAACATAGTAACCCTAACCCTTTGGCCAATCAACTCAGGTCTAATGACTTCCTTACTCCTCCCACACCTCGCATCATCCCTCACAGACTCCGTCTTCTTTGAATCTCTTAGGCCACTCAAAAACTGATGCTCGATTCAGGCAAGATGGTTGAAAAGCAGTCTGAAGCATTCCATACGTTTCTGTGTCATTTTTTCCAAGTTTAAAACAGAATTTTATTGCATATCATTCTTCTAAAGTGTCCTCATTGCATTTTTGAAATTCAGCAGCTATGAGAATCAGGATTTAGTAGGGTGTATTCTAATTGCTGCAGTAGCTGTTCATTTGAATCTGAAATCATAAAAATTGGTCAGTCATCTCATAAGAAGTATAGCAATAACCTACTGAATTTTCAAGAGTCTACAATAATTTTAAATGCCCATACGAAAAAAGTCTGGAAACTTATCGTATGCACCTCGCACACATATATATATATATATATATATATATATATATATATATATATATATATATATATATATATATATATATAGAGAGAGAGAGAGATGTTTGTTTGTGTGTGTGTGTGTGTGTATATATATATATATATATATATATATACACACACACACACATACAGTAGCGTCCAAAACTAAGGGACAAAATTTTAAAACCTAATATTTGTTAGAAATAACAACTGTGAAAAGCTGAAATTTTGACAACTGGTAGTCGTTATCATCCATAATAACATACTAAAATTTGAATCATTTGCAAAGGATAGAAAAAGAATTATAACAATTATTTATCTATTTTCAAAATAGGATCGTCCAAAAGTAAGGGACAAAATTGAGAAAAACAATGTAAACAGTAATTCTATATTCACATTTTTTGATTTCCTCTAAAGAATAAGTCTTACATAGTCATTTGTAAAAGTTGCATCAGCCGGCACCATGGCGAAATGCCAAAAACTTGATTACTCTGTGAGACAAGCTATTGTGAAGCTACACAAGGAAAAGCACACCATTAGAGAGATTTCAGAGAAAGTGAAACATTCCAAGAGTGTTGTAGGCAGGGTTGTTAAATCCTACAATGATACTGGCAAAATAGTTTGTGCTTTTAAAACAGGCAGACCCCGCAAAACTTCGGCAAGAGAAGATCGAATAATGCAGCGTATGTCATTAAAGGACCGTTTTAAGTCTTGCACAGAAATTAAAAGGGTTATGAATAGTACCTCATGTGTTAATGTGTCAAGACAGACTGTTTTTAGACAACTGCAAGAAATAGGGCTGTTTAATCGAACCTCAAGGAAGAAATCACTTGTTAGTTCTAAGAATAAGAAGAAAAGATTAGAGTTTGCAAACAGCTATGTAATTTGGACATATGAAAATTGGGCAAAAGTATTTTTCTGTGATGAAAGCAAGTTTAATTTATTTGGAAATGATGGAAAAAACAATGTAAAGAGACGTATTGGTGAAACATTAAGTGCAAAGTGTACTAAGAAAACTGTCAAGTTTGGGGGTGGAAGCGTCATGATATTTGGAATGTTTTCTAGCCAAGGTAGAACGCCTCTTGTCCAGTTACAAACTCATGTAAACGCGCAGATCTATAAAAACATTGTTCAAGATCATATTGTGCCAATCATACAGAATTCAGGTTTTGATAGGGCTACCTTTATGCAAGATAATGCCCCATGTCACAAGGCAAAGGAGGTAATGAGTTACCTTAGCGAGCAAGATTTCGAAATTATGGATTGGCCACCGCAAAGTCCTGACTTAAATCCAATAGAAAATCTTTGGAAGACCTTAGGAGTGAAAGTTATGGAAAGAAATCCCACTAACACGGAGGATTTGTGGGTGAAGCTTCAAGAAGAATGGTCTAAAATTAGTATCGAGGATTGTCAAGAACTGATTCGTTCTTGTAGTCAAAGATGTGCAGCTGTCATTGAGAGCAAGAGCTCATTTACTAAATATTGATTGTACATGTATTTTTATTGTTTTTTGGCTGTTTACATTGTTTTTCTCAATTTTGTCCCTTACTTTTGGACATTCCAAATTTGAAAATAAATAAATAATTGTTATAATTCTTTTTCTATCCTTTACAAATGATTCAAATTTTAGTATATTATGGATGATAATGACTACCAGTTGTCAAAATTTCAGCTTTGCACAGTTGTTATTTCTAACAAATATTAGGTTTTAAGATTTTGTCCCTTAGTTTTGGACGCTACTGTATATGTAGATGTATATTGGTTGGTGGCTGATGAGGACAGGTTATCGCACATGCTTTCACATGAGAGAATATATCACCCCTCATACTTGCCCTAATGGTAATGAATTGAATATGAACCTGGCTACATGTGATTGCGGCAGAGAATTTAACAGCTTGCAAGGCTTACGAATCCACAAGGCACGG
Source organism: Sepioteuthis lessoniana (assembly GCA_963585895.1). Taxonomy (NCBI): domain Eukaryota; kingdom Metazoa; phylum Mollusca; class Cephalopoda; order Myopsida; family Loliginidae; genus Sepioteuthis; species Sepioteuthis lessoniana. Next base: position 5,168,950 of record OY757929.1, on the reverse strand, counting down.
TGATGCAAACAACGTAATTCTCCTACTAGAGAATGTAAATCAAATGATTGTCTTATGAATCAGGAATACCCCCACAGTTTTCAGGGGCCTATTGTTGAGCGACAGCGTCCTGGAGACATTCCTTGCAAGCCAAGAATTCAGTGGCCCAAGGGTAATCAGACAAGTACTTGGACAAACATAGACCAGGATCTTTCTTTTTTGCTCAACACCCATCTTAAGGGCCCCATTGATCATCAATTGTCATCTTTCTGCAGAGTTATATATGACATCTGTCGGGAGTGGTTTGGTGCAGTAACGGATAAAAAAGATAAAACCGAAGGAAAACGACCGAATAGACGACAGATACAGAAAGGAAAGTTAAGATCGGAACAGAGAATGCTGAAGCGCCAACTAAAAGAAGTCCCGATTCATGAGAGGCCGGAACTTTAGAATATCCTAAATGATATTCAAAAAAGGATTTTGGTGATCTCCAGAGCTGAAAATCAGAGAAAACATCGAAAGAAAAAGCATCAGGCTCGGAGAGCATTCAACTCAAATCCTTTCGCAAAAAAGCTTTTCGTGGAATCAAAGAGTGGCAAGCTTGATGTGTGACACTATGAGTTGGATATATGCACATACATGTTTACACACGTGTGTGTGTGTGCACCCATACCAGTGTGCGCGTGTGTGTGTGTGTATATATATATATATATATATATATATATATATATATATATATATGTATGTGTGTGTGCGCCCACGCACACACGCACCTGCATGCACACACACACACACACACACACATATGTGGCGAGATGAGCTAGATTCGGCCTGGGTATCGAATTTCAAATGTTAGGGAAACCCATTAACTAGATTAAGGAAATTTAGATAAGAAAATGTTTATACATATAGCTGCGGACGTGTTAAGTACTTGTCAGAACTTAAAAGGGTCTGAATTTAATGTCCTTGTATCGGAGACGGCCAGTCTAGGAACTAATTTTATGTCCAGTTTTTTTAAGAGAGAATTGGCTCCCCAAAGAGTTATGGGTTTATTCGTGGGTGTTCCATTAGCCGGAAATAATAATGAGACATTCTGTATATATACACAGGTGCATTTTGGGTCCGAGAGTCAGACTTAGTTTGGGTTCGAAGGGAGTTGATTAGACCGGGACAAAGAAATAACAAACAGCGACATTACCAGCCGGACCCAGTTAGTTAAGATAATCTTTTGCCAGCCGAAACTCAAACTAGAATTAATCATCCACTAAGTGTTACACGCTTCTCGTCATCCCTTGACGTTTTAACCACAAGTTGTTGTTTTGTCTTGTTCTTTTCTCTGTGAACCTGCTTCTCGCTTTGATCCGGCCCACATAAGTATTCAGACGAGGACTCAGTAACTTATGCAACAAGCTGCAGAAGCGGGTATTATCACAGATGTACCGAAGGAAGAACTCGAGAATCATTTGAAGATGACATACTCAGATGATTTAAACGGTATCCCAATACCTCCTCTAAGAGATTTACCAAAACCCCAAGATCCAACGGTAATGTTTGATGATAGTGGGATAAAACTAAAAGAAGTTTCAGATTTCATCCATAATGCCCGCACAGGTAGTGCCCCAGGCTTGAAAGGGATATTGTACAAGTTATATAAAAACTGCCCATGTGTCCTCAAGAAACTCACTGTCCTCCTTCAGCAGGCATGGAAGAAGGATATTGTACTACAGGAATGGTGTCTGGCTGATGGTATTTGGATACCAAAGGAAATGCAGTCAAGAAGTATCACAAATTTTCGCCCAATATCCCTCCTAAATGTAGAAGGGAAAATATTTTTTGGAGTTCTTGCTCATTGTATGAAAACCTTTCTGATAAGCAATCATTATATAAATACATCTGTCCAGAAGGCTGGGATACCTGGCTTCCCCGGATGTCTGAAACATTCACAAATGATATGGAACTCAATACTCTCATCTAAAAGGGACAAAACAGAACTACATGTGATCTGGTTTGATCTTGCCAATGCATACGGTTCAATCCCGCACCACTTAATCTGAATGGCCCTCGAATTTTTCAACTTCCCTAGCAAGGTTGGGGAAATCATAATGAAATACTTCAATTCAACTTTCATTAAATTTACCATTAAAAACTATACCACTAAGTGGCCGGCACTTGAGATCGGCATCATGATGGCCTGTGTGATTTCCCCCCACTTCTTTTCGTTCTGGCTATGAAACTCATTTTACAAGGTGCAGCAAATACGTTGAAAGAAGTAATGAAAAATGAACATCTGCCTCTTCCTCCTTCCAGAGCTTTCATGGATGACATCAACATTCTCGTCCCATCCCAAATCGCTGCCGATGGTTTACTACAAAGGTATTATGACCATTTCACATGGGCGAAAATGAAGGCTAAGCCAAAGAAAAGTCGGTAAGGTTGTGACACTATGAGTTGGATATATGCACATACATGTATACACACGTGTGTGATTGTGTGTGAACCCATACATGTGTGCATATATATATATATATATATATATATATACATACACACACACACACACACGCCCATGTACATGTGTGTCCACACACACCTACACACACATATATGTGGCAAGATGAGTTAGATTCGGCCTGGGTATCAAATTTCAAATGTTAGGAAAACCCATTAACTAGATTAAGGAAATCTAGATAAGAAAATGTTTATATATATGGCCACGGAAGTGGGTAAGTGTTAAGTACTGGTCAAAAACTTAAGAGTCTGAATTTAATGTCCTTGTATTGGAGACAGCCAGTCTAAGAAATATTTTTATGTCCAGTTTTTTTTAAGAGAGAAATGGCTCCCAAAAAAGTTATGAGTTTATTCGTGGGTGTCCCATTAGCCGGAAATAATAATGAAACATTCTGTATATATACAGGTGCATTTTGGGTCCAAGAGACAGACTTAGTTTGGGTTCGAGGAAAGTTGATTAGGCCGGGACAAAGAAACAACGAACAGCGACATTACCAGCCGGACCCAGTTAGTTAAGATAATCTTTTGCCAGCCAAAACTCAAACTAGAATTAATTATCCACAAAGAGTTACACGCTCCCCATCCTCCCTTGACGTTTTAACCACAAGTTGTTGTGTTTTTGTTTTTTCTCTGTGAACCTGCTTCTTGCTTTGATCCGACCCACATAAGTTCTCGACAGGGACTTAGTAACTTATGCAACGAGCTGCAGAAGCGGGTATTATCACACTGGTGCCATAGACAAGGATTGACCTTGGGTTGCACGTTAGTACAATAGAACTTGTGGAGGAAGAAAAAGGAATGAAAGATCGACTCGGGCGAATAAACACTCAATATATATGCATAGGTGTATGCTTATATATGTATAGATGAATGAACACTACGATAATCCAATAGACACACGTGTATTAAAAAAAAAAAAAAAAAAAAAAACACACAAAGAAAAACAAAACGCAACCAAACCAAGATAGAAACAGACAAACAACCAACAAAAAAAAAAAAAAAAAAAAAAGGAGGAAAGGAAACATAATCGAACAGTTAAAAAAAAAAAATAAAATAAAAAAAAATAAGGGAGAGAGAGAAAAGAAAGGAAGAAAGAAAAGAGGGACAGACATATACACACTTCTTCCCCCACTTAGAGAACGGACACTTCAACTACTGGCGATTTTTGTATTTTTACATATTTTTTTTTTTATACTTCGACAAGGAGAACGAAGGAAATGAACATTTAAAAAAAAAAAACAAAAAAAAACAAAGAAGGAAACAGAAAAAGAAATCTATTCCGGTCCCTGCTAAAAAAATTGTTCTATTATTTTCTTGGTCATTGTTGTTTTGTGATTAGTGTGTCTCACTGACATTTAATAGAAATATGGATAGGACAGATACAGATGTCCCACCGCGGCCTATTTTTAAGGTAGCCACAAGTGGATCTAAGATCCCTACATTCACGGGAAAAGCCTCTGAGATTCAGACCTGGGTAGAACCCCTGAAAAAAAAAAAAAAAAAAAAAAAAAAAAAAGGCTAGAATTTACCAACTTATACAGACAGAGTTGGTGAATCTGGCTTATGACTATTCAGACAGGGTGGTATCAGAATACATAGGATTATACTTAGATGAAAATCCCGGATGTAACTGGGGGGACCTTTTAAAACAGCTGACTAACCAGTAAAGTGATTATACTAGTGCGACTGATGCTGCTAGGGCCTTAATTAAGATTAAGCAAGGGGAGGGAGAAACTCAGAACTAGCAAAGTAGAGTTTTGGGGTTAGCTAAGGTTGCATACAAAGACGCCGTCCAACGTGAGGGGGAGGCAGTACAAACGCAGCTAGCTGAATATTACACGGACGCCATAGAAAATACGTTCATAAGAGAAGATACAGCAAGGGCGGCCCCAGTGTCACTAGTGGAGGTGTTTGTGACGACAGGAAAGAGTCTTAGGCTCTATAATAGGCTCACAGTCTCCTGCGGGGGGGAGAAAGGGGATGGTCAGGAGAGACTAGAATAAGGTGGGCAGAGACTCCTCCTGTTGCTTGGGACCAAGGAGGGAGTGGCTACTCGGGCTATCGTTGGAGAGACCACCCTCATGAGAGGGGATGGAGAAGGCCTCTTCCTGACCCAAAACAACCGGGGTGCTGGGAGTGTGGACAGCTGGGTCAAATGCGGAGGGAGTACCCCAAAATGGGATGTACTTTAGGGGGAGGAGGCTTGTTGGAAGGGTCCAGGGAAACGTGGGGGAGGGGCACCTGGAAGGAAATAAGTTATGGATTATTTGGTCAGGACACCGAGATAATTTGTGAAGTAGAGATAGTGAAAAAAAAACAAAGGTAAGAGCATTATTAGATACTGGGGCATCCATATCAATGATTAGGCAGAAGGACTTGTTAGACTTAGGGTTTAGGTGCAAAAATTTAAAACCTGCAGATTTAAGAATAGTACAGGCTGACGGTCGGGAAATGAAAATATCTGGTATGATATGTCTGCCAGTGATGGTAGGAGAGATGGTAACTATACAAACATTATATGTAGCAACCACTCTTTGTAGATTGATGATCTTAGGTAGAGATTGGCTGGAAGGAAACAATGCGCACAAGAGTTTCAATCCACTTTAAAACTGCATGAACAAGGAATCTATTGTGATAACCATTGAGGAGCTTGTTATTCGCAGGCAGGCTGTCTCCCACAGAAGAACAACGTAAGGGTACTTTTCAAATAACCTCCATAGATAATCCCACCCGTGAAGAGGGGGGTACGCTATACGAATCAGTGGTGAAAGTTGGTGGGGAAGGCCAGATTCCAATTATGTTGGCTAACACCACGATAAAAATACCTAGGCGCAGGGAAGTAGGAAGGGCGGTATCTGCAAGCATAAGGGAGAATGTGGTAAGTGAGGCAGATTCTGGAGATGGACGCACACACACATACAGAGTAGTTAATGTTGAAGAAATAGTAGTACCCACTGAACATAAGGATAAGATAACCAAGGTTATAATTGAGAATAGGGACGTAGTAGCCAACTTGGATAAAGAGTTAGGTCAAACCCAGTCAGTTCAGATGAAAATCAACACTGGTGACCATCCACCTATAAGACTAAAACCATATTGAACCCCACTGCACAAACGGAAACTAGTAGAGGGGGCAGTTAAAGATATGCTGGGGGCAGGCATTACTGAACGTTCAGTGACCCCATGGAGTTTTCCAATAGAAATAGTCAGCAAAAGGGGGGGCATAGGTTTAGTGTGGATTTCCAAGCCTTGAATAATATCACAAAACCCCTGGCCTACCCCCTGCCATTGATCGATGACATCCTGGTCCTGCTTGGCAAATCAACCTACTTTTCTACACTAGATCTGAGATCAGGATACTGGCAGGTGGCCTTGGATGAGGCTGACCGAGAAAAGACCACCTTTGCATGTCACGTGGGACTTTATCAGTCTAGAGTCATGCCCTTTGGGTTGGCCAATGCGCCTGGTATTTTTAAACAGCTCATGTCTGTGGTGCTAGGGGGGTTGGAACAGTTTGCTATGGCCTACCTGGATGACATATTGATCTTTTCAGCCAGTATCAATGAGCATCTCAGACACCTGAAGATAGTGTTTGTTCAGTTAAGGAAGCATGGACTGAAGATTAAGTTACCTAAATGTAAGTTTATGAAAAAGAAGACAAAATACCTAGGATTTGTTATTGATAAGAGCGGAGTACACCCTGACATAGATAAGGTTGAAGTAATTAGAGCTCTGCCCAAACCACAGACTGTTAGGGAAGTTACAGGATTTAGAGGGGCAATAGGCTATTATAGGAGGTTCATACCAGCGTTTTGGAGGATAGCAACACCACTCATAGCATTAACAAAGAAGTATGCCCGGTTTAGTTGGACAGAAGATTGTCAGCGATCTTTCAATACGCTGAAGGAACAGCTGACAGCCGATGATTCTGTACACCAATGTCAGCGATCAGTGCTTGCCTTACTCAGCCATGCCCCGAGAGGGACAGCCATATGCCAGGTGTGCCAGAGGAAGCACCCATTTACTTCTTGTCCCATAAATTGTCTCCTACTCAGCAGAGATGGCCCATGACTGAAAAGGAGGCTTATGCCATAGTTCATGCATTAGAAAACCTGAACTACTACCTGAGTGGTGCTACCTTCGTAATTAAGAATGACCATAAGCCCCTCCAGTATCTGTTTGAAGCAGACTGGACCAATAAAAAGATCCAACAATGGGCACTTAAGTTAAGCGGGTATAGCTGCAGAATAGAATACCTTGCCGGGAGAGAAAATACATCTGCTGACTTATTATCACAGATTCCTAAGCAGTTGGAGCGGGAATCAATCAGCGTAATACCAGAAGTGGATAATCGAGCCTATTAGATAAATGCGATCAACTCCCACCAAATAGAAAAGGGGCCAAGCGCTGACGATGTAACCTGTGATGCTTCAAATGCCACAGGACAGCACCATTTAATAGAACTAGTCGGCGAATACCAGATAGATGAGGAAATTAGGACACTAAAAGAAGCGATAGATGCGGGGAAAGTAATGGAAGCATGTGCAAGTAGATGCCTAGTACAGGACAATTGGTTATACTACATTTCTAATAAGGACAAGGAAGCTAGACCTCGATTGTACGTCCGCCAGGCACTACAGAATAAGATACTGGAACAGTGCCATGATGCGATAGGACACATAGGCATCGACAAGACCTACGAGCTCATTTGTAGGAAATATTACTGGCCCAGACTGTACAAACAGGTTACGACATATGTGAATAGCTATGTCACCTGTCAGGCCAGGAGTAGCAGGTGTGAGACAGCCCCTCTTGAGGAGATGGATGTTCCAGCTTATCCATTTGAAAATGTTAACTTGGATATCTCTGGTCCATACGGTGAAACCCGTCAAGGAAATGTCTATATTGTTAGCTTTGTTGATTGGCTAACTAATTGGCCAGAGGCATACGCTGTAGCAGACAAGAAGTCTCACACTGTAGCTAGTCTGATTTTGACAGATATTTCTGTGCTATTGGGCCCCCTTGGAGATAGTGACCGACAATGGAGCTGAAAATGTGAATGAGATAATGAGGGAAACAATGGCAAGTCTCAATATATGAAACACAACTACAACTCCATATCATCCACAGAGTAATACCAAGGTAGAACGTTTCCACCGTTTTTTGGGTGATATACTCTATCTAAATTGACCAAGAGTGACAGACATAACTGGGATCTGTACCTAACTCAAGCACTATGAGATTCTCGATGTGTGAGACAACAAAGTTCTCACCATACTACATGCCGTTTGGGCGTGATGGCGTCCTACCAGTAGACAATTTGCTAAAATCTCGTAGGAGATACATGGGTGAGGACCACCACCGTCTCATCATTGAACAACAGCATAAAACTTTCGTAAGGGCTCAGAGCAGGATTAGACATGCACAGAAAGAGGAATTACGCCATCAACAAGGATCACTGAAAAGTAGAGTTAGATGTAGGAGACCCTGTATATTACCGGGCTCACAATAGGCAGGGTAAACTAAAAGTGGAGGCCATACTATAGTTTCGCAATATGGGACCAACTAGAGGGAAAGGTTAAGAGGGTCCATGATAATGATTTGAAATTAGCTGACTCAGATAGTGGGAAAACCCTCAGGTCGAAAACAATGGAAGGTCAATTAAGCAATCAACATTAGCTGTACCCCCCTCAGAGCTGGACTCCGATATCCAGGATTCTGAGTTAGAATCACCCCCATCAAGTATGGCAGAAGATGATCACAATCAAGGGTGGGATTCTATCCTCCTCGACAAGAACTACATAGGTGGATTTCTGAGGATGAGATCCCACTTGCAGAGTTAAAATTAAGGTTAGCCAAATCCCCAGAGGAAGAGGAAATGGACGATGAAGATGATATGCTTCTGAGTAAGATACAGGCCAGGTTGCAAGAGGAAAACTTACCCCAGGAGGGCAGGGCTCAATTTTGCACCGAGGAAATAGATGCAGGAGCTCCACCCTTTCAGGGTTCCAACCTTTAGTTGTACATCCCTAGAGGATGGTGGCTGCAAAGAATAAAAGGAAGTAGAATGGTAATGGGGGTGTAGCGTCGCGTGAATTTTCTCTTCTTATAGTGTGTTCATCCCTAGTAACTCAGCATCCTATTACATTACAGAATGGATGGGGGAGAGGATTCTGCGACTGCTCATTCAGATGATGCCAACCAGTGTGTGGAGGCGCAGTCAGAGCACCATTTTTAAAAAGTCGACAGAAGTGGTAATTACATGGTCAAAATGGGTCATCACACTCATGATTGACCTGAAGCCCTATAACGATCTATTATAGAGGTTAGCAACTGAAATAGAGAAAGTAAGAGCGATCGGGGATGAGATAGCTACAGATCACTATTCTGATAGATACTGTGGGATCATGTATTCCTTTAGGCAAGAGATCCAAGTGCTAGAGGACCAGTGGGAGAAGATGGGGAACTATCTGGGGGAATTGAAGCTGCTACAACCTAGAAAAAGGAGGGCAGTGCTTCCCATATTTGGTAAAGTGCTTAATGTCCTTTTCGGGGCAGTCTCAGAGACAGAATTGCGGGCGATCAAACAAAAGTTGATAGCTAGAGAAGGTGAGAGGGTCCTGGTGCAGGAGGTAAAGAGCAGTTTGTCAATATTAAATGTCACTAGAGTAGACCTAACTAAAAATAGACAGGCCATCTACCAGTTAATTAAGGGTGTCTTAGATGTGGAATGGGAACTGGGAAATGTAACAGTCCAGCAGCCATACTTATTTTATTAAAGTCAAATCCAGGATGTCTGGTAGATCCCCATAGGGGTATCACTCCAGACATTTGTTCTATCACAGAAATGGTGTAGTGCATCTGTAAGTATTGCACCATAGATGTGATAAAAGAATAAATTTCCATGTTCTATAAATAGAAATGATGTCATAGTCACGTGACCAACATAAAATTACATCACTTCAGTTATAATATCAGTATGCCGCCAATTGGAAGACAGAGAAGATGTCCAATAGCTTTCGTAGTCCCATACCACTTATTCTTAGGTTCTGGAACAGACTTAGAGAGATTAAGATATTGCCCCCCACTAAATAAATTAGACTGGGCAGCAAAAAAGACACAACCTAAACTACAAAAATCCTAAAATAACCACCTTAGAAGCAGATGAACAATTCTACAAAGACAGCGAAAATACTGGATTACTGGGATTTGCAAGCAGAACAGCACTCAACACGCTCGGACTCGACGAAACTTTTAGAAACGTTATCCCCTTGGATAGTACTCCCGATAGCTTTAACGTGGGTAGTACTATGGCGGATCAATTGGATTCTACAATTGAGGACACAACACCAAGGAATGGGTGGTGTTACGTGGGGTAGAAAAATAGAAGAAATATATTTTTTATGTACATTACAAGGTGTGTTTCATTCGCCCGTATTATTCCAAGACGAAGAATAAAATTGGAAAAGGAGGCGCCAAATGAACCTTTCCTAATCACGCATTATTCGAGGCTAAAGGAGGAAGAGAAAAAAAGACGACGACAAGAAATGGAATTGCAAGTCAACCCCTTTCCACTTTTTACCCATCTCAGCTAGCCTTGAACTCTTGGAATGAACTTTGGGTGACCTTATCAACCATGTGTTCGGCTCTAAGAGTCAAGGAAGGACCCTTTTTGGTTTTTGACTGGCAAAGTGACTATAGCAGTAGCGGTTTTGACTTCGAGGTGTCCACATTCATCCCTGGGCTCTGTTTCACTAGATCCGAAATGCGACTAAGAAAAAGGACAGCAGAAAACTAACTCCTTGTGGCAAGCTTCTTCGAGAAAAAGGAAAGAAAGAAAAAAAAGAGAGAACGAAAGAGAAAAAGAACGAAAGAAAAAAAAAAGGAGATTATTAACCAATCCTAAACCCTCAGTGAGTTTCGTATTTCTTTTGCCTCTATGTGTCTATCATGCAAATCTGTTTGAGTTGAGATTCGTCTCGGACTTATATATATATATATATATATATATATATATATATATATATATATATACACACACACACACATAGTAACAATAGTTTTCCCTCCCCTTTTGTTCTTAAAGCCTTTTTTTTTTATATATATTCTTATTCTTCCCTAAATAAGTTGTTATTGTTATAATAAAATTTTGTTGTTAAATCTTTAAATTGTGTTGTGTTGGTTTTGTGAGTGCTTGTCGCTTATTCTGCTGTGATTTACCGTGAGTCTTATATTGGAGAAATTCCCTTCCCATAGTTTACCCTTTTTTTTTTTTTATCAAACCTTGGGACATTCTCGCAACTTTATATATTTTTTTTATTATTCTCATTACGTGCCTGTTTTCGCAGTCCCAGTGAAAGTCGGTTTGTAACAGTGGGAAGGAACAAATATCGGGGGTAACTTACCACTAGTATCAGGAAAGGAAATGAGAAATTACGTTATAAAAAGAAACTTTACCCATTTAGTAAAAACCACAAACATGAATGGAGTTAAAGGACATTTCACAAAATATCAAGGGTCAACAACGACAGGCATACACAATGCAGGCCGCAACCTGAATCAGGTGACTACATAGTTCCTTATTTTTTAACAACATGGGTAACACTACCAAAACAGGAGGCAAGTTTGCATGGAGCAACATCGTACAGAGTTAAAAGCCTAGGATTCACAATACACGATATAGTGTGCGGAGAATGGATGACTAAAAATAACGAGGAAGTATTTGTACTAAATCCGCAACCGTTTTTCCAAATTTTCGTAGATAGAGGTCAATACATTGGATACAGAAATCTAGAGGAATTACTAATGTACCAAACAATCAGTTCCATCTTATACAACCTATATCTGGGGCAGACGCAGAATCACCGAAGTACAAGTACAATTATGGAGCACCAATACATTGACTAAATAAATTGCCCAACAGTGGAATAATAAATGATAATACATTATCAACTGATGTTAATATGATTGCCTTACATGACTGGCGGGAAATGAACAGCGTACAGAGACTCGAACAGATACTGGGGAGTATAAAAAAGTATTGATATATACTAATCGTGGTGTAAACACCATAACATAGACGAGAAGGAATTTGGCAGAAAAACATTCGAAACAGGCCACAAGATAAGACCAAAGATTAACGGTTTTCACATCACTGGACCTAGTAACAGCAGTAAATCGTACATTCTAAGATCTATTAGGAACGGACTAATGAGATGTCAAGCGACTGATAACTTCACCTTCGGCAGTTGTGTCAATAAGACTCATTTACACAGACGAACTGTGGTTCACCCCAAACAACATCGGAGCAGGGAAATGCATATTAGAGGGGACGGAGACTTCCGTAAACGTCAAACACCAAAATGAGAGGTCGTTAAAAAGAACACCTTCGCTGTTTACATCAAACAAAGATCCATGGAGACATGTGTCTTGAGAAAGAAGCGCCATGGAAAACAGAATGTACATTTACCACACAAAAAGACTGATGCCAGAACTCGAGGACTGGGGTGTAATCGAGCTTAACCCAATGATGTGGTTAACAATATGGAGAAAATACATCGACGATTACATAGACAACAAATATGTTGCCCAACAATCTACAAAATACGACAACCCCGAAAGATCTACATCGTACATAGTACTAGACACTGATAAATACTCTCCAGAAAAAAAAAAAAAAAAAAGGAAATTAAACCAGACAAGAAGGAATCTAGTAAAAGAACTAAACGTGTGCTAACTTGATCCTAATAAAGACGGGCAATTCTTTTCTACACACCAGCATTAGGTTGCTTCATAAATGAAGAAATTATAGAAAACCTACAAAGCGACTTCACCATTCCTAATAATTCTCCAGTACAAACCTTATCACAAAAATTCATCGTAATTGAAGATTCGGAACTGCGGAGACTGAGGGGCTTTGTGAAGCAGTTCCTGCAACTATCAATAGCAATCAGCAGACTTCACAGTTCCTGCGTTTGTCACTTGCACATGTTAGGGCACAGCTAGACATGCTCTTCCTGGGGCACCTATTGCCAAGCTTGGTAGGCCCTACTCACCTTCGGGACATCCTGCTCAAGATTCAAATTGAGATTCCTCACCACTTTCAGTTCCCCTCTGATCCCACTAGAGAGCTATGGTGCTATTATAGCTCCTGAGGTTGCATAACTTTGGTGGAGGAAAAAAATATTGGCACTAGTGCCCATTCCACTCTTGGATTGGGATAGTACCTTTGAAGTCTTTCAGGTAATAAATATAGCTCTTAACCTGACCAGAACACAGTTCATGCTGCTCACCAAAAGGGAAGCAGATACAGGTGCATCTTGGGTCCTAGCAGTTAGACTTAGTTTGGGTTCGAGGAAAGTTGATTTAGGCTGGAGCAAAGAACAGCGACATTACCAGCTGGACCTAGCTAGTTAAGATAATCTTTTGCCAGCCGAGACTCAGCCCAGAACTATTTATCCACAAAGTGTCACACACACTCCCTTTGCATCCTACCCACAAAGTTGTTGTGTTTTTTTATCTTTACCCTGTGAACCTGCCTCTTGCTCGATCCGGCCGTACAGAAGTTCTTCGACATGGGGTTAGTATCTTTGTGCAACAAGCTGCAGAGGTGGGTATTCTCACAATAAAACTTAACAAAATCCTATTTTTGATCCACTTTAGTTCACCAAAAAAAGTATAAATAACAAAGAATTTAGTTAACTAAGGGATTCCACTACCAGACAGAGAGGCAAGGACTACAAAGCATGCGACATTCTTTTGCCAACTACCGGAATGCGACACATTGTCACCAAAGATCATAAACTACCAGGAAAAAAAAAAAATGTACATATGGACTTCTGAGAACAAAAGCCCCCCCCCCCACTTGCGGTCACACACACGCACACCCACGCGTACATATGTATGCAAGTAAAGTAAATTTTTTTATCCTTTTTTTACTTCAGCCAACTTATGGACACATTGATTCAATAGACTTTCCCCAACATGTACGCACACGCACACATGGGTGAACAAATCATTTTTATTGAACTGGCAATAGCTGTATTTTTTACATACTGTGATGAATTTCGGCCCCAGAGTTAGGTGAAATCTATAAGTTCACCAACCCTTCAAATATAAAGTCTCTCTCAATCTCTCTTTTTAACTCACTCTCTCTCGGTATCTTGAGTGGATGTACTACATACAGATTTTTTGGGGACAAAATAACGCTGAATACTGGTTTTCTTTTTGAAACTTTTCAAGGACTAATTTATGATTATTAAAGTCGAAATTTAGAATAGGAATTCTAAAACATACACGTGCTGTCGAAGCGTTGAAATGTATATATTAATGACAGTCATCCGAGGTCATTAGAAAATTTTGGAAGGAAACATATCTGTTGCTATGAAGTCCTGCTCAAAGGTAAATCTTTGGTAACTGTCTATTTAAATCATTGATTTTCGTGTCTTGTAAAATCATCTGCTTAACATTTGCATTTAAATGTAGACTTTATGAAACCATCACAACTCTTAAGGAAAATGAAATCTCTGGTAGGAAACAGCACCATGTCTGAAACAGTGTTAAAATAAACTATGGACGGACAAACTACACACCCACATACAAAGCAAACACTTGCATCACTCCCTGAGGATTTAGACTTAGACTATCAGAAATAGCCGATAAAATACATGACAATAACCAAGACCACAACGTTTACGCCACATCATACAATATCATAAACAATCATGCCAGACAGGTTCTGCTGCAGGGCATGGCAAATTTATCTCTGCAGGTTCAAAGTTTGGTGAAGTTCCAAACATCCCAATATTCCCACCCTGACAGAACCTGCTCACAACGCAAAAGTCAAAGTAGGCTGAACTCATTCTCCAGAGAGCGTCGCACCTACAATACCTATTGGTATCATTTCAAATTTGGATATGAAGCAAGGAAGTAAAAATAAAACCATGCATCTTCAATTCAACCTCACACACTTCAACACATAATTAGGGAAATGGTCACACCGGCAGCAAGTAAAGATATTATTAGCTGCTGGTTTAAAACAAGGAAGTCGTCTATTTTACATCCAGGACAAGAATACTGGATATTTATTTCTTGTCGACACCGGCGCACAAATCAGTGTTATTCCACTGGATCCCAAGAAAAACAAACTATTCTCATTCACACTGCAAGCCGCAAACAGATCAAAAATTTAAACCTACGGAGAGATAGCACTAACACTCAATTTGGATTCACGATGATCTTTTCCGTGGATTTTCACAATAGCCCAAGTAAAAACACTGATTCTTCGAGCTGATTTTTTATCCCATTTCAACATTTCAGTGAACATGGCTATGAAATCACTCGTTGATGGCAACACAGAACTAATGGCAAAGGGAATCACTTCAATCTACAAGTCAAGAGGAATTTGTGCAGCAATACCAGATATGAATGGACAAGAGTCGATAAAAAAATTTCAAACTCTTACTACACCTTTCAAACATTCTGATGAAGTTCGTCACACTGCTAAACATTATATTACAACCACTGGACCACCCACGCATGCATCACCATGCAGACTGCATCCAGAAAAATATAAAATAGCAAATTCAGATGCCAGAAACAGGTGCATGGCGACCTTGTGGGGATTTCGGGAACCTTAACATGAAAATAGTTCCTGATAGATACCCAGTCTCACATTTACATTATTTCGCCATAGGTTTACAAGGAACAAGAATTTTCACAACACTGGATTTGGTTAAAGCTAACTACTAAATTCCAGTAGCCGAGGAAGACATAAAAAAATGACAATTAAAACTCCTTTTGGACTTTTTGAGTTCACAAGAATGCTATTTGGGTTACATAATGCTGCCCAAACTTTCCAGAGACTCATTGACAAGGTATTGAGAGGATTACCGTTTGCCTATATCGATCACATCCTTATTGCTAGCTGTGATAAAGAACACCAGGATCACGTTACAATTTTTCAAGAGACTAGCACATTTTTGCTTAAAAATCAACAGGAGCAAATTTGATTTTGCAGTCTCAAAACTAAATTTCTTAGTTCATATGATTGACAAACAGGGAAACACACCTGTCCCAGAAAAAGTAACAGCAATGCAAAATTTTCCACAACCAACATCACTGTGACAACTTCAGAGATTTCTCTGTTTGGTTAATTACTACCGCAGATTTATTCCGGGTTGGTCCAGAATATTAAATCCCGCTCACGAACATGCTACAACAACAACAAAATAAAAACGCCAAAATACTGATTGAAGGAGAAGCTTTAACTACTTTTCACAATGCTAAAAAGCATTAGCAGATTTTACCAAGCTCTCCTACATTTGTAATGACGACACTGCAACACTTTCATTAATAACAGACGCTTCAGAAGATTCAATTTGAGTAGACCAACAACAAACACAAAATGGCTGGGAGAAACCTTTTTCTCAGTAAAATTGAACATTGCACAATGCCAATACAGCACCTTCTCAAGTGAATTACTGGCAATCTACTTGTTGATAAGGCATTTCTGTCACTTACTCGAAGGATGAGATTTCACCGTTTTCACAGACCACAAACCTCTCACTTATGCCTTACATATAAATACCGAAAAATATACGCCCAGAGATACTTGACAACTGGACTATATATTACAATTTACTTCAAATATCCGATACATAAAAGGGTCAGACAATATTGTGGCAGGTACACTCTCGCGTTTTACAATACAATCCATTGATTCAGTAAACCTCACCTTTAAGTTCATTGCAGACGAACAACGAAAAGATGCCACTATGAACAAATTAAATGACACGTCCCTACAGCTGAAGGAATACACATTTGTTTTTTTAGCCTTAAATTAAATCAACCCAAAAAACATAGATAAGAACATTCTAGAAATTTCAGATCGAAATCACATTAACATTGAAGTTACACTTTTATATTTTTCCACCAAACACAAAATAAGAACATTCTAGAAAATTTGGCTTGAGAAACTAATAAACAGAAAAACATTTAGGCTACAAAATAAATAAGTAATTATATGAATCTGATCGGTCAAGAAATGTCCATGTGCTTGAATTTTAGGACACAATAAAACTTAAAATCCTATTTTTGATCCACTTTAGTTCACCAAAAATATAAACAAAAATTTAGTTAACAAAGGCATTCCACTACCGGACAGAGAGAGGCAAGGATTACAGACAACAGAAAGCATTACACACAGGACACAGAGCAAAGAAGCATGCAACTTTCTTTTGTCAACTACTGGAACACAACACATTGCCAAAGATTATAAACCACCAGGCAAAAAAAAAAAGAAAAAAAAAAGAAAGAAAAAACACATGAGGACTTAAGATAACAAAAGGCCCATACTTACGGTCATACACATGTACGTAAGTCAATTTTTATCTTTTTACTTCGGCCAACTATGGACACATTGATTCAATAGACTTTCCTCAACATGTACACATATAGCAGTCACAATAAAAGAAAAGATTTATTTTTTCTTGCGAATCAATTCCCCCACTAAGCAATTCGGTCACACTGACCAATCAGCAGGTAGAACTATTTTTTCTAGCCCTTTTTTGAAAATCACAGTCAGCCAGCAGAGAGTAAAGACCTCTCCCCTGTCCCCATCTACTGAACGCTCAAGTATGGATGATCTTTGTTGAAGATAACTGCTGGCTAACCTGCAACACCCAAAGAGCTTTATACACTTACTCTGACACTGTCCAATTTTCTGTCATCAAAATAAACCTTAATTAGCTCTTCCCCAACTTTCCCGGGGATCGAACAACACAATGTGGGCACAGAAATCAAGCAGATTCACCAGAGACTTTGATCTATAAGTGGTTCGCAGTGCAGCATGCACTTATAGGGTCACAATTGGTACCTTAATACCCTGAAGCTGAAATGGAAGAAATGATTAATATACTAGAGCAATGTAAGACAGAAGTAGAACAAGCATATGAAAATTCCAGATATAAGGAAAATGGACACCTGTACCTCAGTAATCTTATATTTATGTCTACTGACTGGTTGTTGTAAACTAAACAATTTGATAAATTATCTAGGATTTTCCGAGATTTGTTTCCGCACCCTTAAATGACTGCAAGTCAGATTCGTTTTTAGATACGTTTTGAAATATAAAGAAGTTTCACTTATAATTTCAGTAAAGCTCCCAGTTTTCAACACTCACAAAAGCATTTATGAAATTTTTATTTTTTATTTTTAAACAGAAAGAAATGCTAAAAATATTCCAATATGACATTCAGTTTTCATAAATTTTTTTCAAAAATAAATATATAGATAAATAATAGGATTCAATAGGTTGGCCCTCAAAAGACTTGGCTGGCTGTTAGGGGGTGGTCCACTCCCAATGGAGTTGGGTACCAGAGTTGGGCTATCTCAACAAATCTGAGTTCTCGTTTACTTGATGGCTCACTTGAATTGTGTTGCCACTTGCCAAATGGGCCCTCAAAGTAGGGGTCTGGCAAACATGCGCAATTGCCTCTATTGTGACTGAGGAATCCAAGAAGTAACAGAACATGCTTTCTGCTACTATAAGTGGGGGGGTCGCTGATTTTGGGATTACATTAGAGACAGCAGCCTGCATCAATCCCAAATAGCGCTACTTGACATTAGTTACATCAAAGACAATTTTAATCCTCCATTGATAAGTATGAAAATAAGGGTGTTCCTAGTGATCCTAGCCATGTTGTAGCATGACTGGTGACATGGATGATGCAACAGAAGGGATTGGTTTTATGGCATATCAACCATTGTAGGCTATTTAATGCCAAATCCATGGGATGTGATGGGCTGCTGTATTGAAAATGGTTTTCAGTGCTGTTGACTGATCAACTAAAACATATCTAAGCAGTTCTGTGGTCAGTTCAAAAATTTCTTAAAAAGGAATCCATCACGAAAGAACAAATGAAATATGCTACAAGCTCAGAGTCATGAGCATTTGTTTGGAGAATCTTGATACAGTTAGATTAGTTTCAACAAATTGTGTACATGGATGAAAACTATATTCACAAGACTTCTACTTAACATGACAGTTTACAGCTGAAACATTAGCTGTTAGACTCATTTCTATACATAATCATTATATTTTAAAGTAGGGAGTTCTGAATTAGAGAAGATGTAAGACTACCCCCAAAA
The DNA here is from genome assembly GCA_963585895.1 of Sepioteuthis lessoniana. Lineage (NCBI taxonomy): Eukaryota > Metazoa > Mollusca > Cephalopoda > Myopsida > Loliginidae > Sepioteuthis > Sepioteuthis lessoniana. The sequence continues at coordinate 5,150,314 of OY757929.1, read as the reverse complement.
ATGGTTGTGTAAAAATTTTTGGTTATCTCACATAAACCAATCAAGATACAATGTTTTAAAACAGAAAAATATTCTGCCGCCAACATGCAAATATTTTTCCACAACAGCACCAATTTTTTCCTTAGATATAGTGAAAATTCTTACATCTAAAATCTTAGCGAAAACTTCCAAAAGAATGAAGACAAAGAGAGTGAAGATGACCAACATTATGAGCCAGCGAGCAATAGCCAAGGAACTCAAAATTTCAAGAAGATGCATCTCAGAAATCTTCACAAAATTTCAAGACACAAGAAGTGATTTGGATTGACCAAGATGTGTTTGCCCTCAAAAGCTACAGCATGGGATGGTATAAAAACTGACCAGGACAGAAAAAGCTCAGGTAAAGAAGACTGTAAGACAAGTGATGGAGGAGTGCCACTCGTTCAATTTGATGTCACCAGATACCACACTAAATGCATCCTCCGAGAACACGAACGAAGGGTGCATTGCAGCTAAGAAACCAACATTAATCAAAAAGCATTTGAAGGCAGGATTAAGTTGGTCAAAGAGATATGAACTATGGGATGAGAGATGCTTGGAATAAAATCATATTCAGCAATGAAACTTGGATGGAACTTCATTCTAATAAGTGAGAATTTGTCAGAATGCCTTCAAATAAGAGAAACAAACTACATTACATGATAAAAAATAAAGAAGTTTGATAATTAGATTCTGATGCTTTAGGGAAACAAAGAGTAATGGTACAAGAAAGTAGGTTAAAATTGATGTTAGCTTGAATAGTACGAAATATATCCAAGTTCCTGAAAGACAATTTGATATCCAACTTGGAAGGTAAGATTTTTCAGCTTGACAAAATTACATGTTACAGATTGCATGTAACATAACAGAGTGTGGTTGAAAATGTTACCCTATTGAAAGGTTGGCTAACTCAGAACCCTGACACTTAAATATCGAGAAAATGGACAGAACTAAAAAAGAGTTTGTCAGAAGAATTCATGCAATCTTGAAGAGTTGTGGGAATTCAACTAGAATGGCATCTCGTACCTGTGACGGTGATGGATTTGTAAGCATCTCTTTGTAGGTATGTCGAAGCAATTATTCAAGCTAAGAGTAGCCACATGAAATATTAAAAAAAGTACTGTAACTTCTTGAAATTAACATTATGTTATAAATTTTCATTATAGACATTTTTCTGTTATAAAAAAAAAATGACTGAAGACTTTTGCACATTACTCTGTGTGTGATGGTAGCACCAAACATGAACGATCCAATTTCACTAGTTCAGTGGGTTAAGCCAAGTTTAAATAAACAATTACACTAAAACATTAAATTTGCAAGCAAGCATATCCTTCCAATTCACTAGGGCGCTATCTGAGCAACCAAGGCCTGGAACACTGACTATTAATAAAAACGTGCTTGACCAGTACCTCAAAGAAACATACTCATAGTCCCAGAAAGACACCCTGCGTAACATCTCAGGCCTAGTTGAATTTGGCAGACCAACAATGGTGTTCAACAATAAGCTACACATGTTGAAGGAGATGAGGAAGGTGGTTGAAGAAGCCAGGGCCAAACAGAATATCATACTTTCTCTACAAGAAATGCCCCTAAGTCCTGGTATAGCTACACAGATTGTTAAGGTCAACCTGGTGTCTATATTCTCAAAGAGCAGAACTCAAGCACCATCAACCAGTTCAGACACATCTCACTCTTTGATGTCAAAGGGAAGATATTCTTCTGTTATGGCTACCAGACTGACTAGATACCTGTTGGAAAACAACTATCTGGATGTGTCTGTCCAGAAGAGAGGCATACCAGGAATGCCCAGCTGCCTTGAACACACCACGATGATTTGGGATGCGATCTAGAAAGCCAAGGCAGGAAAGAAAGACTTTGACATCATATGGCTTGACCTTGCCAACGCATATGGATCTGTGCCACACAAGATGATCCAAATGTCTCTCCAAGTGTACCATGTGCCACCCAACATCCAAGAAATATTGAAAAGCTATTTCAATGGATTCTCGATGCAGTTTTCAATAAAGGAATACACAACCAACATGATAGATGTGGACATTGGTATCGATATGAGATGTGCCATCTCCTCCACCCTGTTTACGCTGGCAATGGAAGTCCTACTAAAGGCAGATTCTGGTGGTACAAAACCAGCAGACCTTGGCAAAAGCTATAAGACACTGTAACACTATGTAGGTGGCCCGCTAAGCAGACGATTCCTTTGTCTGTTTTGGCACAAAACCAGACAAAGGGTTTTCGACTTGAAATCTCGGCGGGACTGGAAGTGGTAACGGGACACGAGAAGAGAGTTGGTTGGATAAAGGAGCTGTCAGAGAGTTGGCGATGGGACACGGACAGTCGACAGTGGACACCCGAGCAGAGAGGCGAGGCAGCATGAGATAGGGTCCAGCGAAGAAGATCGAGTCAAGATGTCGGCATTCCAGTTGCTTTGTGGAATCTTCGCTATAATCCATGCTAGCGTTAGTCCATATATGCTATCGGAAATGTAGTGTTGCATAACTCCTCTTTTTGCTCTTGAGCATATTGTTCGTGTTTGTTCGTTTGTTTTATTTTCTCCTGTCCCCTTGATCGTATTCTTGTAGTGGCAAGAAATGTGCGTTACCCCTCTCGGAACCACTAGTTGATCACCGGCCAAGAAGGGAAATGGTTAGAAGAATGATGGACGTGTGGGGGCCGAAGGGGTAACGTCACACTGGTGCCGTCACCAGGATGAAAAAAAACCTGATGAAAAAAAAATTGGAAATGATCTAAGGACGAGGGAATCGAGAAGCTGACAGACGAACGCAAAAAAGAAGAAAAAATGCCATAAGGACCCGCAACCAGCGAGAAAGGAAGAAAAGAAAAGGGAAAAGAAAGAACAAGAGATAGACATGTGCAGAGAGAAAAAAAAGCCAAAACAAAAGCAAAGAATTACATCCTACACACGAAAAGACTTTAAAAAAAAAAAAAAAAAAAAAAAAGAAATGAAAAAAGAAAGAAAAGAAAAAGAAAACGAAAGAAACAAAGAAAAAAGTGGAAAAGAAAGAAATCTACAAAGGTAGGAATACACATTCCCCCCTCCCCCACTGCACTCGAATATAAGAACAAAAAAAAAAAAAAAAAGATTTTTAGATTAAGGAAATCTAAAATGTAGAGAGAAAAAAAAAAAAAAAAACCCAAGTAATCTATTTCGTTTTTGTGTGTGTGTATGTTTAAATCCTGTTTTCACTGCTGATTTTTTTTTGTGGTAATTTTGTTAGAAGGGAAGGGAAGGGAAGGTTTTCTTCCCCTACCCTCTTTTCACTTATCTTGACCGCTAGAATTCAAATGTTTTTTGGGTTTTTTTGCGTAGCAGTTTCCATAGTATAATTATCCTTAAGTGATAGGACCAGTGGCTTAAAGAAAAAGAAAAATAAAAAAAAAAAATAAATAAATATAAATATATATATATATATATATATATATATATATATATATATATATATTGTCCCTTCTGAGAAGTTTGGTAGTACTTTTTAAGCTAGAGAGGTGATGGGTCACCAATTAAAAGAGGAAGAAAATTGCTGTAAGGTTCACTAAAAGAAAAAAAAAAAATGGATGGGACGAGAGAGAGAGAGATAGCTAAGATGTTATGTTTGGTGGGGGGGGGGGCGAATTGAAAGAGAATCGAATGATGTTGGAGGTGAATTGGAAAATCCTCCAGGAATGATGAATAGGGATGAGTCAGGAGACCCCAGAATTGTTCACAGGAAAGCAAGGTGGAAGAGCTGAATCCAGCAATATTTTTCTTGTGTGTATGATGATATTGTAAGGGGTGAGTGATCCCAACCACCCCAGTGCAGTTTTGCTATGTTCTTTTATTTATTTATTTTTTTTTAGGGGACGACCGAACCCCTTTAGAATTTTGTAATTTCGGTTGTTACTGCCTGTAAATGTTTTTGCTTTTTTTTGCTTGTTGCTTAATTGTTATTTTGTTTTCTCCGCGAATGAGTGGAGATGCATAGTGTCTTATTGTTGTTGAATTGTGTTGTAATTTATTGTGAATAAATGACAAGGGTAGGAGGGGAGTTATGTAACACTATGTAGATGGCCCGCTAAGCAGACGATTCCTTTGTCTGTTTTGGCGCAAAACCAGACAAAGGGTTTTGGACTTGAAATCTCGGCGGGACCGGAAGTGGTAACGGGACACGAGAAGAGAGTTGGTTGGATAAAGGAGCTGACAGAGAGTTGGCGACAGGACACGGACAGAGGCAGTCGACACCCGAGCAGAGAGGCGAGGCAGCATGAGATAGGGTCCAGCGAAGAAGATAGAGTCAAGATGTCGGCATTCCAGTTGCTTTGTGGAATTTTCGCTAGTAATCCATGCTAGCGTTAGTCCATATATGCTATCGGAAATGTAGTGTTGCATACTCCCTTTTTGCTCTTGAGTTAACCCCAAGCATATTGTTCGTGTTTGTTCGTTCGTCCTGTTTTTCTCCTGTCCCCTCGATTGTATTCTTGTAGTGGCAAGAAATGTGCGTTACCCCCCTCAGAACCACTAGTTGATCACCGGCCGTAAAGAGTATAGTTGGAAGAGTTGATGTGACGTGTGGGGGCGAAAGGCGGTAACGTAACAACACCACCCCTGAAAGCCTTTATTCTCAGATCAGTGTATGACCTCCTACTGTCAAATGCCAACCTGGTAAAATGGGAGGGGGTCTGAAGACCCCTCCTGCCACTCTGCAAGAAAGATAGTAGAGCATGTTCTCAGCTCTTGCAAAGCAGCTCACTCAAGGGAGATACACTCAGAGACATAACTAAGTGCTGAAAGAGCTTACGGAAGCCATCAAATTCAATACGACAAAGATCAAAAAACGAAGCAGAGAACCCGAGTGTGACATTATGCAGAAGTGAACATTTTCTTTTATCATGTTGAAAATAAAGCTGAACTAGAAGTGTGTGTGTGTGTGTGTCTGGATTTGAACTTGTGTGGGCCGACTTGAGTGAAGGAAAAAGAAAGAAAAGTTTATCTTTCTCTTGAGATATCAGATTATTTGGTAAAAAGGCCTGGATGCCATTATGTCTGGTTTTGACTTCATGCCCCGGACAGATCAAACAGGTAGATTTCTTAGTACTAATAAATTTTAGATTCTTGGCCTGATAAAAAAATGTGTTTCTTCAATCGGCGGGAAATTTACACCCGGATTTTCAAAATAAATTGAGATTGTTCTTTTGAGGAAGGTAGATGTCATCACAATTGCGTAGTTGGGTTAGCAGTCGGCCCCCACATGTGTGCTGTAAGTCTTGGCTGTTGATGAACCCACTGTGTCACCAAGCTGAACCCACACGACTAAGACCGGTGATCCAGAGATGGCCTCCCCCACCCTTTTTGTGCTACGTACACAGAGAAGATCAAGTTGCTAACAAGGATAGGGACCTCATATGATGTCTGATTTGGTATTCTAATCTATATGCCTCACTAGCGTTCACGTCATTGACATTTTGGTATCAGTCTTTGTGAATTTTGGACCTATTACTCAAACTTGTATTCACACGAAAGACTTGGGGGAGATATAGGATTACTATGTTTACTATTCTTGGTTGACTGTTGTGTTTTTATCTTTTGTAGATCTTGATCATTGTCAGTAGACAATAAACGTCTACAGAACAAAAAGACTTTGTTCTTATTTACAGGGGAATATCTTATGATAAATATTTATGCAATAGAAATTTCTGGTTAAAAAGGTCCAAGTTGGTTTACCAATGAATTTAAAGATTGGCCTAAATATCCTTTAATGAGTATATCCCCTGATCATAAGAGTAAAGTAAATGTTAATTTGAATCAAATAGTTTAAGTAAATACTGGAATTTTAGATATTAATAAATATTCTAATTATGATAAATTATTGAAAGTAACAAGTATGTTATTTAAACTTTTTTGTAAAAAAAAAAAAAAAAAATAATGTTAATTCATTACAAAAGGCCAAAATGTATTGGAGAAGGATAACTCAAACAGAAAATTTCTCAAAAGGAAATTAGCTTTTTAAAATTACAAGACAAAAAGTAATACAAATATCCCTGTAATATAACGGACGGGCGCTGTTGTTGAGAGGGCGCGAGTGCATCGGCTGTAGTCAATTAGTGAAGGTGTCACAAGACTAGCGCGTGCGGGCAGAATGACCTGCAAAGTCAGACATGATTTTAAAATGATCACAGATGAATTATCATTTGACAATCACAGATGACACAATAAAAACCCCAGATCGGAAACAGGACTGGAGATGTGAATGACGTCATGCCCGGAAGCGATGGGCTGGCATTCTTAGTGATTTTGAATAAAAGCAGTGAGTTGAGATTTGGACTTAGACGAAGCAAGTTGATTTTTCGGACCTGGGCAATGCCAGTCCAGTTTGTGGACTACGGGGGTGGGTGCACGTGTGTTGGTTGAGTCAGTGAGTTGAGAGCTGACAAGAGATAAACAGTCAGCATAGAAAAATTGTCTCTCTCCTCATGTCGAAAAACTCAAACTTAAAGAAGGTAATAAAAGTTTCATACCTGAACTAAGACAATCATCAGTGTTTTGTGTTTTTCCGGATTCCCTATGTATATTTCACATATTCGTATCTTGGTTGTATTTTTGGCTCTATATTACAACAACACTATCAGGATGCTGCACTCATGCAGGACTAGATCTTACGTCGTGGGGTTGTGGCGGAACCGAAGGAGCATCGACCAGCGGCTTTAACTTCAGACGCTTACTCCGTATTGCCACAGCCATACAGCCAGCAACAGTTTCATAAGCTCCTTAGTCTTAGGCTGATGATTTCCAGCTCAGCACCGGACCAAAGAGGTCTTCTACTGTCAGCATGGGATACTGAAGGCACCTCACGGACAGATGCCCCAAGATCACCCCCTACATCTCCAGTAACCGGCGCATCATTGGCAGGCCCCACAGAATCCAATACATGATCAGACGCTGATGAGGTAGGCTTATCCTTCCTGCTCGAGATGCATCCAAGCCCACTTTGAATAAGAGTGCACAGTTTTCTTGAATCTTCACCACAAATACGGTCCAAAATTACTTTATAGGCACTCTCTCTTCGCTTCCCAGACACAGAGTCACAAGCAGGTCACAATATAATATCTCACACGCTTCCTCTTTTCTCTCTCAGCCATTTTTCTAGAGCTGCCATCAGTTCATCGTTTCACAACTCTGGGTGGTGTCCAGGCGCGTGGATCTTAAATCAATCAGCCATACCGGAGCAGCCCTGGCTTTGCCCCCCCCCCCGATAATGTAGAAGGACTCTGCAGCTCCCCGCCACTACAAGTATGCTATCCACCGACTGTACTTCAGTTAAGTTAGATGAGATCAAGACATATATATTGAGTATGTTGGTCGTATTTTTGGCTCTATATTACAACAACACTATCGACCAGACCAAAGACATTGTGAAACAATTTTCTCCAGTTTTTAAGAACAACTTGGGATGCTGCACTCATGCAGAGGCTACACTGTCCCTTAAACCATCTGCTAAACCTGTGTTTCAACCCAAACGGCCAGTGCCATACGCTGCATTGACACCATTGGAGACAACTACATTCGGGGCATCCAGGCATTAACTGAATGAAATCAATAGCCCGCAGTGTGGTTTATTGGCCTAATATAGGCACAGATATTGAACGCACTGTCAAACATTGTATTCAGGGTATAATAGCGCAGAAGAACCCACCTCAGATTGTGGATTCCCGCTGGACATATCCAGAGCAAACATGGTCCAGAATACATGTAGATTTTGTTGGTCCGATCAATGGCCTTAGTTTTCTTTCTCAGACAGCTATTTAGTCAACACGGCTGACTCGAGACTTTAATCTCAGACAACGGATCAGAATTCACGTTTGAGTCATTCCAACAATTCTGTAAATCGTGGTGCATAACGCATGTCCAGTCACCACCCTATTACCCTCAATCCAACTGACAAACCAAACAGTTTGTTGACCTGTTTAAACAGGCTCTACTCAAAGCAGAGGAGGGGGACAACAGACGAGATCCTACAGACTTTCCTCCTTTTGTATTGAACAACACCAAACAGGGCAGTGAAGAATGGTCTGTCACGAGCAGAGGCACTCATGGGACAAAAACTTCCTACCACACTGCATAATAGAAGCAAAAGTATGAAACACCTTACAGAAATAACAGAAAATTGTTTTATGTGGATATGGAATAAAAGAAACGTCCCATGGACATGCCATAGTATCACCTGCTCGCAAATGCATAACAACATTCTAACATGTGCAGATTTGAAAATTTACATTTCGCCGTTAGACGTTGATTTGATAGGATGCTTTAATGGGGCTTCATGTCAGTGAGGGGGGCCGATGTGCAAATAAAACCGTAGAGAGGAAGGCCCCGAAACAGTGAACATTCTCTCCTTATGACCCCAAAACAAGCATGGAGTTAAACTATTCAGTGGAAATGAGACTGGCTAAAGGAGGATTTTCTATCCACTCACTTTTTGGTGAGTTTCTGTTACCCGGTAAGTAACTTCCTTCTTCATAAGGCCGTCAGAAAAAATAAAACTCTTCCATACAAAATAATGGCAGAACAAAAACTGAAAACAAATGATTATGAAAAGTGCAAAGGACATAACAGGTTTTTGTAATTGGACATCTGTCAAAGAAATCCCTCCACAAGCCACTATTAGACCTCTAGAATCTGATGCTATTCTAAAATGGTGAGCACCCATAAGAATGAGTGTGATCACATTCAGATGCCCTTTCTGTTCTAAGTATGTCCCCCAATCTTCAAGACAATTGGATACTCAAGATTGTCTTAGTGAAACATCTCAAAAGAAAAACGTGTTAAACTGGTTAAATTTATTATTGGCATGAAGTGCAAGAGGAAATTTGAGTGATGTGTAGTGACCTTGAGGTCATTTGAAAACTTGGCTTTTATTGGATGCAAGAGGATCACATAATCACATGATTTTAGAAAGTTTAGAAGTTAGAGAGAAACTAGAGTCAGTAAAAAGCAAGTGACTAGAGTGGTTGTAAAGTTCCATCTTTGCTTACTGATCCCTCATAGGTTGCAATGGGTCACAAAAGTGCTAACAAAATAAAATATACACATGAAATACATCAGAATTGTTTGTCATCTAAGCATAAAAGAACTCGGAACAGTTGAGGGTCACAACAACAAGCAAACAGAGACGACAAAATGAAGAGAGAACAGAACTACACTCGGTAACTGACAAGACAACTGAAAATCAAGAGATGGGTATGGATAATCGACAGTAGTAAAAAACAGAAATAGAAGCATAGCATTTTCCTGAATGGGAGTATACAACAAATGGACAGTGATCCTAAATTCAAAAGCAACAATGAGAAATTTATGAGAGGTATTTTCAAGAATGGAGATGCAGAGACAGCAACCAAAACCAGGAATTAGCAAATCCATACAAGTTTATATTACAGCAGGGATTCTTAGAGAAAACTTTCACTTTTGCTCATGTTGGTTATACAAAAAAGACAATCACCATGTTGATTTAATATAATCTCATTTTCTGGCTGAGACCAGCATGAAGGATTGGTTTGAGAATTCTTGTTGGCAACACCAACATCAATAAAATTTAGTTTCACAAATTCTATTGATATCAAATTTAAAAAAAAAAAAAAAAAAAAAAAAAAAGTTTATAGGAAAAACTAATAAAAAAAGAAAAAAGTGAATGATAACATGAACATATTTTGGCTATAAGCGAAGAGTCGTGAATATTCCAAATTTGGTTGTGGAAAATTAGATGCCACCAGTATGTTCTTGATGGTAACCTACTTCAGCTACCTTATCCTTCAAATCTTTTTTAGGCCAAAACATTTCATTCATTTTAAGAACAAAAAAAAAAAAAAAAAAAAAAAAGTTTGTCCAATCAAAATCTAGAATATTACAATATTTCCCTAAATTTGAATTCACTAAGAATCAACTAGAAATGGTTGGCATGTAGATAAAATGTTTTTAAATGTATATTCAAAGATGAAGAAAATTTTTCCATTTGGCATTTAATAATATAAAAAAATAAAAAAAAAAAAATAAAAAATCCAATCTTCAACCCATAAAATTACTAAATTTTCGTTCTTTACTTTTTACATCACTTTAAGTATTTATGAAAATAAATATCAACAAACATTTTGAGAAGTTATAATTTTCTTTCCAAACAAGATAGACTAGCATTTTAATTATATTAAGATTACCAAAAAGTTACTTTTTTTTTTTTTTTTTTAACTCATTTTTAAATGAGTATTTGACACTTGCCAAAAACTAAATCTGCTTCTTAAAGAATTATGGTAATCTTCAAATTCTGATATTTTCTTTAACAAGTGAAGAGATGAATAACAAAATAATTGAATAGTCATATTTGTAGTGAAATGCTTATAAAAACAAGAGATAGAGTTGTACATGAATGTTTAAAATAGGCACAATGCAAACCTATGCTAATATGATAAATAATAAATAAAAAATACACAAAAAGAGGATTGAAGTGATTTGAACTGCAAAGGCAGAATAAATGGATTTCACATTGTTAGAGAAAAAAAAAATCTGATGAACTTATGAAATATATATATATATATATATATATATATATATATATATATATATATAAAAAACAAAACTGTACTTTTTCTTTCTTTCAACAGATGATATGCTTTATGATTAACAATTATGAGCACTTTACTTAAACATTTCCTAATTACAATTTTAATCTCATTTATTCAAAAACTATCCACCACAAAAATCAATAAAATTCCTATACAAGTTGTTCACACATAATTTTACAACTGTCAACAACATAAATTTTATGTAATATGCTGTCAGAAGTAACTTTTAGATAACTCCTATTCTGAACTAATTATCAATAATATCAAGTAAATATTTTTATTCCAATATTTGACAGGAAGATTTGCTGACTGAATATAGGATAAAAGCCCCAAAATCAGTCATTATAATTATAGCAGATCACAACCTGTTAGAGAGCTTGTTACCTGACCATAGGTTGGTATTTAAAAAACACCAGTTGGGTCACCTGAGTAAAATCGTATGATGTTGGGAGATCCAAAACTCCTAAAGACCCCAGGATTACATCACTGATGGCCAGGAGAAATCATCCCAATGTATTTCAATATATTTTACATTTATACACTCATTCACATATTTTTAGTATCATTCAAGTTTTATCACTTAAGTTAAATAAATACAAAATTCAAGGTAGAATCCCCCCACCATACATAATATCAGTTCTTAAATTGTAGAAACTGATATTTTACTATATGCTCAAAGATTTTAATGTGGATGATGATAAAAACATACACATAAACTCACAGTAAAAGGTTTTGCAATGTTTATCCAAGTGAATTATTTCCCCAAATTCTAATCAGGCAATTTTAACCTCCCTCTAAAGCCCATTGGTCAGGATAACCAACTGCTCTCAATTGCTGAGGCAGATCCTTGTCAAACCATAAATGAATTATCAGAAAAATTGAATCCAACATGGTCCACTGCAGAAGAATGTCTCCCATAGTGAAGATCAGTAGATAAGAATATTGAATCCCACAAGGGTTAGCTGAAAAGTTCACCAGCTGACAAACAAACTCACAGAATGTAACCAAATCAGATTTATTTTTTAATATAGCTCCCTTGTAGTTCACACACTTCATCAGTGCTTGGACCCCCACTTATTTAAAAAAAAAAAAAAAAAAAAAAAAAAAAGTTATCAACAGCAAATATGACATCATCATATAAACTTTTTACAGTTGAAAGCAAAGCGTGATGTTCCAAACATTTTGCTAAGCGAAAAAAAAAAAAAAAAAAAAAAAAAAAGTTTCTTACTGCTTTCAAATAACTTCGGGGTTTTCTCAGTTGAAGGAAGCTTCTTAGTTTAATCTTACAGATTCTCTTAAAGAACATAATCTTTAAAATTTTGTATTAAGAGCACAATCCTGAATTAGCGAGAGTTTTGTGTAATGAACTGTTAACTTTTTGTATGTGGTAAAAATTGTTAAATCAATCCTGGAAGGAGTAGTCAGATTTTTTCTCTTATTTTAAGATTATCAAAAAAAGAAAAAAAAAAAGCTGTTTCCTAACAGTCTTTGCATAAAAAAGAATACAACTTGAGCAAGCTGGATAAAAATGGGTAATGATTCATAGTTGGAAAAAAGAACTTAATGATAAAGATGAAACAAATTGTTTAAATGAAACAACAATAGTAGATAAATGTGTACTTATGCTGGGTGGCAAAGAAATTCTTTCCATATGAAGAGCTACTAATAGGACATTTATACACACACTGATCACAAGCAACAAGGTGATATTACGCTTGGAACCTGCAAAGAGAAAATAGAAGAAAATGCATCATGAGTTGCCGAGTAATACTTTATTTAAACACACACACACACACACACACACATTATATGAATACACACATACTGGGTCGAGTCATTTATAATTTCCATCTTAATAAAATATAATTCATTCAATAATTTAACAATAAATAAATTTCAATCAATAGTATATTTGCCATTATTTTGAATCACCTCTTGGCATTTATCAAGTATCTTGCTGATTCCTCAACTAAAATTCAGTTGGTTTCCAAGAAGTTATTTTTACAATCATTTTCACCGGATCTTCTAAAGAAAATCCTTCTTCGTTCTGATTTTGTAGAGACAGAAAAAAATAGAAATCACTTGGTACAAGGTTTGGTGAATATGGTAGCTCAAGTAGAAGAGACTGGCAGAAATCCAATATTTTTTCCTGTATGATTCTTCCTGAATATGGCCTGGATTATCAAGGAAAAGTACAACATTTATTTATCCTACTGGTGAATGTGGCACATTTTCTTAGATTTTCATGCACACACGTTGCAACTGTACTGAATGTTTGTTGATGAAAAACTTAAAATGAATAATACCACTGTGATTCCACCATACACTCAACATAAATTTTCTAGCTCCACCTTTGTGATAAGCAGTAGGAATGCATTCTTGTCACTACCTTTTGTACTGAACATAGACATAAAAAAGCCATTTTTATCACCTGCAATGATATTCTTGAGAAACACTTAATTTCTTTGCCTTGAAAGAAGACTCACCACAATCCATATAAAAATCTTCCTTATTCTTCTCACAAAGTATGAGGAAGCCAAATGCTCAGCTGGTTCACTTTTCCTGTTTCAAGTGGTGGCAGATTGTGGATTGCAATGTTCTGAAGTAAAGTGTTAATTCTCAAATATTTCTGAACAGATTTCATTCCACCAGTTCTCTCAAAGAATATTAATTAAGGTCTTATGGCCTGGGTTCAACTCTCAATGAAGTAATGCCAGATCATAACTTTGAAAACTAGTTTCAAAAACCAGTAATGTTACCTTGGCCATAAACACGAGATATTTTCTGTTTCTGTAGCATTTTTGATATTACTAAATTCCCATAACATTATCTGTCAACTGCATGCTTTAAGTTGCTCCATTTTAGGAATGTAAGATCATAGATAAAATGATGGACATTCTTTCACAATTTAATAAGAAAGACCGATGAAAGTACGCTTTAGTCAGATAATTTAAAGTTGTGTTGATAAAACATCAGAGGTTTAAAATGCATAGTTACGACTTGCTTTAAGAAATGGAAATTATTTATGAGAACTACTCAACTATATATATATATATATATATATATATAAACATATCTTCCTTTTGTTTTGCCCAGAAAAGTGACACCAGTGTTGGACTCTGATGCACTCAAATATCGTCATTTTGTTTACAAGCTATTTTGGCAATATCGTTAAACTTCGACCCTAAGCTAATAACACTTTTCAATGACAACGATTCTGATCTATCTGTGCAAGAATGGATTGAGAAAGCAGAGTTAATTTGTCAACTCAGTGGCATAAAGTGCATAGAATGTGTAGTTCCAATGCACCTCTCTGGGGGTGCATATGCAGTCTATCAACAATTAAGCGAAAAATTTTTTGACTAACTCGTTGCTTTTATTCCAAAGCATTGTTATCAGTTTCACGACTAGATATGGATTCCCCTGTTTTCATAAACATATGCAGTCTATCAACAATTAAGCGAAAAATTTTTTGACTAACTCGTTGCTTTTATTCCAAAGATTGTTATCAGTTTCACGACTAGATATGGATTCCCCTGTTTTCATAAAGATGTTCTCTCAACCTTCAACAAAGTTTAGTCATATCATATTTTAAATGTCAGTCTGAGGCTGACTATGAGGATAAAACAATCCAAAAATTGGAAGTTAGAATTGTTCAACATGTTCTAAACTCCACACATGAACACAAACACGCACATATGCCCATCAAGGCACTGAAACTCATGACTTCACCACTGGCGACTATCTATTGAACTCAAAAACATGCAATAAACATTATCTAGATAAGTGTTTTTTTGTATTGCATAAGGTATGGGCAAAAAACAAAAAACTTCTTAGATGTTATAGTTAATACAGTGTCTGGTCTTACGAAAGCCGAGTGTACTTACTTATAAGCTTGAAGGATTTATCATTATAACTTCATAAAAATTTTTTTTTTCTTCTCTTCCTTCTGAGATTTCACACCTCATTGTTTTTATCAATTTCTCAATTATTGACATTTACTTTGAAAAGTGTCAGTTGACAAATGACAAGTGCAAAAAAAAAAAAAAAAACATGGACTTCTACTGCCCACCAATTAAACTTATGCAATAAAAGTAGAGTTTATGACTGAATTTCAAATAATTGTTTATTTTACTGATAATAAAAAGAAAAGTACATTCCTTATTTAAGGAGGAGCACTTAGTGTTACAGTTATCATCATAGGAAATGAAATCAGTTATCAGAGTTCAAATCTTGGACGAGGTTGTATGCATTTCACTTTGCATTAATTTGACAACTTCAATCATGCAACACAGTCTATAAACAAAACAACGGAGAAATGGACAAAAAGTTGCATCCCCCACCTTACTCAAGAAAGTCAACCTCGGAGTCACTAAGAACTACAGAAGCGTAACTAACTGATGTAGCTGATAAGGTTTATAATGGCCTTCTTTTTAATCAGATCTAACAAAAAAAAAATAAAAAATAAAAAATAAAAAAAATTTAAAAAAATCAAAATTCTTAAGAAAAATCAGAACAGCTTTCTAAGAAATCACACCCCAAGGGATTTGATTCCATACACTGAGGGAAGATAGCGCAAATACTATTAGCACATGGGCTCCCCTAAGAAACTTATTATAATGAGGCTTTACCAAAATTTAAAAAAAGCAACAGTTCATTCACCCGATAGAAATCTTAACTTCTTTAACACAGTTGCTGGAGTCTTGCAATGAGATAAATTCGCGCCATATTTATTCATAATCTGCCTAATCTACATACTTCAAATATCCACAGATCTAATTGTGTTTATCCGGGTTCAAGGGCACCAAGTTTTGAAAAGTGTTGCACTCAGATATCGTCATTTTGTTTACAAGCTATTTTGGCAATATCGTTAAACTTCGACCCTAAGCTAATAACACTTTTCAATGACAATGATTCTGATCTATCTGTGTAAGAATGGATTGAGAAGGCAGAGTTAATTTGTCAACTCAGTGGCGTAAAGTGCATAGAATGTGTAGTTCCAATGCACCTCTCTGGGAGTGCATATGCAGTCTATCAACAATTAATCAAAAACAAGAGAAGGGACTTCGCTTGTATTAAAGGTGCCTTGTACACGGCATTTGCCTTTGACTTGGTCTCTGCTTAAAAGGAGTTCATAGCACCCAAGTTACGTCCGGAAGAAACTTGGTGTATATCTGGCTGAACTACGGAGACTATAAGTCCTGTTTTGGAGGTACATCAGAAAAAGGCTTAACGTGTGCATTTATTGCAGGGATGCCTAAGAGAGTAGAGGAATTACTCCGAGCCTCATCCCTGGTGGACAACATGGACATTTCGGAAGTCCTAGCAGGAGCACAGGCAATTCTGAAGACAGGCCCCATGTCTGTGAAACAAGAAGCGGCTGCATGACCATTGCAGTGTCAGACGAAAGAGACCAACTCACTAACAACCTGCTATAAATGTGATGGGCCCAATCACCTGGCCCAAGACTGATGCAAGACACATAAAACTGACTGAACTTGAAGCCACTTTAAAGGGAGTTAACCTGGCACTTCAGTGGCAAGTCAGTGTGTTTCACATTGTCACAGATTCAGTGTGTACGCATCGGTGAATAACTGATGCACTGCGTGAAAAGGCTCAACTGGCCATCAAGGCATCAAGTAAAATGCTGATATGGAGGCGGGAGGCCATGTATTAGTATAATATCACACCCAAGGATGGCGTATCCCCAGCAACCACACCTGCAAATGCCATTTACAGGTACTGAATTCTAGAAAAGGGGATCCATGCTCTACAAGGCAGTTGACAATAAGGAAAAGCGCAGACCATACGCCATGGGTGATATCAACTGGATAAAATCCCCAGGCAGTTGGTGTACCACCAAATTCAAGCTCAAGCGAGTAACTGGCCAGGTCAGTAATCACTTAGTCAAGGTCAATTGAGTTCCGCGCTATATAAAATGACCTACGTCCTTTTCAGGAGCCGATTCTGCAGTCTGAAAGTGAAACCGACAGCAAAAATCAGTCAGCAGAGGGCGGAATACCAATTATGCTAGGGCCTACTCTACTGGACGATACTCCAGACACCACCAGGTCTAGAAAAATGACACCAGTGTTGGACTCCGACATACTCAGATATCTTTGTTTTGTTTATACTAATAAATTAAAAAAGGCAAGAAGCAAACAATACCCAATCAAAACTGACAGATGCAGACAACATAGATGACCAAGCACTTCTTGTAATATACACCAATCCAAGTAGAATTCTTTCTGTATAGTTTAAAGGAAGCGCCAAAAGGCATTGTCCTCTACATGAATACAAATAAAACAGAGTACATGTCTTAAACATAACAGAGCCATCTCTACTAAGTTTGGTTTGGTTTTATGGCACATCAACCATTGTAGGTTATCAATACTAAATCCATTTTTAAACATATAAACAGTTCTATTTCAAACAATTCAGTTTAGTATACAAAAACAGTTCCATTTCAAACAATTCAGTTTAGCATAAGGACACAGTTCTATTTGACCCATAGATAGGGCCCTTATCAGGTGCTACCACTCCAGGCTAGAGTGAACCTGGGAGCAATGGCAATGAAAGTACTCTGCATTCCCAAAAGCATTATTGGAACCTCACCATCAGATTTAGTGTCACTTAACAGGACACTCATTGGGGGAGTGGGGTCTTACCCCTCTGCAGAAAAGCAGTTGGTAAATTCTACAGCCCTAACCAATTGGTCAATCTCCACTAAGTGGCAAGCCTCTAAAATTAATAGACCAGTTCACATACTTCAGCAGCAACATCTTATCTACTGAAAGTGATTTCAACCCGACTAGCAAAAAGGTATGGAGTGCTTTCCTCCACTTAAAAAAAAAAAAAAAAAAAAAAAAAAAAAAATTGACTCAGATCAGGGCCATTGTGGAGGGGTTGGACAAAGATTTTGAAAAATGAATAGTTATGATTAATGAATTATTCATCATCATGTCGTGCCGCCAACACGGATATCCCTGACCCTCTCTCGCCACTTCTCCCTATTATTCATCGCCTCTGGCAGGTCTTCAGGGTTACATCCTGTGTCCTCACATAGCTGCTGTATGTAAGTTCGAGCTGGTCATCCTGCTTTCGCTTGGCCATATGTGGGGGTCCATAGGAGTACATCACTTAATGAATTATTAATTGAAGAAAAAAAATAAAGAAAACAATCAAAAATAATTACAAAAAGGAATTATTAATTCAAGAAAAAATAAAGAAAACAAATAATCAAAAAAAATTTTTAAATACGTAACTGATAATTTATCTCAATTAGGGGTCTCATTATATATTAGAGGGTCGTTATGTCCTGGGGAAGAGGATATTGAACCAAAAGAGAGATAAAGAGGTGACGGTCTGCAATTTCCCCCAATTATATCGCTAAAAACCAGAGCCCACCGATTCAACTGTTTTCTTTGCCAAACTGTAGCCCAGTGGGTAGAGTGTTTGCCAATGATCCGAGAGACCTGGGTTCAAATGGTACTCGATACCTCCTTGCTTAGCTCTCAGCAATATAAGGTACGTATCGAGGGTAAAGTGGAGCAATCCAGGGAAAGGAGTAGTGCCCTCCCCTACACCTCAGTGTAGTAGCTATTGAAAAGGGAGTCTTCTGGTTGCCCTCAACTACGGTCGCCAACTTTACTTTTTTTTTTTTTTTTTAAATTGCTCAACTGCAAAATGGTTTATAGGCTAAAGTAACCTTCATCAAAATGAATGGGCATGTAACAATAAATATCTAGGAGTATATAAACTTGTAGAAAAAGTCCATGTAAATAAAACTAAAATAGAAAAATTAATGTTTAATTAAACATCCAAATTTCAGGAAAATGTTAGTTTAGTTGAATGTCATTTAAGTCACTCAAATCACAGATATCACGTAGATAGCTATGAAATGCTAAATTAGAAAGAATCCTTCATGCCTTCCAAAATAGAAACATCAATATCATCTTCGTGGACTGTTGTTACAAGGGGTTCACAGATCAACTAGTTATGTAGAGTGAAAATAAAACATTTACCTGTATTTTTTGATTGAATTTCTGAAGTAAAATTTGCTGTAGATGAACTGGATCCTTTTGAGTCATCAGAATCATTAAGTTCTGATTGATTATTGTCACTTTTTAAATGCAGATTATTTGAAGAAAAAGAATTTTCACCACCATTCTGCCTGCTTTTCCTTGAACTGCAAGATCGGACAGAAAAGTTGTCAGAATGAACTGATGCTGAATCACTCAAAACATTTTGATAATTAGAAGAACCAAATAAACTGTCCCGGTCAGAAAAAATTCCTGGAAGAAACAAAAAGACATTCAAAATCAAATTAAGTGATATTGTTGTGATTGATAAATAAGGTCTATGACTGAGTGACACTAATAATAGTATAGATGTTCAAACATGAATTTAGTCCTAGTCAAACATGTTTAATATCAGTTCACTCTCTGATGTCAGTAAGTAAAAGTTTTTATAAGTCATGAGTACTACATCCAAGTTATATATATCTCGGAAAATAGGGATAAGATTTTGCATGACAATCAAAATTCAAATGTAAAAGCAATTCATGGTGTCATACAATATTGTCAACTAATCATACCTGGGTGCAAATAAATTAAAAAAAAAAAAAAAAAAAAAAAAAAGTTTATCTTAATTTAAGTATTTTCAACCAGTAAATATTTTAAGTATTTTATCATAATAAAATGAAAATTTTTCTCTGTAACAGAAGGTATTATGCACTGCCAAAACAAGTTTTATGTTTTTATTTATTATTTTAACAATTCAAACATTGTTTACACATACATATGTATTTGGCGACAGGGCCCAAAAAAGTGTAAAGGCAGAAAGTGGTTTTCCTTGGACTATCTTACTCTGCTGAAGTGAGTTTGTTTTAAATGACATCACTAAGCACTGCACCCTAATTTCAGCCATTTTCAATGCTTAATTCAGAAATTCTTCCAACTTCAAATGAAAATTACTTGTAAGTTGAGAGAGAGAGATCTGATAACATTCATACTAAAAGATGGTAAAAAACATTGACCAACATCCAAGTGCTGAAAATTGGTATTTTTGCTTATTTTCAGAAATTTTGTCATTAACTTCAACAGTTTGTCAAAGAAGCTTTCATTCATTTGAATATATTAAATCATTTACTAAAGTTTTGATTGGCTAGAAAGTTTCAGAAATATTCTATTGGATTTTGCCAGAATTTTATTTTGAAATGAGGGTATCACTGCAAGCAACCTCAAAAAGGTCATCCCAAATCTGAAGTTTTTTCCAGCTTCTAATGAAAATTCACAATAAATTTAAGATATTTTTTACAAAATGCATCCGAAAATATACATAAAACCATTAATAACCAATATCCAAGTGTTGGAAAGTGATATCTATTTTCAAAACTTGCTGTCAAATTTAACAGGTAATAGCTGCATGTTTTAACTATTCAAGTTCTATTTTGTCAGAAAATTTAATGAAAAAATTTAAGGGGTTTACTAGATTTTTTTACAAGGAAATTAGGCTATCGGTACAAGTCACATCAAAAAAGTGATTCTCAGTTAAACACTAAAATGAGCAGCACAGCAATTTTATTTTGTCATTAAATAATAATAGTAGTTATTTTATAAATTATTACAACATATTAAAGATCTATTTCTGTGCTATTTAATGATCAAACTTTGACTGTAATGCAATATTTGGCAGCAAACTTACAAGGATTTTACGACAGGGAGTATGAATCAAAACCCCAAATTCCTATGTTTATGACCATGAATATGCATTGCTATTTAAATTTTACAAAAGTTTTGTCATTTTCTTAAATCTTAAAACACATACTGTTTGGTGAAAGATGATCGCTTTCTTGCTTGTAAGTAAAAAGCCTGGCAGGTGCAATTTCTCCTCGAGTCAAAACTGGAGATGAAGAACTACACGTGGACTTGTAAGACAGATTTGCATCTATAAAATAGAGGAGAGTATAACAGAGGAAAATGGTATCTTTATTTTTACATGAAGTATTTTCAATCATTATTAACTGCGTTTTTTTTTATCTAATTCTTTGTTGCTTATGATAATTTACACAGGTTGTCCTTGTAAAATAGCAAAGAACAGCACAGATGAAAAACGATACTGAATAAGCTGTTTGTAAGACAAACTCACATCCTCTTTATTTTGGGTGGATAAACACACTAGCTGCTCTACCAAATGAGCTACAAAGTTTGGAGCTGGTTTGCAGAAGCTTCAAATCAAATCTATAAACCCATTTCTTATTCTATCTCAATCTCTTTCAGCACCATTTAAAATTTTTTTCTTTTAAACATTTTTATTTTTATATACGAGTAGTATTAATATGTTGTTTTATTTATTTTTATATGAAGCATTGTAAAGCATTATTATTTCCAATTTGAATCTTTCCTGATGTTACATAACTTGAGCGAGCTTTGATAAAAGGAAACTAAAAATGGATGGGGGGGAGAAAAAAAAGTCAAATTAATAGAAGAAAATAAGATTTTGTTTTTGTAAAAAAAAAAAAAAAAAAAAAAAAAAAACACAGTCACATTCAACTCTTACAAATACTTTTTCCTCTGATATAAAAACATTCATAACATTAGTAAACAAAGATTCTATATCAAGAAGTGCATAACAAAAAGTCTATAATAAATACTTGTTCCATTTTAGAAAAAAAAATGTTACATCAACTTGAAAAAGCTAACTAAAAATAATTTGTTCTTCTCAAATGGTTTTCTTTGTATAAACAGAAAACAATTCATGAGAATGGATATAATATGCATGCTATATTCTGGAATCAATTTTTCTGCCTTTGCACAATCAACAAAAATATTGTTTCGGTATCACTAACCTGAAGACAGATCTATTTTTAACCAGATACAATGCAAATAATTTTTTAAAATAAACAAAAAAGAAATTAATATCAAGAAGAAGAGGGAATCATTGCTATTCTATACACAGCTAAAGAATGAATAATTACCATTTCTATACTAAACTAAAGCAGAAGACAAAAATAGAATACTTCAAAAAATATCAAGGTTACATAAAACCCAAAAATACATGACAACTTACCTGACAGTGACTTTTGAGAATGTGAAATAGAAGATCCAAGGGAAATTTTATTCATTTTGATGCCAAGAATGTTATCAGTTAAAGATGAGGGTGTATTTTTGTGCACTTCTTTCGAACAGGAAGAACGATTCAATGAACAAAAACCTGGTTGTGAATATGGAGACTGGTGATTTTTGTTGTCTATTGAGAGAAAACTTGATCTTGATAACGGTTGAGAAAAATATGATCTGGGTGAAAGCTGACCAGAAGCAAAGTCTCCATTTACTGATGCCCGGCTCAGAGATTTAAAAGATGGTAGGCTCGATTCATGGCTTAGAGGAAATGATTGAAAGTTTGTTTTGATGGAAAGTGGTGACCATGAGTTCCCATTAAGAGAAACAGAACTGGAAGAAGTTCTTCGGTGGAGAGAGGGTTTATCAAAAGATGAGAACGATGAATCCAGTTTGCTTGGCGATGTAAATCTAGTTTTTGTGGAATGCCAACTACAGAGAGAATCACTACTATTAAAACCTTTTACAGATTCTGCTTGTTGGGAACCGAATGAAGACTGCAACGATGTGTTGGATGACTGAGAAAAGGAAGATCTGAAAAAAGAAAAAAATCTTTTTTTAATAAATAAATGTGTGTATATATATATATATATATATAAAAAAAATCATAAAAAAAGCATTAGATAAGTAGCTTAACAGTTAAAACATCTGTGTCAAAAAACACGATAATCTGATGAAAGGTTTGCTATTGGCATTGCTAATGTCTTTGTAATTGAATAAATTTATTATATTACAAACATATCTACTTTATATCTAAAACACAATGTGACTACAAATACACATTGATTAGTCATGAAATTTGGTCTCACCACTAGAAAGTAATGAAAAAGTAATGGTCAGATGAGACCTAACTTGATAGTAAAAACTCATTATCACAAAATTTAGTGAGACCAGATTGCTAATAGATTGCAATAAGCTTTGTGTAGTTTCAAAATTGACACAATTTGAACCAAGAATTAATAATAAAACTAATACAAAAACCAGAAAAATCTCATTTCAATATTTATTTGGTTTTTGTATAATTAACCTTGTAACATTATGGCACCATCTTAAATATCAGTTGGCGTTATGTCCTTCTTCAAATACATGGGGACTCAGTCATTCCAATACAAAAGCGTTTATTAAATGACTGTCTACATTTTCTTGCAGTAAACGCGAACACAAGGAGAGAGAGGATGACATAAGGGTCTATGAACAAATCCCACATGGCAGACAGCAAAGAGACCCACCCCCAATCCAACCAATTCATCCAACTCGATAACTCCAACTTAACATCTGTGTATCTCAACTCAACTGCTTTTTTAAATTATTTTTTTTATATATATTCCAAAATTAAGTATTTCATTAGCCTAAGTCCTCGGTGTGACATCATCCTCCCCCCCAGTCACTGCATCATTATTTTTTAATTTAATTTCCATTTTGACTCCATTTTGTCTACATTTCTATATCCAGTCTAGAATTAATAGGGGTCTTATCTTGTGCTCATGTTGACTTCAGCAACAAGTACACTTACACTAAAAGATCTCTAATCAGTCAAACTCACCAAATTAAATAATAAAATAAATCAATATAATTAATCATCCTAATTATTTTACAATCTTTAGCCAAAATTCTGTCAATTTGGAGCTGTGTAAATATGTCAATTATAATTTATAAATTATTATTTTTCAAATCTTTTAATTCCATCAGATTGGAGATATATATATATATATATCTCCAATTAGACTCTTAATTCAATCCACAAGAGAATAAAAACAATAGATTGAATAAGAGGTTTGGTTAGTTTATTTGTTTGGTTGGTTTTTATGGCATATCAACCTTTGTTAGTTATTTAATGCCAAATCCATTTTTAAGTAAATAATCAGTTCCACTTCAAACAATTCAGCCCAGCACGAGTACACAGTTCAATCGTTAAAAACACTTCCACTTCAAGCCACTCAGTTTATTCAAACAGCTCTAAATCAGCAAATTCAGCTCAGCACAAGTACAGACTTTGTTTACACTCAGTTAAATGTCAAAACAGTTCTATATTAAACAAATCAGTTTAGTTTAAGTACAGTTTCAATGTCAAAAAACAGTTCCATTTCAAACAATTCAGTTTAGCATAAGCACATAGTTTAAATGCAAGTACGGTTTGATTGTCAAAAACATTTCTATTTCAAACAATTCAGTTTAGCATAAGTATGCCGTTAGTTCTATTTAAACCATAGACAGGACTATCAGGTGCTACTACGCCGGGGCCAGGGTGGACCTGGGAGCAATAGCAATTAAGGGGTGCTCCGCATTCCCGAAACCCCCAGCATTACTGGAACATCACCATCAGATTGTTTAGTGTCAAATCCAGGACACTCATTGGGGGGGGGTCTTACCCCCTCTGCAGAGGGGTGCAGTCAGTGTATTCTACAGCCCCAGCCGACTGGGCAAGGTTTGGTTAGAAATTCTCAGAACAGACATATACCTGAAGAAGGCCAGTAAGCACACAGTCAAAATGAAAACACTAGTATGAATATATGACAGTGAATAATAACAAAAGTTGTAGACAACTGTCAACTATGAAATTTTTTATGAATACAACAAGTAATAACGATTATGTTGAGAACATGCGAGTTCTCTAAGTATAAAAAAAATATCAGATAATTTGGAAAAAATCATTTTTCAAGAAGACAAAGTTGAGATAACCTTTCTTGAACAACTGCTAACCTATTTTTCCCTTCCTCTTAAATTGGCTGATTTTAATGGCATGTCAACTTGTCTTGGGCTATTTTATGCCAAAAGGTTAGGGAATTGTGTTCAATACACATACTTAAATTTTCAAGTTTCTTAGCACAGTTATATATCAAGTACTCCAATCTAATACAAATAATTTGCACACACTTGTATGGTTTCAAGTATTTCTATCTAATACTAATAATTATATGATCTCAAGTAATCAATTCTATTTAATAATAGTCATGTTAACAGTAATATGGTTTCCAGTAATTAATAATCCTTAAACAATTATAGATTCAAGTAACTATTCTTACTACAAATGCTTTAGTTACATGGCATCAAATAATCCTATCTAATATGAATAATTTTTAAACAGATCTATTTCAGCCATAGATACTACCACTCCAGATCAGAGTGGACCTGGGAGTAATGGCAATGAAAGGAGTACTCTACACTCACCACCAGATACAATGTAGCATCATACCTAGCACACTTACCTTTCTATTTTTTAGAAGGGGAAGGTCTTACCACCTTGATAGGAGATACAGTCAGTGTATTTTAAGCTCCCCACCACCAACGGGGTAGAGTTATTGGCTTTAACATTTAATTTGCATTGTAAATATGAAAATCATTGCACTTATCTAAAGCGTTTTCAGCACAAAGCTGGCAATTTTCTTAGTATTAGGTTAATTTTTATTGGCAACTTAAAACAGGAAAGTATAATGTCATAATTATAGACACAAATAATGAAATTAACATACCAAGTTCAAATCTCACTTGAGGCATTTTGTGTTCACTTATGAATTCATTTATTTTGCACACCAGCTATGGATAAAATGATAAAACAAACTGGGCTCTCCAGTCTGGGTGGACAAGTTTTACTCATCAACCATGGGTAATAAAGCAAATTGGGCTCTCTAATCTGGGTGAAAATTAGGAGAATAATTCAACTGCAGTTTGTTTTCAACCTTATTCTCACAACTATACTGTCTTGGAAAGCCGGAAGACTTGCTGCATAGGCAACTACCAGTCTTGAATATAAACTTGTCAATGTAACAGAATAATGATGTTCTGAGAATAATGAATACTATCAAAATAATAAAACTTCCTTTTTAAAAAGAAAAATAGCATTCTTTCATACCTGGAGAAGTCTCTCTTTGAAACAGCACTTCTTGAACAAATGGATGAGAAAACATTCAGGAAGATTGAAAGGAGGCTGACCAGAGGAATAATGAATTGTAATATTGGGAGAAAGACACTAGAAATTCTACCAAATGACATTAGGACACTCAGCAGAGATTGAAGGAACCAAATGAAACAACAAACCACATCACTTGGATATAAACTGGAATAGAGAAAAAAAAATCATAATCATATAATTTTCATTGCAGAAAACTAAAGATGACAGTAAATTCATTACGATAAAAAAAAGTTTAAAAGCAATGAGCATTTAAAGATTAAGATTATATAAAAGAAAAAAGCAGAGATTTTCTCAAGTCCAATGCAAACTATGCAAAAATTCTCCTAGAAACAGATTTTAGAGTAATTTCTGCTGGGATTAATTGGTTAGTATTTTCTTTCATCTGCATTGTTTATTGCTATTATAAATTGATGACTTCAGTTAGAAAAGTAACTAACATTTTAAAATTGCAAGAAGGTTTGGATTGGTTTTTACAGCAGCATGTCAACTCTTGTTGGGATATTTAACGCCAAAGCCAGTATTTCTTTTTACATACTTTCAAGTAACTAATGATAATCCTTCGTAAACAATTATAGCTACAAATAACTTTTAATACTAATTGTTAATCCTCCAAAAGTCAGTTGTTCTTCATTTTGCTCCATGACAGTAATTTAACTAACCATTTCCAATACAGCTGCTAGCATTTTATAGACACCAGCACTTGGTGGAATCAAATGGAAATAATCACATTAACACATAATTTGCAGAGTTACATGGTTTCAAGTATACTTATCTCATACTAATAATTTATACACAACAATATGGTTTCAAGTAACTATTCCTATTTAATTTGTTTGCACAGTTATATGGTTTCAAGCGTTCTTATGTAAACTTTAATTATTTTTAAGGAAAAAAAAGTAATACTTTACAAGTTTGTATGTTATCCTTTTGTAGAGGCCATGCTAATCTTATCTAGATCATTCCAGTGTTAATATACGTATGGGCAAAGTACTACAGAAAATAATTAAAATCAATAATAGTAATGGTTAACAATGCTTTATGTCAAATTAAAAGATGTTATTAATAATACAAAACTAGCACTGTCAGTCACATAATGCAGAAAAACTACGCAGAGTTCATATACAACATCCTTCAAAACGAAATCAACAGAGGACAAACATTTCACCTGGAGGTCCAAGATTGATATGCAGATGTGTAAGGAATGAAAATAAGTAAAAATACTCTTTAAAAATAAAAGGAAGCTGACTATATTATGGTAGAGAATATAAGATTTGATAATATTTTCTTACCTTTTTTGCCCTACCCATAAGAACTTAGAGGTTAAGCAGAGAAATAGGCCACCGAAGGCAATGCCACAGTTCTTATCAGTCAACCATCCAAGAATATCCAAAGCCAAGGTTGGAAGTGGCAGTTTATATGCAAACTTTGTTTGTATTTGGTCAAGATGAACTAAGAGAAGAAACCCAGCCAACATGCAACTCAAAAAACCTGTTAGATGTGAACACCATTGGTTGATGCCATATTTGACAGGATCAGCCTTGAAAATAAAATAAAAATAGTTTTTGATTTAAACAGTGTTTATTAAATTGATACATTTTTTTTTAATTAAAATCTTTCATTTATAGCAGTATTATTTATTTGGCTAAGTCTTTTCAATGACTTTCAAATTATCTTACACAATCTTAAAACAGTTCTGGTTTTTATTCAAATTTTATTTAAATTCTTCAAATAATTTTTTCATCTCTTTAATTTGTTAGAGCAGCCAAGTGTTGTATTGAATGAAACCAGTGATAATTCAAGGTCCCAAGAAAATTCCACCTGACAAAGAACTTTCTATCCTAATTCCATGATTGCATTTCCAACAAAAAGACAAATATTGGCATGCAGCTAAAAAGTCATAGGTCAACTTCACTGACCAGAAAGAAAAATGAGGTTTTCTCTTCCAATGCATCAATCAAACAAGCCAAATGGTCATCTCAACCATCATGTTGTAACACTTTGTCTGATTTTCAGCAATTGAGAAGAAAGAAACCTCTATGAATTCCAATTTTTAAAAATCTGATAAATTCCATTTAGGTTGAAATACTAAAACCTATCCTGAACCAATTATTTAATTTTTGGATCCTGATAAATTCCTTTTTATCACCAGTCACTATTTTGTCCAAAAATAACTGTCTCATCAAGATAAATACAAGTATTTAAATCACTGTTCCCAAACTTCTTCAAGCAGCTACCCCTCCCCACTTGGCTTTCTTAGTATTAAGTCTTCTTGCAAATTTCAAACAATTAAATGATCATATCAAGATAGACATGATCACAGACATCTACCCCTAACTCAAATTATACCCTTATGTAATAAAAGCAGTGATTGTAATTGAATTTAAAAGGAATGTAAAAAATATGATTTTACTTATTAGAAAAGTTTATTATTTATTCATGTGATTAAAAAAAAAAAAAAAAAAAAAGGGGAATAATTATCATGTATTAAATTATTAATCTGACTAAAATAAGGATAATAAACACACTATTTTTAATTTGGTTCAGAAGTTTTAAGAAACTGGAAATACTGGTTCTGTCATTTATTTGTCAAGAAAAATAGTGATAGGACGCTAACGTCTGACTGGAGTGATGTTAAATTTATCAGTTACTTTCCCAAACAACTGTAACACGCAAATTAAGAAAATAAAAATATATTACAATGAATCAATCTAAAAGTTCAATTAAACTTAAAATTTCTTAATTAGACAAATACATTTTTTCAGCATTTGCAAAGTAGTAAGAAGTTTAAAAACATAACCCAACTTAATCAAATTTGACAGTATAGTGTGTTCTTCCTTTATCTCTACTTCTCACATACACCAAGAAGCTTCTAAAAGCCTTTACTCAACATCCCTTCATAACACATCCTCCCACTGGGAAACACTGATTTAAATGCAGACATGCTACTTTGTGTAAATCTATGCAGAGCCCATTTATCCCCAACCCCTGAATTTTTCTGAAGGCCAAGTGCTCTTTCTTTTATAGACTACTTCCACTAACATATCTGTTTAAATTCCAGAAATTGTTAGTTTTCAATATACTTTAATTGAAACTATAAAATTTATAAGAGTAACAATTCTAAGCCATTAATTAAATTAAATTTTATTTATAAAAGAAAAAGATGTTTTTTATTTAAGTAAAAACTAAAATTTACATGTTTTTTTTTCCTGTAAAGATTAAAACACCAACTTTTTTTTTTCCAAATCATTTATTCTTTAGATAATTATTAATGAGAGACTATAATTTCAAATTTTTGTTACTTACCTCCTCATCTGAATAACTTTGTAGATTAGAAGAGGAAGACTTTGAAGAAAAGAAAGAGTCATTACTAAGATATTGTGAATGACGTAGTTTTAGGGCTAAGTCCTGTCGTTCCAATTCTTGATGGACATACAGATTGCATTTGTAACAAAGACGGTAAATCTTCTCCAAATGTTCTTTATAATCATTCACTTCTTTGCTATAATTTGACTGAAAAAAAATTTAAAAAATAGATAAATGAATAAATAAAAGTAATTTTCAAACAAATATAAAGATAACTAAAAAATTTTTTTTCTAATTTACCAAATATTGTTTTGGCCATTCATCAATTATGATTCTGGGCAACAAATTTTCTATGATCATGCATTGAACCCTAAAGCATATTTTTAGCCTTCTATTTTTTGAAAATTGCAAAATTTTAACTTTTAGTCAGAAGTTGAATTTATAATGTAAATTTAATGCTAAACTGAACCCATACTTTGTTCACTCGGATGAGGAAAAAAAATGCTACTGGCACCACATAATCCAATATTATCTACTGCATGGTTAAGGGATCTAAACTAAACTGACCCCCCACCACGACTCAACCAGGTTACCAAAAGAGGAGGATGCCAAGACACCCAGTGGAAGAAAGGGAGAATGAACTCTCCTCTAAGGTCAACAGTCATCTCCAGACAAGAAGTCAGGAGTAAACCTGAGGTATTTTTTAATAGTCTGCAGAGTTGTTCTGGTAACTCCTACAAAAGCATCAGTGCCATACTGTAACAGCCCTGATATTCCTTTGGACCAATTAATGTCATAAAGAGAGTACATGTGCTACATGGATAACAGTTCACCCTCCAACACTACCAGGATAATATCCAATCATCTCTAATTCTGAGGGTACATTTAGTGTACCAATTATTATAAGAAATCAAATTGGTGCCCCAAATTCTGAATCAGGCTGTTTGCATTTCACTTTATTTAATGCGCTTGCAAAAAGCATAAATTTATCTCTTCTCCCACCAGCTATGGACATATATAGTAGGGCAGACTAGGTTCTTTAGACTTTGGTAAGGCAACCATTCTAAGAGAAAGAAAACTGAATTAAACTAGTTGCAGTCAGCTTAAAAATTGTCATATCTGGCAGGAGGAGAAGGATAATACATACCCTGAAGAAAAAAAAAAAAAAAAAAAAAAAAAAAAAAGAGTAGTAAACACTTACTATTTATAAATTACTATCTAATTGGTGTAAGGTAAGACAGTATGGATTGCTTCTGACAGTGGATAACTGCAGCCTCCAGCCAATAAGATTCTTTCTCATCAAGTCTACTGTCTTCATTGGGTGAAGATGAGAAACAGCAGATTATGTAAGTAGAGCAATTGCATTAATTCTAACAATCATCTCTTAAAATTATTTTTTTTTTTTTTTTACATGAAGCATAGTCAATAATTTCTGCTTTACTCACGTCTTTCATTCTAATTTTAATTACTTTCTAATCCCAACTCCCTGATCATCAGTCTACAATTGTTAACAACTAAAATTAGGATTAAAAAATATTAGTAAAAAAAAAAAATTTATATTTTGTGTTCGGCGTTTGTTACTTTAACGTAATTCTATCAGAGGTCGATGGACTTCTTTTCCAATTTTTTCTTATAATTTTTGATGGATTGGTTTTAATGGAATGTCAATCTAAGGTGATTTTATACCCACAGGTTAGGGAATCATGTACATTCTAGGTTTATATTTAAATTTTTTGTGTAGTTGTTCACTTAACGTTTTTTTTGCACACAGTGATGTACTCTTATGGACCCTCACACATGGCCGTGCAAAAGCAGGACGACCGGCACGAACATACATTCAGCAGCTATGCGAGGATACGGGATGTTGTCCTGAAGACCTACCTAGGGCAATGAACGATAGGGAGGAGTGGCGAGAGAGGGTCAGGGATATCCGTGCTACCAGCGCGATATGATGATGAATATATCAAGTATTTCTATCTAATACAAATAATTTCCAAACAGCTCTATTTGATCTGAAAATGGGACCCTAACAGCTACTACCCGTCCAGAGCAATGAAGGGGTACTCCACACACCTAGAGATCCAAAACTGGGAGTTCACCATCAAATACGGTTTAGTGTCATACCCAGGACACCTCTGGGGAGGGGTTGGCTCTTGCCCTCAGCAGGGGATATAATCAATGTATTCTAAGCTTTAACAACAAGGCTTAATAATTTTGAATAAATTTTGCAGAAAGAGAGGAGGAGGAGGAGGAGGAAGAAAAGGAGTGAAAAAAGTAAAAATTTAATATATCTTTAAAATTTAAGATCTTTTTAAAGCCTAACCTCTAACTGCCCAGTCAGCTGGGGCTGTAGAATACACCAACTGCTTCTCTGCAGAGGGGTAAGACACCCCCACCATGAGTGTCCTAGATATGACACTAAACAATCTGATGGTGAGAATCTAGTAATGCTGGAGCTTTGGGGAATGTGGAGTACATCTTCATTGCCATCACTCCCAGGTCCACTCTGGCCTGGAGTGGTAGCACCTGATAGGGTCGTATCTATGGGTCAAATAGAACTGTTTTTGACATTGAAACTGTAATTATGCTAAACTGAATTGTTTGAACTAGAACTGTTTTGACATTTAACTGTTTGCAAATGAAAACTATACTTATACTAAACTGAATTGTCTGAAATTTAATTCAGCATTAAATGACTCAAAAGGGCTTGATACTCTGTAAAACAAAATAACCAACGTCTTATTTATAAATATTTAAAAATTCAAATCTTTGAAACTGGAAATTTAAAAATACATATAAATTTTTCTGTGTAACACTTGAAAATAAAGCTTAAAATTTTAAAAGATGAACATGGAAGTAACTTACATAATCCTATTAATGATGATTACATAGAAAAACTAATAGAAAATCTTTTCCATTCTTAAAATTTCTTAATTGGAAAAAAAAAAAAGAAATTTTTTTTTTTTTTTTTGACAACACAATATGCATTCTGATAATCTGACAAAATAAAAAGGCAGAGACATAATTACCTCAACAAATGGTTTGAATACAGCCAATTGTTGCATCTTGAGAAGTTGTCTTTCATTACAAGCAGCACATAGACCATTGCAAGATTGAATAAACTCTCGTTTTTCACAAGAAACTGGGTGATTCAATTCAGCTGTCCACTGGGCAGGGATTGGTTTGTTATAGTCACCATCCTAAAAAAGGAAATAAAGAAAAACATTGTAGAATTGACAAAATATTTTCTAAAAAAAAAAAAAAAAAAAAAAAAAAAAAAAAAAAAAAAAAAAAAACTATATTTAGAAAACTTTATTTAAAAAAAAAAAATCTTTAACACAATAAATCAACTTGATATAAACATCTTTTTTAAAATTGTATTTACCCAACCCCTCTTTCATATTAGGGATTTGACATGGTCAATATTTTAAGCAGGTTTGAATTTAGAGTTTTCTTTCTCTGCTTACATAGCCTGCCCTGCTATTTACTCCTAACTAGAGAGAGAACAGATGGATTCATGCCTTTCCCAGAAGCATTAGTACAAAGAGAAAAGTAAACAGTGTTGATGTAGAAAATGAAAACTGGGAGATTGGAAGGTCAAATCAATAAACTTAAATAATAAAACAAAGAGAAAGTCAAATGACTGCAGAGGAAATGGATGTAGACTCAAACTAAAACTAATTGTCCTTTGAGAAAAAAAAAAAAGTCCTTTTTGTAAAGGTTTTGTGACGGCAAATTGACTAAAATCCCAAAATGGGACTTTATTTTTGCACGTGTGAAGACGGGGCAGGTTGGCACTTGATCCCTTATAGAATAAGTCCTCGTTCAGAGTTCTCTCAGGCATATAAGAACTGGCATATTACGTGAGGGATTAATTTAGGGCTAGACTGACCGCCGCTGGCAAGGGGTTCCAAATTTCACACTATCCACACACCCACCAGGTCGATTTCCTTCCTTCCCCTAGACAATGGAAGATATGGACCTATAGGTTTAGTCGTAATAATATTATATTGTAGTAGTCGGCAACTCCGGTTTCCTGTGTGATATTTTAAAGGAAATAATAGGACAATTCTAAGCAAGATAACATAAGGCGAATAGAAGCTGAAAAGGAAGCATGAGGTAACAAATTCGTAGAAGACACAGCAAAGAACTTCGACCACGTGGTAACATAAAAATATATGAATCCTTTACTATACAAAGAGATACACTTTCAAAGTGTCAAATATATAATGAATTGAACAGTCCATGGACATAAATGTCTTTCTTCTTTTTTTTCTTCTTTCGCGTTTCTCCAAATTGAGAGAGAGAGAGTGGTATATAAAATTTGGGTATAAAGGAGAAATAGCCCCAAAGTTACTTATCTTATTTTTCGACGGGGTTCCACAGGAGAATCTTTCTTTTTTCACGGGCTGATAGACTTTATGCTATTTTTAACACTGGCTTGAAGAACTTGGGTCCCTCGTGTCCGAGATATGTTTTTATCTTCTTCACCCGGAGTAATGGCTATGGGTCTGTCTGCCACGAGCCCTGCCCAAAAACTAACTTTTTTTCTTTTCTATTTCCGCTGACGGGAGGAAGGTGCCACTTCCGTTTTGGGGTCCCAGCCAATCATTTGGCTTCTCCCTCCTTCCCCCTGGTGTCCAGCGACCTGAGGTTACTAAGTACCAACATCTGTTGGTATCCCCTCTGTGACCTACATTCCCTCTTAACAGTCACTCTTTGACGGCTTGCCACTGTTCATTCGAACGGGAGGATAGTATTAATCTTATTTCTATCGTCTCCGATACAATTAGTTTACACAATTTAGTTTACCTGTTCACCACTCCTATCAACACATTCCTGGTGGAAGATTCCAAGAATATGTTGACAGGTATGGTGAATAGGTAAAAAGGTTTGAAATAAAATCAGTTTTTTATAAAGGTAATCCCATAGAAGCATTACATTGGAAGTGGGAGATAGATATATATATACACACACACACACACACACACAGCAGATTTTTATTCAAGCAATAAGCTTACAGTTTATCTTATAAAATAAAAAACAAAGCATTATGAGATGAAAGTAAAAATCCTTACATCATAAAAAATAATTCTAATAAAATTTTTCAAATTTAAATAAGTCTTAGTAAAAATTTGTATTTGTGAATAAAAGTTTGTAAAATTTATTCAACACTAGATTTTACTTATCTTTATTCATTAGAAATCAACATATTTACTCGAGTTCAATGTGATCCCAAATATAATCCTACCTCCACTTTTTGAAACAAAAACCAATAACACATTTTAACCTGATAAAGAGAAAGAAAAAAAATTCCTTTTCTTCTACAGGTTTAAATTCCTAATGAACATTAATTAATTTTTTAAATCTGTAAGATTTGATGTTATACAGTAAAATCAATAAATTCACTGCTCAATAATGAAATACAAAGTTATAAACATTTTTCAATATATTCAACTGAATAGTTCATTCAACAACAGTGACAATTAAATCACCCATCAAATGCTATACAGAGACAATCTCAGATAAAACTTCAGCTAAAAATTGCATTAACTTATTTTATCCACATTTGTAAAAGAAGAAAAAATAAATATTAAGCATATACAATACAAAGGGTAAATTATAAAGGTACAAAAATGAATAAATAAATGTGGTTTTTATTGTCTGTTATGTTTTTTTTTAAATGCATAAATGATTGCTCGTTTTTCAACACCATCCCACAAAAAGCAAAAAATCTCAGAAAGATCTTACAGATAAATAGCTATACTTACACTGGTGAATCCATTGTATTGGTCACAAAAGGGGCAATCCCAACAATTACGGTTTCCAAATGGAACAGAGGCACTTTTTTCACAGAACCAGCAAGTAACTTTAATGGGGAATTTAGCTCTGGAAAAAAATAAAGACAGTTTTATCTAATTATTTCATTGCTTTAAATAAATGATGGGGAGAAGCATTTGAATAACCTCCCAAATTGTCTCCCTTTTTCACAAAATTTTACACATTAGTGGTTTGTGTTTCTCATTTGTTTTTTTAATTGTCAGCTTTAAAGCAGACATGACCTACCAAAGCTAATTATTATTCAAAGAGAAATATTCACCAAAACAATTCCAAAATATTTAAAAATGGCATGATCTGCCAAGAAATTGACAGTTGTTTAGAGTTTACTGCAAAGGTTGAAGAAAAGAAAATAATTCTAGCAATTATTTAGAATTAGCCAAACATGAAACCTTGATATGTTTGTCCATTGACATCAATGACAGCCATTAGATATGAAAATTCAGATATGTTTATTATATATCCATGTTGAATAGACAAAATAAATTAAAACTTTTTTAAATCACATACTTCATTTTTTTTTAAATATTAAAACCATTTAGAGCATGAATATTCACTTAAAAATTGCATTCCCCACACACCAAAACATTCTTTTTAATAGTTTCACAGTACAAACCCCAAAGGAGATTGTACCACTGGAGGTCAATGTTACTCTCTTGGGACCATTCATTTAAAAAAGTACATTGTGTTATACAAATCTAAGATTTAAAAGTACATGTATTACTTTCTGATAAATTTTCTCTTCCTGAATTTTTTTTTTTTTAATACAAATTTTAGATTTAAAGCTTTAAACTGAAAAATGATTTTCTTTAAAAAAAAAAAAAAATGAATGCAGAAAAAAATTCATTTTTTTTATTCATTTTGTACTGAATTTAAATAGAACAGGTTGGTTGCTTAATTGGGTTTTATGGCATATCAACCTTTGCAGGTTATTTAATACCGAATCTATTTTTATACAAATAATCAGTTCTATTTTAAACAATTCAGTTTACCATGAGTTCACATTTTAATTGAATGAAAGACTTATCAAGTAAAAACATTTCTATTTCAAGCTATACAATTTAGTCAAACAGTTCGATTTCAAACAATTCTATTTAGTATAAGTATACATTTTGTTTACACACAGTTATATGTCAAAACAGTTCTATATTAAAGTATTTAGTTTAGTTCTATTTAACCCATAGATAGGGCCCTATCAGGTGCTACCATTCTGGGCCAGAGTTGACCTGGGAGTGATGACAATGAAGGGGTTCTCCACATTCCCCAAAGCTCCAGCATCATTGGAACCTCACCATTAGGACATGCATTGTGGGGTCTTACTCCTCTGCAGAGGTGCAACCGGTGTATTCTACAGCCTCAGCTGACTGGGCAAGCAATAGAACAGGGGAAAAAATAAGATGTCAATGTCTAAACTATTTTCAAGTCCTTGCTCAGTTGCGGTGAGAGGGCATCATCTTGAATGTAGCTAACAAACATTTTACTTGCCCGCTATTATTTCTTTGGAACAAAAAAAAAAAAAAAAAAAAAAAAAAAAAAGTACAATGAAAGGCTTATCAAGTAAAAAAAAAAAAAAAATTTTTAAATGAATCATTAAAATATAAAAAGGAATAAAAAGAGAAGCATGAACCAAGTTTGATTTTTCAAAGAACAAATCCATTTTTCTTTTTTTATTACAAAAATATCACCAACACCACAAACAGCCAAGGTTAAAAGTGCAGTAAGACTAACCCAAAGCCAAACTTTTTAAGACCTAATTTTTCTAATGCAGGTATCATTGGGGAACAAGAAAAGTTTTGATAAATGGTCTAGTTTGGCCCATTTCCTAAAACTTTGCTTGCTCTTCAATGATACCAAGTGCACTTTTAACTTGGATTAATGACATGTCAATCTGATTAGGTCAGGGAACTAAAATAAAAATAAATAAAATAGAATGAATAACTTATGACCGTTTA
Organism: Sepioteuthis lessoniana; assembly: GCA_963585895.1. Classification (NCBI taxonomy): domain Eukaryota; kingdom Metazoa; phylum Mollusca; class Cephalopoda; order Myopsida; family Loliginidae; genus Sepioteuthis; species Sepioteuthis lessoniana. Next base: position 5,113,550 of record OY757929.1, on the reverse strand, counting down.
GAAATTTAGATTCATTCAAAACCCTCCAAAAGTCAACACTATTCTCATTAAACAAAACAGCAGTAATAAGACAAAGGGCATGTCTGCTAACAAAGCATTTCTGATACACAAAGAATGAAATACCAGTCAAGGTACATCCAAACAAATTTCTAGCAGGAAGAACTCGGGCAGAAATTTGAAAAAAAATTTAAGATTTCCAAAACAGCTCATTTGCAAAGATTTTTGAATATTGTTAGAATATTGAGATCTACTTAAAGAGCATAAAATAATGAGATGAGACGAGCGTAATAGTAAAATACTACCCATAATTCAACTTTTTAGTGGTGGAGGAGAGAAAGACAAAGGAAAGATGATAGATGAGTGAATTCTAGCATGTTAAAGATGTACTTTTGTCATTTAATTGTTCCATAAAAAAATAAAAATAAAAAATTGAATTTAAAAATAAAAATGAAGCAAATGACAAACCTACTCTAGTCTGATGGTGAATCTAAATATTACACATGTAGAAATAAACAAATCATTCTAAAAACATTTTTTTCTATAATCAGCCAAGTGCTCAATACTGACCAGTAAAGCAGGATAAAACACGCACTTTTTATCAGCTATGTCATTTTTTTTCATTTAAAGAAACATATCCTTTCTTTTAAAGTATGAATGTTTAAAATCACAATCCATGGTTTTTCATGTTAAATTTTTGGAAAAGGTCAATCTTTACCACAATGCTTTTTATAATGGTTCTCTTGTGTGCCTCCACAAAAAAGATATCTAATGAAAAAAAAAAAAAAACCTCTCAAAAAAGTACCAAAAATATTATCTAAATAAAATACTTTTTTTCTAATCTAATCAGTTAAATATACTCATTCAGTATTTTTACATTAATCAAAATCCTAATCACTTGCAGTGAGTGGAAGAGTTTAATCTATGGATATATTTTTAAAGCTAATGGTTGCACCCCCATAGTGAAAATGATTTTTTAGTCTCTCTGACAAATTTCTTTTGATCACTATCCATTAAGCACAGAAAAATCAAATTCTTAAAAGATGTGCAGGGGAGGGGGAATTACCATCTAAATGTCCTGTGAAATACACCTTAACTGGTGCTTATCGAAAATTCAAAATCTATTACATTTCTGGGCCATTGAAAACTCATGGCTAACACTGCCAATTTTTCCTTTTAGTTTTTTTTTTATTTTTTAAGAAAAATTTCTTTGATTATTTTTTTAGAAATTTTTAGCTCAACAGTGGTAACCCGCAGAAATCATAAACGTTAGCTAAGAGATAGAAAATTTGAGAAATAACATCAAGTAGTAACACAACTTACAAGATATTAACATTTTCTGAAATCCAATACAATCAAACAACAAGCTGAGGACTAACACCTGACTATCCCCTTTGATGAACAAAGGATTGCATGAGCACAGATACTTTAATCTCCCAATGATTGCTGATAGTGCCATGCCAGTAGTCGATATCAGCCACTATACAAGAACAACACTGGCAACTCAATGGCAAATATTGCTTTTAACACATCACTCAATGAGTCCCAGGCCTAACTAATTAAACAACAACAACAACTTTTAGGCAAAATTCGACTTTATTCATCAACATAGCCTCCTCCTAGGGTCATACACGGATTCCAACACTTCTCTAACAATTCAATGCCTTTTTTGTGAGATGCTTTATCTTTGGCCACAAAATATGCATCCATTTCCGATATTACTTCTTCATTGGAGCCAAATCTCTTTCCTTGAAGCATTTTTTGAGGTTTTCAAACAGCCAGATGTCGCTGGGGGCCAGATCTGGAGAATAGTGTGGGTGTGGAAGCAATTCATGTAGTTTTGCCATCGTTGTGATCAACTTGCAACATTGTCTTGGTGAAAGACCACTTTTTTCATTTGTGGTCGTTTTTGATTTCTTCCTTCAAATGCACCAATAATGCTATATAATATTCGCTATTGATGGTTCTTCTTTTCTCAAGGTAATTGATGAACAAAATACCTTGCGCATCCCAAAATACGGAGGATAAAACCTTGCCTGCTGATGTTTGCATCTTTGGTAGCTTTGGACAACTTTCACTGCTGCTGTCAACTCAGCTGACTGCCAATTTGATTCCGGCATGAAGTGGTATATATTTACACAAAAATTCCTTTTTGTTATGTTGAAACAGTTGCAAACAACGCTCTGAATCGTCAACAAGTTGTTTTTGATTGACTGTGAGCAAATGTGGTACCCACTTTGAAAACACAGCTTTCTCAAAGACGAATATTCATGCAAAATGGTGAATACACTGCCTCCTGATATCAACTCCTCTGCTATCTCATGCAACTTCAATTTACAATCAGTCAAAACGAGTTTGTGGAAAATTTTGGTGTTTTCCAGAACAACAGCCAAATTTGAGCAACCAAGCGTTCAGCATCATTTGTTTCTGTACGACCATGTTTAAAGTCAACATACCACCTCTTAACCGTCATTTCTGATGGAGCAGAGTTCAAATAGCACTTATTAAGCCATTGCTTTGCTTGAACAGTATTTTTTCTCCCCATCAAAAAGCAATGCTTTATCAACACACCAAATTCTGATTTTTCCATCGTTTTGAAAATTTGCAACAGTAACTTCACTTAAATAACTCTAATTTGTAAACTAATAATTCGATTGAGCTCAAATTTTGACATGCGCCATTTAAAGTTTAGCACTTTAAAAAAATCGTATGGATTTTTTATTGGTGGTGCCATCTATGTCAGGCCCGGGATTTATTGAGTGATGTGTTAGACTATGGCAACCGTATGGGAAATACTGCCTACTAACTAATCAACTGCATATACTCAGACTTCAAATTTTCTATAAACACCAGTGGGGGGTGCATTTTACAAGACACTTACATGGCAAATTGAGCAGCTCTTCAGAATTTTAAGGAAAAATGTCTAAAAAGAAACATCCTTTCTTGATTTAAATACCGAAAATTTTATCAAAATTCAAGAACCAATTGTTTTACTTTTAAATGACACTTTAGTAGGTGCATGGTTTTGTAAATCTTAATAAAGCTTAGTCCCATCACTACTAATTTTATCGGATGATTTTATTTTATACAAGTACATAAAACTGGTAAAGAGATGGTCATGAATAGGTGAGAAAACACCTCATATATATATATATATATATATATATATATATATATATATATATACCGGTAACCAGTCTCGGAGAAAGAAAATTCTAAATTCACACCTGTTAAACTCCTCTTAAAAAATTGACTGTGTTACATCCTACCTGTGTCGACAGGTTGGAAAATACTCACACACAAAATAAATTCCTAATGCCACACCAAACAGAGTGGGTAACTGAAAATTGATTACATGGGTGGGGGCTATACCTGCTTTGTAAGGTTGAATTCATTGCTCAGCACGAGGTGTTACAAAAGGAGTACTGTGACTGCACCAAGCATTTTGGGTATAGTTGCGAATTAGTCTCGATTTGTGTGTGGTTCCTTGTGTAATGTATCGACTTGGTGGAGAAGTCGGTTAAATCCCTTCAAATACAAATATATATATATCATACACACACTATACACTGGGTGCCCTATTCATTCAGCCTTGTACCACAGCTAAGCAAAAAACTTAGTAAATTACAATGTTTTTATATATATATATATATATACACACACACACACACACGAGTTTTATGGTCATTTTCGCTAAGTTACGGCACATAGCTAAATAGTAAGAGTCATTTGATTTTTTGAAGAGAGAGGGTAAAGGTCCATCAGTTTAGCTAGTAGCAAAATAAAAATAAAAAAGTTCATAGCTAAAAAGGTTCATGATTATTGAAACGTATTTGAAAATAAACAAGTTAGAACAGCAATTTATTCAGCTCAAAAGTGAGGACATTTACGCCAAATAAATTACACTCCCCAGTCCGTTTAGTTGCCATAAAATAAAGACATACATACATACATTTGAGTTTGACTATATCGACTATAACCAACCTGGGGTTTTATGAACTAGACTAAATGAAGCTTAGTAAAATACGAATAAACATGTAAGAACAAAGACGATATTTTAGAAAAATTCAAGTAGCTGTGTGTAGATTTAAACCAACATGACCAACCTACCGGTATTCAGTTACAAATAATTGTAACTAAACTGATGAAGAATCATAAACCCTATTCGCAAAAAGACAATACGATTGGGGGGGAAAAAGGCGGGCAAAGAGAAATTAATGTTAACGTCAATGTCACTCACACGAAATAAATTGGAGAATAATTGTTTTTTTTTTTATCTTAAATCTGTTTTACCCTCAAATGAAAAAAAAAGCTTAAGAGAGTTTTCGAAAAAAAAATTAAAAATTCTCGAATGTGTACTATTTAAGCGTTTAAGTGATATTAATTGTCTTGCCGCCCTTTTAAAGCTAATAAGTTGTGCGATAAAAAAAGATTAAAATAGCAGTACATCCAGTTAAAACAAAAATCTTACTTACCTTATCAACTTAGAAAATAAAATCACAACAACACTCACTAATATGCCTGCTAAACAGGCGAAAACTAAATCAAGCATTTTAAAATTTTTTTCTTTCTTTAAGGTTAGACACTTATTAGTTAAAAGAAATAGGGAACACGTGCATTCGAAAAACGGAAGTAATAAACCGGAAGACGCTGCGCCTTGGGTCGATACTCTCGTGAACCGGAATGATAATAACTAAATCTAACCTCTTTATTTTATTTTTTAAATACATCTTTGAAAGTAAGTATCAACTGGGCATTTATATTGACACATGCTGGGAACCTCACAGAGTATTGCATAAGGTTCATTAGTTAGATTAGCACACCATTTGCAGCGAGTTCGATTCTCACTTGGTGCTCTATACACACGGCCTTGTGTCACATCTGAACAAAATTTAACAGATAACTATATTAACTCTAAAGTAGTGATGTTTCCGCTGAAAATAGATATTCGTATGAATTACAACACCGACTAAACTTTTATAAATGGTAGTTATTAACATTAATATTGATGCCATTTCATGTGGTGTAATGATTTGCAACCTAGATAAGCAGACTATAGTTAAATAGTTCGATTCTCATTGGGTACTCCATACTTTTGGCCTTGTGCCATATCTAAGCTAAGCTTAATAAATAACTGCCCGACGGAAGTATCCCCCCCCCTCACAAAACCTCGTGGAGAGCCAAATAAATACATATATCAATGCTCTTTTTTAAATAAAATACCGTATTTCCCGGCATCAAAGTTGCAACTTTTTCCCCAAAAATTAACATTGAAAACTTATCTTGTGTCTCAATATTATCTTAAGATTTAAGGTGTACATTTATTTCATATACACCGGCGGATGTAAACACCGCCTATTGCATGGAAAATAAAGAATTCATTTATTCAGATCAGCCATATTGATGAACCATAAGAGTTATTTGTATCCATCCTCAAAAATACATAAGATATTGTAATTTACTAAGCTTTTTTGCTAAGATGTGGCACAAGGCCGAATAGATGAGGCACCCAATAAGAATCGAACTCACTCGTGAAGGTTTGCTAGTCCACTACATCATAAGTAGGATGGTACATTCTCGAACCCGATTATTTAAACTTACTCTATACCAAAATGATAAACGGTATTAACTTGAGAATATTTATTATATACATGAAAATATATATAAATAGGGCACATGGCCAACAATGACGGGGGAGAGTCTAATCAACATTAACTCAACTAGTCCCATTTATAAATCCCTTCAAATACAAATATATATATATATATATATATTATATATATATATATATATATATCATACACACACTATACACAGGGTGCCCTATTCATTCAGCCTTGTACCACATCTAAGCAAAAAACTTAGTAAATTACAATGTTTATATATATATATATATATATATATATATATATATATATATATATACATAATCCCTTCATCACGACACAATAATTCTGAAAATCTTTCGCAAAACAGTCCCAAAAAACAAATCAGTCGCTCTATGAGTGTCTAACCTAATCCCATATTTACATAACTGTGAGAGAGAGGAGGAGGAGGATTAAGAATTTATTTACAAAAAAAATTAAAATATTCCCAACGAAAGTGTGTGTGTGTATATATGTATATATATTAGACTACATAGACTATATTATTGAATATTTAAAATATACATTAATTTCATCGAAAATTAGGAATTTATTTTTATTTCTATTCATACTTTATTTGAGTCTCAACTTACTATTAATACCTTTCGATATTCACAGGTTTGTTTGTTTTTTTTTAAAGCAAAGGAAATTTAAATTATAATTAACGGGTTCTTTTAAAAAAATTAAAAGAGACGAATACATAAACATTATATTTCTTAATATATAATATTTCCACAGAATAAAATAATCCTTTTTTTTTTTTTTAAAGATAATAGTTTTTTTTTTTAATTCTCTTCTCGCCGGAAGCAATGTGGACGTGTCTACGCCGTATTCAAATCATAATTATATTTCAATCATCTGAAGAGGGTCATTTTATAGACCTGAAATAAATGTATAACAAGACGAGAGAATTGAATTTTTTTCGTTTAATTAAAAAAAAATGTGAGTTTCGATATATTTTTAATCTGAAATTAATTATATATTCGATAACTGTTGACATTGAGCACTCAACTGGATATTCCTATTCACCTTGGATTACTACTTAATAGTCTAACCCTTAGACTATTTTCCTCGGATTATATATATATATATATATATATATATATATATATATATATATTACACTAATTTAAAAAGGTGAACGTTTCTATTGGGGACCCTCCTCACAGATTAACATGGGAGTAAAGTTGTCCATCGGTCGAAAAACTGCTGGGGAAAGGATAAATAGTCTTCCTGGCACATCCGAAGAACTCGAGTCTCTGTCATCTAATACGGGTGGGAAGAAGTAAAAAACAAAACAAAAAAAAAACGGAGTACTAAAGAGTAGTAAAAAAAACAGGCCGATGAACTAACATACTCTAAGTTAGGGCGCCTCGGATGGTGCAATGGTTAGCAAGCTAGACTAGCAAACCTTCACGAGTGAGGTCAAGTCTCGTTGGGTGCCCCATTCATACGGCCTTGTGCCACATTTTAGCAAAAAGCTTAGTAAATTACTACTCTAGCTAAGTTAAACCGCCTTTTCAAAACAAAGTCTCAACTTACCTGGGATGGGTTGTCACTGAACTTTCTAAGTACGCAAAATACTTCTTAACCCATAACCTCTAACAAGAATTCAAGGTTAGTACATTTCAAGCGACACAAAGGTGTGACATTCTCCTACTTTTTTGCCAAACTCCAAAAAAGTCTCTCAGATAGAATCTTGATCTTGATTTTGTGTTTGCAAAACCCTACCGGCGTCTTAGACGAGAAAGATGCGACTTCAATTCCTTCTGCTACGTCGTCCAAATCACGTCTCTCCTAAAGGATATAGAATACACATTTTTTTTTAGCCTTAAAATAATCAACCCCAAAAACATACATAAGAACATTCTTGGAATTTCGGATCAAAATTGCATTAACATAGAAATTACACTTTTATATTTTTCAAGCAATCAGCTAAAAACACAGAATAAGAACATTCTAGAAAATTCGGCTCAGAAACTAATCAACAGAAATGTCTGCGCGCTTGAATTTTAGGACCCGCAATAAAACCTAACAAAATCTTATTTTTGATTCATTTTAGTGACCCCAAAAAGTATAAATAACGAAGAATTTAATTAACTAGGGCATTCCACTACGAGAGGCCAGGACGGATAGCAGAAGGCAATGCCACAAGACTCAAAGCGAATGTTATATAATTAAAGAATTTTTTTTTATTTTAATCATTTTTCATTAAGTATACTTTATAATTCAGTTTGGTTGGGCTTTGAACTATTCGGATCTTAGTTCAGGTGCACAGACATTGTGTACAGTTTTAAACTCGTGCGCAAAGGATATGACAATGACAATTGTCATTATAAACCCCAGATAGGAAACGGGCTGGAGTGTGAATAACGTCATGCCCGGAAGCGACGGTCATGAGAATTTGAAGATTTTGAAAAAAGAGTCAGTTGGAAGTTGACTTTGGGCCATGTAGACAGACAGTTGGGTTTTCTGCCTCAATGGCAGACAGTTGAAGTTGAGTTCCGACCATGGTGTCGAGAAGTTGGGGTCCGACCATGGAGTTGAGGATTTGAGATTGGACCATGCAGGCAGACTATTGAGTTCTGCCATTGGGGCAGAGAATGGGGTTCTCTACCACAGAGTTGACTTTTCTACCGTTTGCGGTGGCGGTTAAGTTTTTCAGCGAAGATGAATTAAAATCTAAAACACCACGAGTTGTGCCAAACGTTTGGGGTGGGGTTAGCATTGAAAGACTTTTAAGAATTGTATCTCTCTCCTCGTGTCGAAGAACCGAAGTCAAGTAATTAATAAACAGCGCGTATCTGAACAATAGAGTCGCCTATGTATTAGTGCCCGCTTATGTATTTGTATTATGTGGTTTGCATATGTATTACGGCTATATAACACGAAGATGCATGGGACTTTCTTTTGCCGACTATTGGAACTCGACACATTGTCACCAAAGATCATAAACGCACGTGAGGACTTAAGAAAACAAAAGGTCCATACTTACGATCCCTCACATATATACACACATGCACGTACACACGTATGTAATTAAAGTCAATTTTTTTCCTCTTTACTTCGGCCAACTATGGACACATTGATTCAATAGACTTTCCCAACATGTACACACGCCCACACGGGCGAACAAATCATATTTTTATTCAACTGGCCATAGCTGTATTTTCTACATACACACACACGCACATAAAATGAACATTATAGTTTTAATTGTTTTTATCCTGTTTGTTATGATTATTGAATTGCTTGTTTCTTAATGTTTGTTGTTGTCACATTCCATTTGTTTACGTGCTTGTAAAATTTGTGTTGTATTTATGGTAACTAAACTTGAAAGTAACTTCCTTAAACTACGGAAGGCACTCAGTACCCCACAAGCCGAGTAACCAGAGAACAAATAGTGTTCAACGACTGAACTACGTTGCTACACATAGAACTGGCTTCGAGGACAGAACTTTCCATTCAGTATGTGAACCATATAGCCCACAAGAAGCTTGCACAATGACCGTACGACCGGGCAGTGAAAGAAGGTGCAATTCCATGCCTCTCACCAGGCAGGACTTGACACAAGGTCTTTTTTATAGTGAGGGTTAGCGAGAGGGACTGTCCATATTGGTCAAAGGTTCATTAGGTACAATGTAAACTATACTAGTTATTGTTGAGCCAGGTGACCTTGCTGGTTATAGATTCACTAGACCCGAAGGTCTAGTGCAGTGTGAATTCATGCCCCAAAACATTTGTAAACAAAACTTGTCTGTGAGCTGCGATTCCGCCTCAAAGGCGTGCCGGAAACTGGGACAGTGAAAGAAAGCGTGCGCGATCGACTTCTCCATATTATACCACAACGGAGTACTCTGGTAAAATTGACAGACGTATTGCGTGTTTGCCGACGCAAAAGGCGTTCCGAATCACCAGCAAAGTGAATGATGACATCTTTAATGAGGCACGTCATCTCGATAGCCCGTGGCCATAATAAGTGACCCTCTCCCTCAGCACACCGAACTATCGATCAAATCTCATATTCCTCCCCCCTTACTAACGTTCGATACAATGCCTTATTCGATAACGACCGGTTATCTGAGAGACCAGTCTGTAGCTGTGAGAAAACCCTCTGATCATACTGACATTCACCATAGGAGCACGCGTTTCTGGGCAATCGATGAGTTTCCATATCATTCGAGTGGACACTTCTCAAGGTCGGAAAGGCTTTCTTGCCGTCTTCTTTCCTGAATTCGCTAGTTTCATCGTATTGGTGCGCACATCCGACCAAGAAAACTGAAAGACAAAGTACGGCGTCGCCTCTGCACATTTGGTACTCTGAGAGGTAAAGGTGACAGATCTCCCGACGCGCCAAAGGGGCCTAGAACTGAAACAGAACCTTTTTTAGATTAACTAGAACGGTACACGGGAGGGAAGTACTGAAAGATGGCAAAGAACCAGGGGAAAGATGTGGGAGCCACACACCTTCGCCTCGCCCTTTAAGGAGAGCCACCTTCGTGACCAAAGACCAGTAGCGGCCACGACCTTTTCCACTGCCTCCGGTTATTTTTCCTCCAGCTGGAGATTGGACCCAAATCAGACACTGAGTATCTTGCACGGACTGTCTGTCCAACTGAAGGAGCTGGTAAAAGCACAGCCCTTTCACGAACCCCACAGCAAACCTGCCGACTTTTCACAGTTAACTTTGGCCCCATGTCTCATCCTCATAGCTTCCGATTTCTTTATTAACTTTCTCCACCGCGGCACTGCTCGTTACAAGTATGTTGACACTGTTAGTATAAGTGGAGTATCTGGCCGTGGTGGCTGCACCAGGTAATGTAATGCTAAGTAGGATTAAGTTCGCCCTCATCTTGCAAAGGAAGAGTTCCCACGCAAGGACATAGAACAGGGGCGCATTATGGTCACTACCAATTAGCCAGGATATCCCTCTAGCACGACCGTCAAAGTGGGCTGAAAAAGGTTGTGGGTCCCAAGTAAATAGCAAATATCCACCCCGCGGAGATAGAGGCGAGAAAGAAGTTGACTCCTCTTATAGTCAGACCTCAGTCCGCAGGCATTTAAACAGACTAACCTTGAATCCATCAAAATAATTACAGAAGTTGGGTACCTGGATGAACATGGTGGGAGTGAGGATACGAACAGACCGGTTCACGGACCCAAAGCCCATCTCTTTATCGATGGTACCGTTATGAGCGGGACCCCCGAAAAGTCCTATAAAGAGAAGGGTGCATATAAATTGGGACCGTCCCAGCAACACTCTTCATAAGTTCTCCAGTGACGAGAACGGAAAGAGGGCCGAGGGATGGAGTGGCTTCCCCAATCATGCTTATAATTCCCTCAGACTCTCTGTTCGTTCTCATGATTGACAGTACTCTTGCTTCGGGGAAGTTGGAAGGGTACTCCACACCCTTACCATCCACCTCTTTAAAGTTATGGAGGATCTTTAAGTCCATCAGTTGTTGCGGCTGGAGCTTGTTTCTGGATCTCCGCGTCCACCCTGCACACGTCTTCACCCTTTTAACATCTCGGGCGGTCTTACTTTTTATGTTTATCTTATCCTTCGAGCTGCTGGTTGACAAAACCTGCTGCCGTTTCTTCTGTGTTACTGTTGTTGATGATGATGATGATAACGCTGCCACTGCTACCGTAGTTGTTACTGTTATTTGTGATGGTAGTGCTGCTGCTATAGTCGCTGATGCTATGACTGCTATTGTTGTAGTTTTAATGTCGGTTGCTGTTATTGATGGTGATGCAAGTGATGCTAGTAACGGCAGCGGGGAAGGATGAGCGTTTTTTGTGCTTTTTAGGACGGACCATTTAGAAAGTGGCATATTAAAGTCAAAGGTGGCCTGGGGGAAGATGGGATGAAGCGAAAAGACACTAGAGAGGGGACCGATTTTCTCTCCTCGCCCAACTGCTTCTTCCAGTTGATAAGCTCCTCGAATCATTTCCTCCCCGGACTAACGCACCTGCCTTTTGTTAGTGTTGTGGTTACTTTTGCGGGGACTCTAAACTGTTCGTGTCTGAGAACGTTTTTTGAGATTCAGGGTCCTGAAGGTAGACCTTCTCTCCCACATTTTTCTACTGTCACCAACTTCCTCCTCAACTTCTTGGGTTTTTCCAAGGCCTTTTTTGGTAAATGAGAAATCTCGAAAGGAAGGGGGGATGCTGATTTTTTCCCCAACAAAAACGGGAACTTCCTTTTTACCTATCACCATGGTAGATGGAAAGGAATTCCGAAGTTGGTCGAGCATTTTCTCAGTGGAATTCTTTCTCTGGTAATTTGCAGAGAGGTGACCAATCTCTCCACAATGCCAAAGAGCTGGTTTTCTTCCGGTTACGATGACCGGTAGCCTATGTCCTTCCAAGTCCAACTAGTCGGGAATGGAGAAGAAGGTTTTACTAACATGATGTTAAACCTCCATCCCCACCCGAATACTATCATGAGAGGCTGAAACTATATTGCCAAACTGCAATATGCATGCAGCTAAATTTTCATTGAGAAGATTGCTAGGAAGCTCATATACTGCTACCGTGGTCTTCGTAAATATTCTGTTCTTTAGACTCGAGGGTCTTTTTTGTGTGTGTGACGACATCTGCTACTGTGAAAAGCAGCAGGTCCCAAAAAGTGTAAGAAGTATTACAGCTAGTACTTTAACATCTAGACTGGCCACGAATCTTGTGACCTGGTCTTTTGTGGGTTGACAATCCTTTTAGATGTTTTATCAACCATTAAGTCCGACACTGTTTTTTTTTGTTGGTCTTATTGGATCTCCTTCCAATTGAACAAAAGATCTTTCTCTCTCTCTCTCATATGGTGGGATATGGCATTTGCCCGTTGGAGCAGCTCGTCAACACTGACCGCTACTTTTGTAGTTACATTACAGACATTTGGGGAGTCCCCACTTTTGTTCTGATCTAGTGTACTTTTTGTTTTGCTAATACTGCTTTTTGTATTGAACATTGTCATAAAAAACAGTTTTCATCACCTATAATGATATTCTTGAGAAACAGGTCACTTCTCTGCATTGAAAGAAGACTTGTTGCTGTGAATGTGTAATCTTTCTTATTCTTCTTAGAGTATGAGGAAGCCAAATGCCCAGCTTGCTCACTTTTCCTATTTGTTTCAAGTATCGGTAGATTTTGGATTGCAATGTGCTGAAGTCAAGTGCTAATTCTGAAGTATTTTTGCACGGATTTCGTTCCACTAAATCTCTAAAAGCATCTGGATCAAGGTCTTATGAGTATTCTTGTCTGAGTTCATCTTTCAATGGTCTATCATCAGAACAAAACTTTGAATACCAATTTCGGATGTAGCGATCGGTATGCCACCCTGGCCATAAATACTACAAATTTTCTAAGCTGTTTCTGTTGTGACATTATTAACGCTAGTATACAGACTTAGCTCTATGTATATTTGTACCTATGAGTATACGGAGTATACATGCGTATGGTTGTGGGTTAATCATAAGTATGTATGTGTGTGTCCATATAGGGCTTAAACATATTTGCGTAGGAATCAACGATTTTTCCCTGCTAGTATAAAACGCATAAAAGTGGTTCAATGACTTAAAATTTTTTATCATCACACCTGGAGTCTTGTTGTCTATCGTTTTTTATGTCTAGTCTGGGTAGCCGAAAGTCCTGAAATAAGAATGTTCGCCTCTCCATATATACAGGAGGTCAATCAAAAGACAGGGGGAAAGAGAGAGTCTGCCACAGAAAGTGGCTAAGAGACCGACGCAGTAGGACACGGACGCAGAGGGTCAGTTAGAGAAAAGACACGAACTATACAGGAAGAAGTCAGTCTGTTACTAGAAGGAGTAAGAGACAAACGCAGAGAGTTCGGAGAACAGAGTCAGAGAAGAAGTTAGTCTGATGCAGAGGGTATACAACTAGAGCACAGCTGGGATCACAGAGAAAGAGATAAGCTGACTGAACAGATACAGAAGAGAAGTGGAGAAACCAGAAAATGGAGAACAAAGATAGACAGGCTGAAAAGTTTTATAGTTAAGGGATTTCGTTGAGAAGGGTCACACGACCTTCTTTCTCTCCTTAAAGATTTATTCAACCTTTTGTGTGGTCACCTTATTCTTCCTTTTATGCTCCGATTATATTGTCACATTTTTTTTTCTTAAACTCCAACAACATTACATGTTGAATATGCAATTTCAGTTACTCCATTTTATGGACAGGAAATTTTTGTAAAGATGTAAAATATATATAATTTTTTTGTAACTCTTACATGCGCATAAAAAGAAAATAATTGACAGGCAACAAAAGCAAAAGCATTTCCTTCAACTGAAATAACACATTAACAGAAAGACAAACAAACAAAAAAAAAAAAATAGTTACCATCCGTAACACTGCCAGCCAAGCTATTACTGAAATGTCGTTCTCGCTGAAGTTCGTTCGATTGATTGCCATTCGACTAGTGTCTTTTTGACTAGTGTCCCATCCTAACAACACGCTGCCTCTGGAGAGTTTTAGGATTATGGGGGAATGAATTGGTCGTTTAGTTCTCTCGAGGTTTGTTTGAAACAGAACTTCGAGAGTTGTTACAACACAAAGAAATGAACAACGCAGCAAAAAAAAAAAAAAGAAAAAGAAAAAAGAAAATGCACAATATGGTAACATAAAACAAAATAATTTTATGTACTTAGCACAAAAAACAATACAAAGAATGTCCGAATATTGCTCGTTAGATATTCTCGTGTGCGGAGGTGTGAATGTAAGTGTGTGTTTTTTTAAATATCAGTGTGTACGAGTGTTCGTTGTTAAAACTAAGGGTTATGTTGTAGCAGTCCTTACTTACGTTTATGTGCATGTATGTATGTATGTATGCTTGAGAAACCAAAGTACTAAAACAACGTCGTGTGCGTCTGTATGTGTGAGGCGATTTTGGCATCCATGCAAAGTCTAGCACATGGGAAGGTGGCAAATATACCCATTCCGTTATAGCAATGAATGTATTTTTGTTATGTTCTCCCATGTTGGCTGTTGTCTCTATCTCTACATGGCGAGCGCGTGAGAGTGAAAGCTGTCCAGCTGGGAGTCAGAACGCACGAGAGAGAAAGCTTTTAAAGGCGCAGATTATATAGCTAAACATGTCATATGACCGGCTTCAAACGCAAGATGTTTTCGCGCGGGACAAAATCAAAATGCTCCGACGTAGTTGAAAGTACACAACACATGATTAGTCTGTCCAATCAGGTTCCCAAAACTATTTAATTTACCGATGTCCCACTACTTTGTTCCGGGAATAAGTGAATATTGGATCCTATTTTTAGAATTTTTTCTGCTCCATGTGATCATCGCTGGCCATTTTAAAATATAGGAGCGTAAATCCTATAGGATTTAACTTGGGTGAAAAATTTTTTACAGAAAATTAAATCAACAAAATTTCAAATCGGTTTCAGGTGGACCAAAAATGTTTGGGTAGGCGCATTCATATATTTATTTCTATTTTATTTTCTGCTTTTAACGACTTTTAGTTGTCCACGTTTAAAGTTTCCCCACAACTAAACGTAGAAGTAAAATAAAGGCTCCCACTAAATTTAAGATGAGACAAACAGAAGAAAACACTGATTTGTTTACTGGCCGATTAATGTATAAAGAGTTTGGGATAGGAAGAAAGACGAATACTAAACCCGGTTTCTCCCTCCTCTTAAAGTATTTTATATCTTAAGCTTCTCGTATGCTAACGAGGCGCATGCGTGGAGTAACGAGAGTTGGGGCATACAAAAAGAGTTGAGTTCTCGGATTCGGTGTGTGTGTGTGTGTGTGTGAAGAAGACTCGTTGTACGTTGTTCGTGAAGACACAGTGCTTGACAGAGTTCCGTTTATTTATTTGTATATCTATTTTCTGACTACAGAGTTCAAATTTTCTTCGCTTTCCTTCACAATTATTCTATTTTCCCGTTTTGAAAAGAGAGGTTAAAAAAAAAAGAAAAAGCCTCAAATTTGGGAAGGAAATTGGGAAAAAAATTCATCTGTTTTATTCTATGTTTTTAATGACTTTAATTGCCACGTTAGAGTAAATGAAACAGTTACCCCCCACCCCAATAAAATGAATTAAAAAATTAACGCATTAGAAAACTCCGAATCCAATACACAAAAATAACGTGATTTACGAGGAAAATGAAATAAGTTGATCCTAAATTCATCTAATTAAATTCAAATAGGATAGCAAGACTTTTTCTAAAACTTTGGAGGGGAAGAGAGAGGAAGAGGAGGAGGCCCTGTTTTTTTTTCTCCTGAGAAAGAAAACACTCATCCTCAAAAACCTACTAGCATAATACCAGAAATGTACGATAATAAAACCTTGATCCAACTGACCAGGTCAAACTCAGCAATATTTAAGTATGTTGCTTCCATAATCACTCGAAAATCCTGCTCCGGCTGATCACTGGATTGAAGTCCCGGGGGTGGGGAGTATTATACAAGTCTCAGAAGCATATAGCAATGGAAACCATGGAACACAGCATGGTGATTGTGAATTAAGGTGGATGAATCCGAAGACGAGTCAACGGTGCAATTTCATCGGATGCTAAGCAGAAGAATCTCACAGGTCAATAGCCTGGATCAAATAGTTCAGTCAGGAAACAACTGCTACTCATCTATAAGGGTGGCGTCTATTGATGAGAAACAGCCATCAAAAGATTATCAACTTTTATTGTCAGAACATTAAATACAATTAACCAACTACATGAGCTTACAGCGTCTGTAACCGAGGAGAATATCAACATTATATGCATACAAGAGCATAGATATTACCATTGCGAACTAGAACTAAAATACCATTATCCCAGTAATGGATGGATATTTGTGTCAGCATTTGCATCGAAAAAATTCTACCATTTAATGTGCAGAAATGCTTCTCAATCCACGTGTCTTGAAATTACTAAATAAAGAGTATCCAATTGAGAATGTGTGCGGTATTTAATGGCCAACCCGGCATAAAAAATGTCTCTTACTACAATCCCTCCAATGCCAGTGACGAAAGAGACATCCACATCTTCTATAACGAGCTATCTTCCCTTGTCTTACACATTCCCAAATACAACGTTCTGATCACCAGTGGAGACGTAGGTGATCCAAAATTCTGCTTACACAACACACCAAACAAAAATGGTAAATATCTAGCAGAGTTTTCTCGCGATAACAAGCGTGCATGCCTTAACACTAAATTTCGAAAAAAGGAAAGGAAAATTATATACCTCATTAAATAACATCTAGATTATATAAACAAGAAGTGGATAAACAGCGCTTTGAACTGTGAGGCATACGCCTTTTGTGAAGTAGTATTTTCCGATTGCAGAATCATCATAGGAAAGATTCGCTTAAATCTTCACAGAAGTAAGAAACAAAGTTTCATGATATGACTGGGCTTTATTTGCCAATATAAACAATTAATATATGGTAACAGTTAGAAACGCTGATACACAGAAACTGAAGCTTAAAGAGAACACATACCAAAAAGAATGACTAGAATACATTTAAGACCAAATCAATATAACCAGAAAATCGGTTGAAAATAGACAATCACAATTAGTATGGCAGACAATAAATTAAGTGAACGAAAGGAAATGTACTTCGAAAGCAAAATTAAAAGCTGCCACGAAGAAAAACATCAAAAGTGGAAAGGGCATTTCAAGAATCTAATCAGAAAACCTTTCTGAAATTACTGATAAACCTACCGAAAAAATTAATAATGGCCAACTAGACATCAGACTAGGACAATTTACGGAGGTAGAACTTGACACAATACTAAAAAAATATCAGTATTATTAGCTGCAAATGTGGACGAAGTTGTTTGCAGTTCACAAATTATAAATGGTTTTGGGAAATACATAAATCCATCTCTTATCAGCTTAGAGTAAATAGTAGGGCAGACTGTACTCTCTAGAGTTTTTATTTGAAGTCAATCAAATCAGTTTGAAATAATAATCAAAATGTGACACGATGCAGAAGTGAACATTTTTTTGTATCATGTTGAATATGAAGTTAAACTAGGTGTGTATGTGTGTGTGTGTGTGTGTGTGTGCGCGCGCTTGTCCAGATTTTAATGTGGGTGGGCCTATCCGAGTGAAGTAAAAAAAAAGTGGGGGGAGGGGAATTTTTCTTTAAGATATCAGATCACTGGGTGAAAGGCCATGGTCGCCACTAAGTCTGGTTTTGAGTTCATGACCCAAAGAGATCAAACAGGTAGATCTTTTAGGACCAATAAATTTTAGATTCTCGGCCTGATAAAAATTAATGTTTCTTCAATCGGCGGGAAATTTAGTTCCGGATTTTCTAAATAAATAGAGGTTGCTTTTTGAGAGAGGGTGCGGTTGTCTTCGCTCGTGCTTAGAGGTAGTGGTGATAGCAGGAGGTCTGCACGTGCCAGAGATCTTTGAATATGCCGACAGAAAGAAGAGAATATAGTAGTGATGAGTGTTACGTCGCCTCTCTCAAGTCCGATTGAGAAAAATAAAAAACCCCAAAAAACATCCAAATCAAAAGAATCTTGGACTTTTCTATCAGCGTGGGAGACGAAACGACCGGAGAAAATATCCGTAAATACGAATTGTTAATATCGCCTAAAAGTAGGGGTATTACATAAATCTGAAGTTAATAGTTGTATTCATTCCTTTCAGTCACAGACTAAACAGTAATTAAACAATATATATATATCAGTGGCGACTCTAGCCTATTTTTGCTACTCGTGCCCCCCCACCTCTGTCAACTTAAGTTCCCAACCCGTGGTCCGTGGACCCAAAGTAATTCATCATAGTTACTATTGCGTGATTCTCCATTGTATAGCACAGATTGACTAACGTACCTTGCATGGTTTTTTGTAAACAATCAAGATACTATATAATTTGTAGTCTTGTTGATACAGTAGATAAGATAATTTTTTTTCCTTTCAAAAGTATAGAAGAAAAGAGAAGATGCTCATTACTATGACGAGAAAAATATGTTTATTAGAATAAAGAAATTGATGACAAAGATTATTTGTTGAAAATGTATTCAAATAAACAAATTTTAGTTACAGAATGTAATATATGCAACATTCATTAAAGAAATAGACATCTGTTAGTGAAAAAACGAATAAAAACACGCCGTTTAACCAACATTTACCATAGCGATGATGATGACGTCGGTGACGGCTATAATCTACTATCCCCCCTCTCTCTCTTCCCAAGACAGCAGTCACATAGTGCTAATATTTTTGAGTACGGTATTTTGAGTTGCTCTTGCTATTGGCTACAGCCAAAAGCGGATTTCTCTAACATTACTGTTATTATAAGGGTCTTGTGCTGGACACGGATTATATATATGTGTTCAACATTATAGCCGATTTTATGGGATGTTCAATGGATCTGACGGTGGCCGGACAAAGACAATCCGTTCAAAACAGCATCGTTGTATTATTCCCAGACATATTTATGAACTTTTGGCTACTTAATTATCGAAACTTGAATAGATACGTAATTTAATTGAGATCAGACTAAGTATGTTTGCTTGAAATTAATGGATGATTTTTAATCCATTTTGAATAACATTGACCGAGTTATTGGTCGTGCCGGGCACGAGTAGCACTAGTCCCATCTCCGCCCCTGATATATATATATTACCAATTATTTTTATCCGATGTGATCTCCCTAAGCCTGAAATATTGGGCATATATACAGAGTGCGATGGGTAAATTTCCACCATTTTAATTTAAATTTAGGAGTTGGACACTGTCTGTACGGAAAGCAGCATAATGATTCAATTCACTCCTCGAGAGATTTAGAAACAGCATGCTGTGCTGATGGCATTCATATTGGAAGCGCCAATATGAAAATTTCAGTGTTTGAGTGTCAATCAGAAGACAGTGTAGAAGATTCGAAGAGAGTCCAATTGGAATCCTCACTCTGACAAGAAAAGAATTCTTGAATTTGTTCGATCCAGGCCATGATTGAAGCCAGGAAGTTAATCAGGTCGGTGGCCAGGGACATGGAGAGTGTCCAAGTTTCTTATAAGGAGAGTAATGTATAAAGACATTCAATAATTCTCATATAAGATGAGAAAGAGACGATTTTTACCACAGGCCATGAAAGATAACAGGAAAGACCGTGTGATGTGGTCGTCGCCTTGCCAAACTAGGGGGACACCCCGCTGAATGTTTCTCTACGGAAATTTCCTCAGATAACGCAGAATAATTCGTTATCCACCCACGTTAAGATCAGGATAACGAATTAAACGCTAACTAGAGTCACTGCTTTAGCAAATAGACGGATGCCACCGCACAATTAAGTAAGAAAAAAATTGGGCCAAGAAATAAATCAACACAGCTTTGTAACAATTATAGTATTTTAGTGTATAAAGAAAATGTCATTCAACAGTTTTTATATAAGTACAATTCTATCGGAGACCGTCACATACTAGCTTATCTTTTATCTTCTACTGAGGCAGTTTGGTACCAGGTAAACTTTATGGCGGTTATGAATGTTTTTCTTTACAGTATCGTATTTGGATGGTTTCCCCACCTTGTCTACTCAGAGATGACTGGTACAAGGTCAATAAAGCTCAGAGTTGGGGGGGGGGCAGTTACGTCTGACCTCGATCACGTTCAATTTAATCCAGTTTCTCTTTCGGTTTTATTTGTGTATATTCACAACTCTGTCAGGATTGGTATGAGGTATGACTTCAAAAGGCCATCTGCTCCCAGAAGAATTATTTACCGAATTCTGGAGCTAAATTTAGCTAGAAAAATTCGTTTTGATCAGGACGGTTAACTTCGTAATGTCAACTCTTGTTTTATATCCCCTTTTCATCAAATGAATCATAAAATCTTTTTCATAACAATTCCCTTTCGTCAGTGAATGAATCGGTCATTTTGAGAATTCCCTTTTCACCAAACAATCGTAAATTCTTTTTCATAACAATGACCCTGAGGAGTCAACATATTATTTTCATAATTTTCTGTCACCGAATAATTCTTCGTATTGAAAATTTCTTTTGATTAACACATTGGAAATTCTTTTTCCATTACACAAATTTCGTGGTAAAATAAAGACGATTCCTTCCACACGACACGTCCAAAAGCCATTATGCTATTGTGACAATATTGGTCTATGGCATTGATACATAAAGGGTTAAACGCAGAAGTTGAGTGACTAAAAATATTTGCCAAGAAGTGTAGAATTGAAATTCTGGGAAAAGAAATAAGAACATTTGACAAATACGTTGAATGGGAATTCGGAGATTTTGAAGAGTTGTGAAAGAAAGAAAATAAAATTGTTTACAAGGACACACGGAAATTTTATGAAGAGCAGACATTACTTGAAAAATGAATGATATTAATAAAATGATTTTCCCAAGGTTGGGAAACGGGAAAAGAAGAAAACTGACAATGAGATGATAAAAAGGGCCATCTGGTAACTGGCACTTGGTCACGTAAGCATTCCAGTTAAAAAGTGGAACTCGGGATGCTGACAAAGGAATCTTTGTTAACAGTAAGAGGCCATCTGGTATTTGGCGCTTAGTTACAAACGTATCTCCGCTAATGAGTGTGAGGAAATTATCCGGAATTGACTGTCGGAGCTGATGAGAAATTAATTAGTCTGGGACGAAGGAACACCTTTTCGTCCACTGAGTTTTGAAATCAGCTCCATCAAAGTGACAGTCCAACATATTTGAGCATAAGGGGAGGAATATCCAGTCTGACGTCATAAGTAGGAAGATGAGGACTGTGCTGGTAGGAGGAAAGCTATCCTCGCGTTGTCCTCATCGCGAGTGGTAATGGAAGTTGTGTAAAAAAGGGTTGGACCCTTAGTTAAGACGAAGTCGAAACAAAGACATAACGAATATCCGATAATTTGAAAATGACGTTAGGAAGAGTTCCCCTGCCACTGTCAGAACCTACCCCAGAATCTTGGCAATTATCATATAAACGAGCTGATTTTTGAGCTCAGAGCGCACTGCCAATCTCGCTACCAGGATGGACGGACGGACGTCTGAACGAAGTTGCCGCTAAGAAGAACTTAACCCTCGCCAAATTTACCAAAAGAACTGATGTCCTTAGACCATTCTTGATGTCACACACGCAAATTAATTACCAATTGTATGAATTCGAGATTTTATAAAACTTTTTTTTTTTTATATCTACAAAAAGCAGTGTTATTTTTTCTTCAATATACCTTTCCAGGTTCCAGTCGCTGGCTATCGTATATTTTCAGACGTGAATCTTCGCTGCCTTAACACTTAAAGAATCATAACGTGGGGTGGGGCAGTGTATGGTCACTTTCCCTGAAGAGAACTTTGTTTTTCTGCGTTGTAGCAGAGGACTGGATGGAGATAGACGGGCGATTGTCGGTTCAGAGGCGTTTTGACGATCAACACTAATGAACTGAAGGCGGCTGCCAACATTGCATATTGGTCCTGGACGCCCGGGGCTGTCGCGGTTATGTGTTGGTATCGACTAGACAAAGTGTATACTATTACGCATTCGAAATGTATTTTCTCTAGTCTTCTAAAATCCACATTAACTCCTTTTCCTATTCTGCGTATTAAACGCTTTCTGATGGTTCCTGAACTCAACTGGGTTACACACGCAGCAAAACTTTTGTATAAATTCAAACATTTTCTCGAACGAGAAAAATTTCAACCAAAATCAGATGTTGAACTCTCAGAACAACCGTTGAATTGCTCTATCCCCACAAAATGTATCGAAAGTGATGAAAACCAAATACCCAGTGCACATCATGATATTTTGAATAGTCATAAGCCAGGGAAACGTCATGCCTCCATTTATCTTCCCACATAGAATCAAACTCAACAAAGAGGCCTAAATCAAGAGCCTGTGGAGGAGGGGGTAGTGCTACTCTAGATCAAGATGGTGGGTTCTGGAAAACCCCACATCTAACTACAGGATTCTGCACCATACCACACAAACAGGAGAACCCAGTCTTGACTGATTGAAATTTTCTGCAATCACATCACCCCTAACATTTTGGTAAATATATCTGATAGAGTGAGATGTTATTTTCATTTTATCATAATTTTGATGACAATTTACCAATATCACTTTATATGCCCAATGTGATGAAAACTATTCCTAAGATATAAACGGAATGGGACTTCATGCCAATTCCACAGACTAATATAGAAATTCAATAAGGTTACCTTTTTGTAATACACAATTATTCCATTAAGTTGTTTATCCATGACTTCTGCAACATTATAAGCTCTTTTATCTTTAGGTCATTTGGAAGTTAACAGTCAGCTCTTAGACACAGAATGAAATAGAAAACTACCCAGCAGTCTATATTGAAAAGTGCCACATAACTAACTGACTGGGAGAAACTAGAAGAGAAAGTGTCCTCAATAAAGACAGCTATACATGTGTATTCCGGAATTTGTTTTTTTTAATTCTCTTTTTGACCCATACCTCTCACAGATTAATCTTTACTTAACAATATGCAAAGCTGAGGCATTTAGCAAGTGAGACTGGGGAAACTGTGACAATTGTCAGCCACACTTTCCTTTCAGAATTTTCCTTGGATTTTGTGAGTATTAACACAAATTAGGACCTGGCTATTGTCATTGATAATTACATAAATGACCTTTGAGAGACAACTCTAAAGTGCAACACATTCTGCAGGTTGGACATCACTTCATACTGATTGAACCATTTTTTTTTTCTGTCCTATAACTGTCTGGCCACCATCTTTCAACTCTATACACAACTTGGTGACAAAAGTGGTTTTCTGGCATTGACATGACCTTTATCTAAATATCCATTGCTAATATAAGAAATTTTTTGGGGATATTGATAAATGTAATTCTAACCAGATGCTCCATAAATGTTAGCCATATGCCAAACTTGTCTATTTGATATTTAAAGAATTATGTGAGTGTGTTTTTTGTTAACTGCCTGAAACAGAGCTAGCTTTTTCTGTTATAGACAATTTATCCTGATATTCTTAAAGGCAAAAACATAGCTGGAACAAAAAGATCAAGTGAATAAAAATTATCTAGTATCCAGTCAAGATCGGAGGGGGGGGAAAAAAAAAAAAAAGAAAAAAAAGAAAAAGAAAAAAAAAGTAACTATCACAATAACCATCTTAAATAGACTTTTAATATAATACAAGAGTGAATCAAAAGTTTTGCAATATTTTGTTAAAGGCACTAATGGGCAGCAGCACCAGGTGTTTTTTTGCTGATGTTGTGAAGTTGATAAACCATGTTGGACTATGAAGTGCTGAGCTTAGCTGATACTCTTTGAGTGTTACTTGCCAGATATGCCTCAATGGCTTGGAACATAGTCTTAGTATCTACATTTTTAAGCTAACCTGATTGTCAAGGTTTTTGCAACCCGAGTGAAACTTGAACCATCTGGTTACTGTACTGTGATCGACTTCACCTTTTGCATAACAAATATTTTTGGTGGCTTCCACATTACAATCCAGTTTAAAGTTGTAAAGCATAAGATCATAAATTAGATTACATTGCATGTTCCTCTGTGCGGTTTTGTCAAATCTCACACAGAAACAATGTACATATCATCAGCACATCAACCACAGCAGATACCTTCCATGGTTTAAACTGCTTCAGTGATATATATATATATGTGCAACACATACCAAAATATTGCAAAACCTTTCATTTTTTTTTTAATCATCATTTAAGAATTACATAAATGTCATTGAGAATATTTTAGTTGTAATGTAAAAATATTACAGTAACCCAATATATTTTGACATATTTCTCTATAATTAACAGTGTCACTAAAACAAATTGGATCAAAAGAATTTTAAATACATAAACTGTCTCCTAGACATGAAAATGGTGACCTCATATACTAAAAATCCCTTAACCCTTTCACAAACAAATTAGATTGAAATTGTTTAGCATTATTTAAAAAAAAAAAAAAAAAAAAAAAAAAAAAAAAATCTTTGTGCTGCAAGGCTTTTACAGATAAGCATCTTTTTACTACCAATATTTTTGGCTTTTTTTAAAAAAAGTTTTAAATATGCAAAATTATGTTTTGAGAAAGATATTTTAAGGGTTAAAATGAAAATTGATTGGGACACTAGTGTCCCAATGGGAGTGATAGGGCTAAAAAGAGTTTGATAAAGAGAATCTATGGACAAACAATAATTTTATCCAAAATTTAGTCGATACTAAATAAGCAAACAAAAAGAAACAAATATATACAACCTACCTTCACTCAGTTTTTTAGTTAAATGTAATAAGAAACACAACAATTGAAAGATTCACGAATTTCATTTGTTTCTATACAAACATTCACAATTTTTTTTCTTGAATAATAATATTGAAAAAAAAAAAAGTTTCTATATAATATACATAATATACTTACTATGTTTATTTAAAATTTTATTAAAAAGGTAAAATATCAGTCATTATCCCCAACCACAATGGCAGGTTTCTGCAACATTTTTCTCCTGAAATATCGTTGTTGTGCTTCAATAAAAGCATCACCAACTGTACGTTTGGCATATTTTGCAAGTGGATCAATTGATTGATGCTTTTCAGATTTTTCAGTAGCTGTATCAGAAGCAGCAGCAGCAGCAGCAAATTGCTGACTGTCCAGTTTTTCATTATCTGAGACCTTAATTGGTAAGTTACCATTTTTTTCACTACTCTCAATAACATTTTGAGATGGTTCAGTCAACTTTTTGACTATCTCTCTCTTTTCTTCTAGGTCTGAAGACTTTTTACCCTCATGGCTTTTCTGATGATCTTCCGAGTGCCAATCTCGAATTTCATCTTGACTAGAAGAGTTCTTCTGTTGTGACCGGTTTTTAACATATCGATCCGTTTTATCTCTAGAACGAGAGCGAGATTTCCTACTTCTGTCTATTCTATCTCTGGAACGAGATCGGTTTTTATTATGTTTGTCCATTCTGTCTCGAGAACGAGACCGAGACTTCCTACTGTATTTATAAGGTCTATCTCTAGAACGAGATCGAGACTTTTTGTTGTATCTCTCTACTCGATCCCTTGAACGGGAACGAGATTTTCTGTGATACCTGTTGATTCGGTTTCTGTCTCTTGACCGAGATCTTCTGTCATACCTATCAAACCTGTTTCTTTCTCTTGATCGAGAACGTGATCGTCTGTTGAATCTGTCCCAAGACCGAGATCTCCTCTCAAACCTGATTGGCCGGTAACGATTGTTACGATAGTTCTGTCTAACATTCTCTCTTGATCTGGACCTTGAGTATCTGTCTCTGAATTTCTTGTAGGTTGGTGGGTGCCGTTCTGGAGATCTAGACCTCGAACGGCAATACTCAGGTCTCTGACCACGACTCTTGTTTTCTGAAAAGCCAGATTTTGTTGCAGTAGTAGTTTTTCTTTTTTTGTTATGTTCATGGTCACTATAGTCTTCAGAATCAGACTGGTAACGTCTTTGACTCTTTGACTGATGCCTTTTACTGTCTTCATGAACAGCTTGTTGATTTTCACTGCTTTTACTTGATGCTAAATTCTTCTGTTTACTGTTCTTATTTTTTTGACTGTTTGAAGAGGAGGAAGATGAGGAAGATGATGATGAAGATGAGGATCTATGTCGTGAACGTTTTTCATGCTTTGATTCATCTTCAGAATTATTATCTGAAGAAGTTGGCTCTGGCTTCCGATAATGTTTTCTTTCATGCCTAAAAGAAAAAAAAAAAAAAAAAAAAAAAAATCACCAAACAAGTTTAATAATTATTAGCATACAAGTTGGTAGCAGGAAAAAAATGTAAAGATGTAGCTTTTCTAGACTTTTGCTTTTAGACAGAGACACAAAGTGTTACACAGGATGATAGACACAGACCTTGATGATATCTGTCTCGTTTGTTGCTCTAGTTGCTGGTGTAGGTTGGCCCCTATGTGGAGCTCAACCAAATATAGGCGCCATAATTTTTGGTCTGTCTTCACACCTCCATAGCTAGTTGCCAACTGACTTACTTTTCCTGTTTTCTATCCCATGCCCCACCCCCCAACAGCCTTTCTGTTCGAGTTTCTTCCAGTCAATCAGAGCCCGTCACCCGATTTGCTGCGGATACATTTCTATTTTTAACCCGGGTGTCCACTGTTATCTCGACCTAGACTTAGGACCCCCTACCCAGTTAACTTTCTCATTTGCTTCTCCCTTGTAACTTTTCTCTTTATCTCTGTGACTGTCTCGAACCTCTTTCTCATATATGTCCCTCCTTTTCCACCGTCCTATGGTTGACCTCTAAATCTAGCTAGGAAACAACTTACTATTAAAACAATCAATTTGAGTCCCTAATTACATTGTTAGCAGGACACACACAAATTTCACAGAATGAATGAGTGGGGAAGGGGGATCAAGAGAAGCTATTTAGGAAAGAAAGGATGATTTGCAATGAATAATATAAAAATGGACAATACTTAATACTCATGTCATTTGTTAGTATTTAGTTTTTACTGAAACCACAAGATCCATATATAGGTACATATTATATTTTGTGGATAATGGTCCTGTTTGTACCAAGGAACCTTTGGAGCTCTTTTTCTCCTTTTAACAGAGTATTATTAGAACCCCCCCCCCGAACTTCAAAGCTCATTAGATTGATCTTCAGCAAACCAATATAGAATAATTTATGTTTACTCCTGCTACTTTGTGAAGATAAATGAAGTTTGCACAGGGCAATTCCATCAGAATTGAACACATTGTTTGATCTTAAGAAATGATATCTGTAGAAGAATATCTCAATTGAGAAAAGGGGGTGGGGTGAAAGAATATCCCATTTGGTTGGGAGGAGAGAATGTGGATGAACATAATGTGTGAACAAACAGACAAATAAGCAGAATTATATAGATTTTTTTAAAAAGTTCACAACAAAGCAAGAATAAACAACCAGTAATAAGAAATTGTTTTGAAATATTTTAAAAGCTTTTCATCTTATGCTTTAACAATAGCAAAAGTCTTGTCTCAAATTTATAGGCAAAATATGTATTTACCCAACCCCTCCATCACATGTTACACATAGTTGAGTAAGGCTGGCTTCAATTCCAAGTTTTCCGAACCAAAGTTAAAGAACCCAAACTGTCTTACTACTGGAGGGAAAATAGATTCATGCCTTTTCCAAAAGCATTAGCATGAAATACTAACAGCCAGGATTTTAAGTTAGGTCACCAATTCCATTTCTCAAGACAATAATCATTATGTGAACCACACAACAAATACTTGTATTAGTAGACTACATTTGATTCACTAATCCAAATTCCACCTTGGTACAGTAATATTTATAAGATAATTATCCAATATCATCATCATATACTTTATAACAAAATACAGAATATTTCAGAAAACTTACTTAGGGAGAATCTTTTTGACATCCTTTTCAGGAACAATTTTCTCTTTCTCTTCTGATGAAGCTTTTTCTTCTTTCACTTTAACTAAAGATGGTTTTTCACTGCAAATGAAAAAAAAGGCAAAAATTACTCATTTGTAATAAAGCAAAAGTAATTTGTTTACAAAAAAATATCAAATTACAGTTTGATTTAACTTTATTAAAATTCATAATTTCGCATAAGTTAGTAAATTGTGTTTGGTTTTAAACATTGAGAGTATATAAAATGGCTATCTTTACGCTTAGGTTACTAGAGTAATTATTGCATTACTGAATACAAGAGTATTTACACCAGATTTTCTCTCAAAACTCTACAAAAGAATAAAGAATGGTAGGATTATCTTTCAATTGGATCTTAAAAACTAAATGATTTTAATAGCATGTCAACCCACCTAGGGCTATTTTATGTCTAGAGATTAGGGAATTGTGTTCATTGGACATTTATATTTACATTTTTTGTGTAGTCATTTAAGTTTTTTGTTTTTTTGCACACAGTTAAAGGATATCAAGTATTCTTACCACATAGAAATAATTTGCATAGTTGTAAGGTTTCAAGTAATTATTTGTTTAATAATAGTCATTTGTTTGTAGAGAAAGTTACATGATTTCAAATAATAATCCTTACTGCCCTGTCTGGTGGAGCAGTAGAATAAGCAGACTGCACTTCTGCAGAGAAGTAAAATAAAGTTATCTACAAACTATTTGCTGACAAATCATATATATATATATATATATATAACTGGATTTAGCACTAAATAACTTGCAAGGGTTGATATGCCATAAAACCTCCACCTTATTAAACAATCATAGCGTCAAGTAACTATTCTTAATACAATTTTTACCCAGTTATATGATATCAAGTATTCCTATCTAATACATATAT
Source organism: Sepioteuthis lessoniana (assembly GCA_963585895.1). Taxonomy (NCBI): domain Eukaryota; kingdom Metazoa; phylum Mollusca; class Cephalopoda; order Myopsida; family Loliginidae; genus Sepioteuthis; species Sepioteuthis lessoniana. The sequence goes on along the minus strand of OY757929.1, from coordinate 5,084,661 downwards.
TTTTATACAGATATACAGGGTGTCTCAAAATAGATGCAACCCATTAATATGATGATGATGATTTCTTAATGTGACAAGCACAAAAGTAGTCATTTGGAACATGTCCAGTAAAACCTGTTTACATCCTTTGAGCTAAAAACATCAAATCAATGTTTGTTTTTTTAAATTGTTATTATATCAGCTTTAAGGACATACAATCTTTGATTTTCTTGTCTCAGTAATAAATCATTATCATATTAATAGGTTGGATCTATTTTGTGAGTTTTGTATGATTTTGTCTCTAAATAAGTAGAGACAAACATTGTGATCAAGGATTAATAGTAGTTATAGCATACTATTTTCAAATCTGAAACAAAAAAAGAACATTATTATTATCAGCAGTATTAGTTATTAGCAGTCATGAGTCCCATGTATATTGAGACACCCTATATATTAGCAATCACACGAGACCCCCCCCATGTATACTGAGACATATTTGACCCAAACAGGTACTACTATTCCAGGTCAGAGTGGACCTTCGAGTGATGGCAATGAAGAGGTACATCACACTCCATAGATCTCCAGAACTAGAATCTATTAGATGCAGTTTAGTTTCAAACTCAGGATACCCCTTTCTGTGGAATGGGGATTCTGCAGGGGATACTATCAGGGATCAAGGTATAGTAAGCCCCACCAACAGGGCTATATGAGAAAGAATAAAGAATGGCAGTGCATAGATTTACTGTCTTTCCATGTGATGTCAAATAACTAGAAAAAGACATTTCACAAAGTGTTTGTTAATGAAAGGACATGAACAGACTGATCGACATCAATAAAGTAGAATCAAAATTAAATGTTCTTTTAAAAACAGAATTATTTTGGAAAATAGATACAAAACTTACCTTCCTTTCTCTTCTTGTGTATCTTCTGAATCAGCTGTTTGTTGATGGTAAAGATAACGATAGAAGCCACTCATATCCTTTTGTTTGGTTACATCTGTCAGTGCTAAAAAGAGACATTTGTTGAAATGAAAGAAGAATAAACAATGGAAATGCAAAAGATCTTCAGAAATGCACAATTTATCAATAAGATTTTAGATTGGATTGAGTCATAAATTACTTCCATTTTAGTAAAACAGAATTTATTCATAAATAATAAGTTAACAATGAATTCATTTTAATTAATAGTACATCATTTATCAAGGAGATTGCTAATTTCTGTCAAGTAAAATTCAACTGGTTTTGAGCTCAAGTTTTCTCCCAATGTTTTCACCTGATTTTTCTTGAGAATTTTATCATTCAAAGCATTTAGTAGAGAACAAAAAAGATAGAAATCACTTGGTGCAAGGTCTGATGAGATGAATATGGTGGAAAGGGTAGAATGGACCTGCCTAAAGCTAATATTTCTTCTTGTGTGATTCTTGCTAAATGTGATCTGCATTATCATACAGAAGCATAACATTTTTTCTACTGACGAGTGTGGGATGTTTTCTTAGATTTTCCTGTACATATTGTAGCTGTTGAGAATATAATGTTGAGTGTGTGATTGTGGTTTAAAAACTCTGAATAATACCACAGTGATTCCACCATATACACAGCATAACTTTTTTTTCATCTAGCTCTGTCTTAGGGGTAAGCTGCAGAGATTTACCCTTGTCAATCTACTGCCTTTTGTATTAAACATTGTCATAAAAGAGCCAATTTTCATCACCTGTAATGATATTCTTGAGAAACAGGTCATTTCTCTGTCTTGAAAGAAGACTCATCACAATCCATATGCGATTTTCCTTGTTCTTCTCACAAAGAGTATGAGGAAGCCAAATGTCCAGCTTGCTCACTTTTCCTACCTGTTTCAAGTGGTGGCAGATTGTGAATTGCAATTCTCAAGTATTTTTGCATGGATTGCATTCCACTGAAAAAGCATCTTGATCAAGGTCTGACAAGTGTCCTGATCTGGGTTTATTTCTCAGTGATCTGTCAGAACAAAATTGTGAATACAAGTTTCAGATGCCACCTTGGCCATAAACACTACAAATTTTCTTCGCTGTTTCTGCAGTGTTTTTGTTATTCTTAAACTCCTACAACATTACATGTTGAATATGCAATTTTGGTTCCTCCATTTTAGAGATACAAGATCATAAATTATGATGCACACCTTTCCACAATTGGAATAAGAATGACCATTGAAGGTACTCTTTAACCATGGAATTTCTACTTGAATTCTTAAAACATTGGAAGTGTGAAATGTGTGTAGTTATAAACTATGTAAAAAAGACTTAACTTGTATATAAACACACACATACACTACAGCCTTTACTGGGTTAGACAAGCAGTCAGAAAGGCCTAATCTGGTTAATCAGCTGCTCATGTCAAGCCCTAACACCTACATGAATAAGTTTCAACCATATTCTTCAAATTATTCTTGTGGTAAACAATCTGTGATAGTGAATGAGAATTGAGCCATGAAAATGAAGGTCTACCATATTCTAGCAGAAAGAGAGCCAGACATTGTCTGACATGTAGAGCGGTGATATAAAGAAAAACGACTTTCCCTTTCGCTCTGGTCTCTGTCATCATACAAACAAGAAAGGTGTCGGTAGTCTCATAGTCCCAACATTTGGTGACTATACTTGCTCTGTGCTTTATAGTGCTTGCCGCCATGCGAAGCCATCCACATACTGGTAGGTGTCTGAACCTACCACACAGGGAAAAAACAGCATGTCTTGTCAAGATGTCAAGTACTTCTGGAACTGCAGTTCCGTGCCTCCATTGCAAGGTCCCCTGCTCTTCATGGACATCCAAACCCAATACATGGGCGCCATTTCCCAGTTGTCCCGGGTCCTTACAAATCAAACCTAACTGGACCAATTTCATTCTAACATGTAGTGACAATGCAATATCTTTATTCACATAAATGTTGAGGTACACTGACAACCCCTCTTTTAACTTCTCTTCTTGAGACAACACCGCACCAATGATTGTCTTCATGATTTGCAGTGCCACTGGTGAGACAGTACCTTCTGCCAGCAAACATTACTGTTTGAAACGGCCACAACAATTCACTGACCCAGACTTGCAAGTAGGCTCTTCTCAGATCCAGCAAGGATACACTAGATCCCTGCTGGCACTAATCTCGCAGTTTGCTAGCACAAACATCAGTATCAGTCATAAATGCATTGACGTACTGGTTTAGTTCCTGGTGGTTCATTACTGGCCTTACCTTTGCCTTGTTTTCCTGCACAATCGCCATTTAAGGGATCAGACCTTTAGGAGGTCCAAGTTTTTCGTAGGGGTAGGGAATCAACCAGCCATCGTTAATCCATGTGCGGAGCTCCTTTTCATATGCGGCTCTTATTTGGCAGGGCACATGGTATTCAGCAACGCTGTTTTGGAACTTGGCCGGTTCCTCATCTGCAGACCATTTCCATGAGGCAGTCCACACTTTCTGAGTGGAGCTGGTCTGCGAATTCTGCACTATGGACGAGTAGAGCATGTATTGCCACTACGTCTACAAGGTGGTGCCCTCGCCATGTATTGGCAACTGAGTAAGAAGAGGGCGAACCCAGAAGAAATAAAGAGAGCCTTCATGACCGCATACATGACGGATGCATTTAATGCATTTGACCAGTTTACAGCATGACAGTTGCAGCAGAACAAAAACTGTGGCCGAGTTCTTTGCAGACTTACATTGCCTTGCTCAGCTGGTTGGGGGAGTGCTACCCGAACACTGGCTGGCACGTGTGTACGCTTGTGTCAGGGCTGCCGCAGCATGTCAGTTTCTCCGAGTATCATCCAGGATAGAGACCATGACCCTGAAACAGCTACTGACCAGGGTTCGCACTGTTGTGACTAACGATCAAAGACAAGAGCGATCCCGCCAGAGGAGATTGGTGTGTGAAGGGAAAAAGAGATGAATGTCTGGGTTGATGCCAGCTCCTTTGTATTTGAGGTCTTATTGGGTAAAAAAAATGGAGCCGTAATCAAGGACGTGTGCTGGTTGTGGCCAATGAATGATGCTGCACATATTAATTTGGCAGAGCTGGATGCTGTACTGAAGGGCATCAACCTGGTGCTCCAGCGGGGGTCAAAAAATTGCATATGTGAACCGATTCCTTATTCGTGTACCACTGGGTATCGGACACCTTGACAGGCAAAGCCAGGACGTGTACTAAAGCAGCCAGTGAGAGGTTTATAAGAAGGAGACTGAGCACCATCAAAAAACTGGCCGACAAATATGAACTGTCCATGGATGTATCCTTGGTAACATCGAACTGTAACCTTGCCAACAAGTTGACCCAGGAACCCCAAAGACGGTTTGACTTCATATAAAAAAAAAAAAAAAAAAAAAAAAAAAAAAGAAAGGTGATGAGCCTGCACCGCAGGTATGAGCCGCTTCCATAGAGGATCCAGCCAAAATAGCTTGTTTTTAAGTGCAAGTTTGATTGCTAGGCACAACGGAAAGAAATGGATTCCATGATTTGTTTTCCTTATCGTCTTTCCTTAGCAGTCAAATTTGCATTCAAAAACAACAACACACTCAACCCATTTTATCTCAAAGGGTGCTAGAAAGCAGTGGCCGAGGATCAATTGACTATAACCACTTTAAGGTACTATGTTTTTCTTACGGAAAGCCTGAAATTAGCAGGGCTTGTAACCCCCCCCCAACTGATACGAGTATACTGGCCAATGTATCTATATCACCCAAAATGAATGGGAATTCCCAATTGGAAAATTCCCAACTAAAGTTGAAAACCACCATGGTGATAGAGCAAAGGACGAGCACAAAAAAAAAAAAAAAAAAAGAAAAACTAAAACAAAGAACAAATACAAATAAAAAACCAAATAAAACCTCTCAGAATTTGATTCAGGAAATAAAATAAAATTCTCAAGATTTATCTTAATTGAATTACTGGAGGAAATTCCATAAGCCAAACTCCCCTCTTTTTTTTCATTGAAAAAACTCTTTCAAAGTGAACCCGTGAAATCAGAATGAAAACTTTCCACTACTTAAAATGCAAAACTTACCAGCATGAAAAGCTTAGCACCTCAGAAAGAAGTTTATCAGAAACAAGGAGTTATCTCTTAGTTACACCAAAGAAAAAATAAAAACTGCTTTATGAAAGCAAGAAGCTACAGACTACAAAAGGATTACTATTGGAAGGGGGTGGCGAAGTAATATAAATACACATTTTGATATTTAACAAATTCATAATTACCAAAGAAGTGAAAATTGGATAAAGGGTAGAACTGTACATCCACAACCCCTTGAAGTACTTTATATGTCAAGAATATAGACACCACAAAGAGACCTGCAGAAGACGTCCATCATGTGGAAGGTGTGGCCAAAAAGACCTGGTTCACATGGAGGAAGATTGTCCCAATAAAAACCATATGCTCAAACTGCTATGCATTTTTCAAGAACTTGCAATATATACAAAGAGAGAGAGAGAGAGAAGTGGGGAAATCATGGTGCTAAAGTATAGAAGGAATATAACACTTCTAAAAAGCAAGAAAAATAATTGAATCTTATATGAAGGAAAAGATCACTGTCAATATAACACAGAAAGCAAGTTCAATCATTAGCACAAACAACAATCGACTTGATAAATACAGAGCCCTCAAGAAACTAATGCAAATAGGACCAAACAATTGGCCAAAATTCCAAGAACAGTTCAAGAAACTAGCCTCAAGTGAAATCTTTCAAACACAAACTAAACAAAAAGAAAGTAAAACAACCCCAAAAATATCTACAGAAAACTTCATATCTCCAACTGAAATATCATAAATAGTAGATCACACATCTACCTAACAATTTCCAAAATAGATAATTCTGCTGGAAAAAGACATATTTCAAATTTATAACCAAATAACGACAAACCAAAATACATTCTAACAACATCAGCCTGAATCTTGTCACCAATCCAAAATATCTAACACTCCTCAAAATTAAGAATAAAAATCACCACCCAAAAATTATTTAAAAAAACGCTCAGGGATCAAACACCAACCAATATACACAATTAAAAACAGTTTTTTCATTTTTGTAAATTTACATACTATCAGAGATATATATATATATATATGTATGTATGTATGTATGTATGTGCGCGTGCACATACACACACACAATACATATTTAGTTTAAATATATCTACCATAGAAAGTAATTGGATTTTATTAGCTCTTTAAATAATTTGTACTTGTTCGATAAACTAAATATAAATTTTATAAGATGTTTTTAATGGTTTGTAAATAAGTTCATTATTTTCTTTAAAATGAAATCAACATTTACAATCGATTATGACTCATTCAGAATTGTTCTAATTAGAAATGTGGGGAGGGGGTTTATAAAAGTAACTAAATTCAATAAATGCAAGAAACATTGAAATTGTTATGAATTAAAAAGGAAAATTTGATATTTACCTTCAATTTCAGCTTCTTTTTTCTCGCGTTCTTCCTCTTCTTGTATCTCCAACAATTTCTTTTTGTATGCAGATGTCACAAACTCTTCTTTTTCTTTGAATTCATCACCTTCTGCCTGGCGCTCAAGTTGGATTTTCCGTTCCATTCGCCTTTCCTGTTCTTTCTTTCTCTGGCTGGCAGATTTTAGCAAACCCTCAATATATTTGGGCTACAAAATAGAACAATATGTTATGAATAGAATTGAGAGTTACATATATCTGTTGGCTTCACAATGATAAATGTTAAAGTCGCTGTTCATTGTTATATATTAACAAAAATGTGTGTCTTCCGAGTTTTTAAGTTTTAATAATAAAATAAAATGTATTAAATTAGAAAGACTAACAAAACTAAATAAGAATGCACATATAAAAAAAATTATGCTTATTTTAATTGATTTCTATTTAAAATTATATAGAAAATTGCTTATACATCTTAGAATAAAACAATATTAGAAATCAGTAAAAGTAATTATTTGTTAAAACTAGAATGTAAATTGTTCACACCATGTACTATGTAAACATTTATTTCTAACTGCAAGATTTTAAATGCATTAACAATATGGGCTGTTTTGAGGATAAATCTAACTCACTGTGATGGCAAATTGACTAAAATCCCAAAACGGGACTTTTATTTTTGCACGTGTGAAGACGAGGCAAGTTGGCACTTGATCCCCTATATAATAAGTCCTCGTTCAGAGTTTTTCTCTCAGGCATATAAGAACTGGCATATTACGTGAGGGATTAATTTAGGGCCAGACTGACCGCCGCTGGCAAGGGGTTCCAAATTTCACACTATCCACACACCCACCAGGCCGCTTTCACTTCCTTCCCCAAGATAATGGAAGCTTATGGACCTATAGGTTTTAGTCGTAATAATATTATATTGTAGCAGTCGGCAACTCCGGTTTCCCGTGTGATATTTTAAAGGAATTAATAGGACAATTCTAAGCAAGATAACATAAGGTGAATAGAAGCTGAAAAGGAAGCATGAAGTAACAAATTCGTAGAAGAACTGCAAAGAACAAACTTAGACCACGTGGTAACATAAAAATATATGATTCTTTACTACAGTTATATACACTTTCAAAGTGTCAAAACATATAATAATTGGACAGTCCACGAATATAAATGTCTTTTGTTGACTTTTGTTTTTTTTCAAATTGAGAGAGAGTGATGTAAAAAATTTGGGTATAAAGGAGAAATGGCCCAAAATTACTTATCTTATTTTTCGACGGGGTTCTACTGGAGAATCTTTCTTCTTTCACGGGCTAATAGACTTTATTCTATTTTTTTTTTTACACTGGCTTGAAGAACCTGGGGTCCCTCGTGTCTCAGATGTTCTTTTGTCTTCAACCCGGAATTCTGGCTATGGTTCGTCTGCCCGCTACGAACCCTGCTCAAAAACTAACTTTCTTATTATTTACTTCCGCTGAGGGGAAGGGGTCCCCACTTCCGTTTTGGGGTCCCAGCCAATCATTTGGCTTCTCTCTTCTTCCCCTTGGTGTCCGGCGACCTGACCCACATTCTCTCTTAACGGTCACTTTTTTTTTGACGGCTAGATACTCTTAATTCAACGGGAGGATAGTATTTTTATCTCCCTCCTCCCAGTGGGATATCGCGTGACACTCACCAAGACTTTAATAGAGACATTGTAATTGAATAAGATGCTAATTAAGATTAAATAGTTCTTTTATAATCACTGAAAATATAACAAATAATCAAGGGAATTGTAACATTGGTGGTGACAGTTTTGGTTACAGACAATCTCCATTATAATAAGCTATGATAGACCAATTTATTTTTCCAAAAAGACTTAAAATTAAGACTAAAATTCTTTTTCATTATATTTAATTATTTTAAAAATAAAAGTAAATGACACTTTTTAAAAGACATTTTAAGATTATATTATCTTAACGCTATAAAGTGCATGAAAACTATATTAAAAAAAATTTCTTGAAGATGTGTAACTTGAAATACCAAAAATTTAAGTATATCATATTACTGCACTAATATCATTGAATAAAAAGATCAAAAGAGTATACTTCCAAACAAGTAATACCGATACAACTATATACCATCAAAATAAATATAAAAGCATTTATAAATTACTTACCTTCTTATCTGTCTGATTCTTCAATCGAACATCAGTCTTTATCTTTTCTGCATGAATTTCATCATATATATTGTCATACTCATACACATTTGGATCATCATTTAAGGCTTTATCAATTTCAAGTTGAGTCTGAAAAAGATAAATTTTATAGGATTTTATTCCCTCAATGATAACTGCTTAAAATCTATTCAAAGAAGAGAAGAACCAATTAAAATTCTGAATGAAAAAAAATAATTGTTGTATTAAATCTGTTAATAATTTAAATGCATTCGACTTTCATGTTGAGATTCATATGGGAATTGCTGATAATGAATGATTGGATAAGAGAGATTTGTTTTTCTTTTGAGGAATGGTCACAAATATCACCAATCACAAGGACGGACCATAAGAGGGAATTGTTGATAATGAATGATTGGATAAGAGAGATTTGTTTTTCTTTTGAGAAATGGTCACAAATATCACCAATCACAAGGACGGACCATAAGAGGGAATTGCTGATAATGAATGATTGGATAAGAGAGATTTGTTTTTCTTTTGAGGAATGGTCACAAATATCACCAATCACAAGGACGGACCATAAGAGGGAATTGCTGATAATGAATGATTGGATAAGAGAGATTTGTTTTTCTTTTGAGAAATGGTCACAAATATCACCAATCACAAGGACGGACCAGAAGAGGGAATTGCTGATAATGAATGATTGGATAAGAGAGATTTGTTTTTCTTTTGAGAAATGGTCACAAATATCACCAATCACAAGGACGGACCAGAAGAGGGAATTGCTGATAATGAATGATTGGATAAGAGAGATTTGTTTTTCTTTTGAGAAATGGTCACAAATATCACCAATCACAAGGATGGACCATAAGAGGGAATTGTTGATAATGAATGATTGGATAAGAGAGATTTGTTTTTCTTTTGAGAAATGGTCACAATTATCACCAATCACAAGGACGGACCATAAGAGGGAATTGTTGATAATGAATGATTGGATAAGAGAGATTTGTTTTTCTTTTGAGAAATGGTCACAAATATCACCAATCACAAGGACGGACCATAAGAGGGAATTGTTGAGGATGGTTTATTTTACAGCATTTCAACTGTTGTCAAGTTATTCAATGCTAAATACCCCCCCACCCAAACCAATTATATGGTTTCAGGTAACTATTCTGAATACTAATAATTAATACACATTTATATGGTATCAAGTATTCTTATCTAATACAAATAATTTACATATAGTATTCCAACTATTTAGTAGTAATAATTTTCAAACAGATCTATTTGAGGTATGAAATCAAAACAACTCCAGGACAAAGTGGATCTGAAAATAATGGCAATGAAAGAATATTCCACACTTTCCAAATCAGATGCAGTTTAGGACCCCTTTTTTGGTGGACTGGTCATAACCCTCTGCAAGGGAAGTCCCACTGACAGAGCAGCAGAACATAAGAATTAGTTCATCTTGTGATACTGGCAAATATAAAACCTTTAGTTTTATAGGTTTAATTGGTTTGTTAACTTTTCCAATAATAATCTTAATACCTTAAAAAAGAAAGGAAAAAAACAAAGAAAAAAGACGACATTTAAAGAGTTATAATATCATAAGCCATGTTTTTTGAGAATTTCTAAAATGTTACTTTGTCCTCTATATATGTCATAATTATCATCGATGTTACATGCAAACTTTTAATTCTGATATATTTTAGTTTAAATCAACGTGAATGATACAAAGTTAAAGTCTTCAAATCCAAATTAAAAAGAAACAGTTTATAAAATTGCTTTATGAAACTCAGTTGCAATTCCATGCTACCAAATTCAACATTCTTTTATTTCCATTTTTATTACTCATTGCTTTGCTCATTACAAAAAAAGAAAAAAAAAAAGAAGTTAAACTTTACAATTAGAAACAATTTTTAAATTTGAGAACAGCCATTAATATTTCAAATAGTGTTCAGACAGTACAGCCTATTCTTTATAGATTTTCATGTTTTTTTAGTACAATATACTTCTGACAAGAGCTGAAGAATGGATCAGTTGAAATGTTAACACCACCAAAATGTTCAATTGTCCAAAAAAGATTTGTGAAAAAAAAAAAAAAAAAAAAAAAAAAAAAAAAAAGAAGACTATTTTAAAAATGTAACATGAGACCTTTCTTAATCATGCCATCTACTCTAAGGAATATAAAAAAAATATATTAAGCATGAGAGAGAGTGTGTACTATTATTAAGAAAATTAAGTAATGCAAACACAATATGAAATATAAGAAATTAGTTTACACATTAAAGCAATCAAATGGATAAAAAAATTTTAATTCTGTTAAATACATTAAAAAAAAAAAATTGTTAAACAGCAATGTAACAAATTTTTGTTACCTCTTTTTTAACTTTGCCTTTAAGTGATTCTTTTTGTAATGGTGTATTGACAGCAGTTTGACTATCCTCATCACTGTCATCTCCAAAGATGTTAGATTTCCCAGGAACAAATCCATTCTGCTTTTTGCAAATAAACAAACCATAGCTAAATATAAAAAGAGAAAAACTTTGAAATTATTTTGAAGTAAACCAAATGCATCAAGATAAATATTAATCATTAAGTTATTAATTCTTTAAATTCAGCCACTTTGACACAAATATTTTTTATAATTCTCTGAACAATAGAAAAAGCAATGCGAATATGTTCATGAGGTCAAAACTAAAGACTGTCAGTCCAAACCAAACTAGAGATTCTCAATTAGTACTTGTTTAATATAATTTTGATATTGTGGAAGGAGAAAGTTATAAGCAATCATCCAATCTAGGACTGAAATGAACTTTCATCTTTTACCATTCTTTGCTCTTCAAATTGCCATGTGAGCATGTCATTATTGTCAATAAATAATGAAACTAATTCACTAATGGTGAATTAAGAGCCAAAATATCCAGGGAGAACCTCAAAACTCCAACCAAAATAAATACAGTAAAAGAAAAGTCACATAGATCCTGAATCTACCCACCTACTTCAAAAATAGATAGCTTCAAAAAAGCCCATAAATTAAATCCAGTCTTGAACAATAAAAAAAATACAAACTATAACCAAATTTGAATGTTCCTCTCAATTTAAGATGAATCCTGCCCAACCATCATCTCAGCAGGAAGGACTGAAGGTATCAAACCTCAGACCTTTCAATAGAAAAAAAAAAAAAAATTAGAATCTTCCGTTTCCATTCTTTCTAATTCAATAAAAAGCGAACCAAAGAAAACTCCTCAAACTCTAAAGACCTCCCCATCGAAAAAAACAAACAAAACAAAAAAACAATATAATCAAAACACAATCTCCATATAATGGAACTGCAGAGGAACCTGGGCCAGTTATGAAGAATTTCAACAACCTTTGACTAGCCACAACCCAAAACTCGTATGCATTCAAGAAAGACACAAATCAAAGGCACTAACTAAACATCAAAAAAACACTATAATCACATACACAAAGACCAAAACAGAGCCTCTGGAGGTGTCTTTGGAAAGATATACATCAAAACCAAATCAACACTATAATCACATACACAAAGACCAAAACAGAGCCTCTGGAGGTGTCTTTGGAAAGATATACATCAAAACCAAATCAACATTAATACTGAACTCTAAGCAATTGTTATCAAAACAACACTACATAAACCAATAAACATCAGCTCAATTCATATTCCACTACATGACTCCCATAAACAAAACAAATAGAATGAATTCCTAAACCCCACCAATTACAAGGTGACCTTAAGAGTCATAACACAATATGAGGATGCCAGAAAACCAATAAAGTAAAGACCATGAAAAAAACATCCTAAACAATAAATCACAAACCTATTTACAGGCATCTACTCAGCAATAGACATAACCCTAGGTGATCCCTCAAGCTACATGGATTATAAGTGGAAGGTCTATCATGATCTTTGCACGAGCAATCACTTCCCCATCATTCTCAAAAGTTCACAACCCTTTCATGATAATAGACTTTCCCATTGGAAAATAAAACAAACTGGGAAAATTTTGAAACCCTCTGCAATCCAAAACTGATACAAAACCCAAACAACAAAAACCTAACATATCGCTTCCCTGAAACCCTAATCTTAATAGCAAAGGAAACCATATCAAAAACCTCACCCTCAAACAGACATAAAACACCCACTGGTTTAATGATGATAGCAAAACAGCGATCCACCTGTGAAAGACTGTACTATACAAATATTATAAAGAAGCCACCAACTTAAATACCTTCAAACTCATCATCATCATGTTGCGCTGCCAGCATAGCTCTCCCTGAGCCTCTCTCGCAACCCATTTCTATTGTTCATTGCTTTTTCTCTATATGTTTATTTAGTGTCCATGTGGTGCATCCATATATAAGCATCAACATGATCGCTGCTTGGAAAAAATCTGCATTTTATTTTATCAGTCAGGTCTGACTTCCAATATCTACCAATATCTATCTGACTATCAATAGCTGTCCATGCCTTTGCTAGTCGCATGTTGATGTCTTTCTCAGTTGATGAGAAGCTGCTTCCAAGGTAGGTGAACTTGTCCACTAGTTTCAAAGACCCACCCTTTAGTATGGAGATGTTGCCTCTTTGATCAAAGCACATGTATTCCGTCTTGTCTGTGCAGACATGGAAGCCTATGCCACCAGCAGGGATTCAGCTTGGGCGGGTGTATTTGCCCGAAGCAATATGTCATCAGCATAGCCCGTGTCCATAATTGTTTGTGTGGGGTATCTTCTGTTTCTTTCCTTTGCCAGGTTGAAACCGTTTTCTTTCATTAAATCTGTGATGGGCGCGCCCGAGAAGCGCATGTATGTGCTTCAGCCGGGCACACATTCAAAGACAACACTATAGAATGATAATAAAAAGGCACTCACCAGATTGGCCAGACCATCCAACTCGCATCCAGGTAGCAGACAAAAATAAGTTGGGCCGTAAGATATACAGACCCTGAGATATGTGTGCCACACAAGCTGTATTGTTATGTAAGTTATAGCCAATCACGGTGCATACAATGAACTCTACCAACATTCATAATAGTATGTGCCAAGCATTACTTATACAATGCTCCAATCTTCAGTGGGCACCTTGCTAACTCAGCAACTACCGAGGTTGCCACTAGATTGTGTTGGTGTCTGTTTCCGGTGTTGGCGTTTGAATTGGGTTTGTTTAGTTAGAGGACTTGTAGGCAGCTGTCACCTTGCCCGACCGTTTCGGTTCCAGTTCCATAGATAAGACCACAAAATCAATAGATGTTCTAAGCAAATAGTCTAGGTAGATGATAAACAGGTATGGGGCTAATGTGTCTCCTTGTAGCACACCTGCAACAATGTCGAAGTAGTATGTGTCTATCCGATGAGAAGACTTAGTTTTCTATTTTCATATAGCATTATTATGGCTGTGACGGCTTCTTTGGGGAAGCTGTAGGTGAGAAGTATTTGCTTCCCTCTGCATATGGAGTCAAATACCCTGTAGAAGTCGACAAATAATATGGTTGCCCAAGGGTTTTTTTTTTTTTTTTTTTTTTTTTTTTTTTTACACACGTACACCTTCTAGAATTTGACAGTCAAAATTTGTGATGTCATGGATTGATTTCTCCAAAAGCCATTTTGGGTCTTCCTAAGTATCTTGTCAATTTTGGGTTCTATCTAGGAAAGAGGTTTTTACATCGGCATGCCTTTTCTAACCACTAATGTCTCCCATGGGACTCTAGGTTTAGCTCTTTGTTTAGTTGGTATACATTCTGCTGCCGCCACTTCTAAATGAACAATGACAAAGTTCTCATATTCGTCATTCGGAGTAGGTGTATGTGATATCTCCTGAAGTGCATCAAATTTGTTTCTTAGTGTTAATGTATATTTATCTCTAATATCCCTGTTGTTAAGCAGGGACCAGTCATAGTGTATGGCTGTTGTTTGGGCCACATTCCTTAGTAGGCTCAGTCATATCTTTGCCTTGACAATTCAGTGATCGGAAGACACACCTTTGAAAGAGAAATATGCCTCGAAATTCAATGCACTATTATTCCATTTCTTATCTATAAAGACATGGTCTATCTGTGCTTTAGTATTATTTACGTAGGTGTAGGTCCATAGTTTTCTCTTTCTTTTCTGAAATTTAGTATTGAGGCATGTTAATCTATTTTCTAGCATGAAATCTGTTAGATGTTTCCCCATTTCTGTTTGATGAGTTGTGTAAACTGAATTTGTGGTTTACGTTTTTACCAATTTGGGCATTCATGTTTCCACCGATGATAAGAATGTTGTATTTTGAGATGCTACAAACAAGGGAGGATAGCTTGTTATAGAAGGTGATGAGGTCCGTTTCTTCACTAACATTGGTAGGGTCGTAGCAGGAGATGATTGCTGCACTGGGGTTGCTAAAGCATGTAAAATCATAAACCCAAGAAGAAAAGCTGGCAAAACTAATGTAAATCAATTCCTCCACCAAAACAAATACAATCTGGAAAATGACCAATAAATTCTCTAGGAAAACGCAGACATCTTCTCTCAAACATCTCACAAAAAAACAATACAGAAGACACAAACAAAAAAGCAGATCCACTAGGTGAAACCTTCTCAACAAATTCCTCACTCAAGAATGCTAACCAATAATTCCTAATCTTCAAACATAATACAGAGAAACATAACTTCAAATCAGACAACTCTGAAACCTAAGACAAACCTTTCATATAATCAGAACTAACTAAAGTCATCCAAAAGATTGCACTACAGCAGCCCAAGATGAAAATGCATCACTCTACACTTAAGCTAGACGGAACCGAAATTTGTTACCAATCAGTTTAAATTCCTCAGCATCATTTTTGACCAAAATCTAACCTTCATCCCTCATTTACTATAACTAAAAGAAAAATACAACAAAGTAATAAAATTCTTCCATGTAAATAGCCCACACAGAATGGGACACAAACTAGCAAATCCTTACTAAAACTTTACAGAACTCTAATCCACTCAAAAATCAACTATGTTTTTTTTTTATATATGGATCTGCCAGGAAATCCAATCAGAAATCCCTTAATAGAATCCAACATGAAGGATTTACACTCATTCTAGATGCCTTCACACCAAGGCTCACAAACCACCTCTACATCTCAAAAATTAGGACTCCTATATAATACTAAAATCAAATCTCTACCAACTAACCCAGCACACGATTGAATTTTCAATCTCAAACAATAACCTCTATTTAACCAAAAAGAAAAGGCAAAACCTTTCAGTCTCCACATAAAATCCATACTGGAAGGGGTAGAAATCTCACTCACAAATATCCAAGACACCATAATCCTTGATTTAAGAACACTCACTTCTTTATCAAAAGAAACTCTCCAACATCCAAGAAAAATACCCTATCTACTCCCATATTTAAACAGATGGCTCCAAAGACTGCAACAAAACTGTATGTGGAGCAGCATTCAACTAATAAAACAAAACCAACCGTTCCAAAAGAAGCATCAATATTTACCACTGAAACTGATGCAAAACACTTAGCACTCAACATTGACTTGACAAACAATTCCAAAATATTCATCATCCATTCTGATTCCATCTCTGTACTTTTATCTATTAAAAATAAAAATGTGGCTAAACTTATAATCATCAAATCCTTAAACATTTTAAACTCCATGAGCCACATCAAAAAGGTGATATTCTGCTGGATCCCAAGCCATATAGGAATCCAAGGAAACCATGAAGCTGATTTAATAGCCAAATCTGCACTTGACATGATACCCAATAAAAACTCTAAAATACCATACACTGACCTAAAACCTAAAATCAGCTAATTTCTGACAAAGAAATGGCAACAGCTATGGAACAAAAATACCCTCAACAAACTCTACAAAATACAACAAATTTTAAAAGAGAGAACACTAGATCCTATTAAGACTAGAAGAAAAGAGACCACTCTAACCTGACTACACGTAGGCCACACTAAACTCACTCTTTCATACTAAAACAGGAATGTCTTCTAAAATGCTTAATGTGGAAAGCCATACACAGTGAAACATTAATGGAATGCAAAAATCTAGCCCATACTGAAAGAGCTTTCTACAACATAAAAAACATGAAAGATCTATAGAAAACAAAAAAACAAAACAAACAACAGACGCTAATAACAATGAAACTTTCTGAAAAATAAAAAGAATTACCATATCATCAACAGAAATGCTGACTTGAGTAAACAACTACAGAACCCTTTCAACCCTACCAAAGGAATAAAATAAAAACATCTGCAGCATAAAATAACCCACAAATTAACTTGCCATAAAATCTTGCTAACTAACTTGAATTATCTCCCTTATATGTAAGTCCCTAATGGGTCAGGGATTAACATAAAATAGAAATACACACACATAATTTTTTGGTAATCCAATTAAATATTTTAAAATAAATAGGTCTGCAAATGAATACAATATAGTATTTTAGGGTTTTTTAAATCTTTTTCGTGGGGGGAAATCATCCATAGTATTTTTATTCACCATTTTTCAGTTAAACTTGTCAAGTTCATAAAATGACTAATCAATCCAACCACACAAACCAACCTATTTTTAAAAATAAAACCCTAAAATACCATAATGGAATTTATTTGCAGATATATACACACACAAAACTGACAACATAGCTGCCATGGGCCTTTTGCTCTGCAACAAATCACTACCCCTGACTAAAAAAAAAAAAAGAATCCAATTTTGATAAAGTTCATTTATTAATGAATGAATTTTATAATTGCTTCTCAAACAACTTGGTAATTTTTTCATGTCACTTAACTTTACCCCTAACCTCTCCCCATGTGTGTAGCGCTATGGGATTTACTTTCTGAATATCAGGAAAAAAAAAAAACGAAAAAAAAAAAAAACAAACAAAAGTCTCAAGTTGAGCATGAAATAAAAAATTTTTCAATTGGGAACTGTTAGAAGAAAAAAGAAAAAGTACTCCAGATGTGAATAATAAAAGATCTGAGGGCTTTTAATACTATGATTTAATAGAAAATATCATTTTCTTTTAGATTATTAATGAAATGATTCTGTATCACTATTTGTTCGGCTTAAAATGAGGGGGGTTGAATTAGCATAAGAATTTGACACACTTCTCTAATCACAGGCTAAATCTAAATATGCTATTAAATATAAAATATTTTTACAAAGTGAAAAATGTCTATTTTAAAACAAGAAACTAGGAGCTGTTTTTTTTTTTTTTTTTTTACTTTTTAATGCTATTATTTTTTGAGATACAAAAATATATTAAACAAAAAACTATGGAAACCTACAGTAACACTTATTTGTTAAGCAATTTTCAGTTTTGTCCCTTCAATTCAGATTGAAAAATTCTATTTCTAATATGCTTCACTGTAACTTTCAATTTTATTTACATTTCACTTGTGTCAGATTTTGAAAGATCCTTGTATTTTAGCTTCTTTTAAAGAAAAATGTTGGAGATTTTAAAGAAGTTCAATTATTTTTTCCCAACATTCATTTTTAATTCAAATTAATTTATTATATTTTTTAACTTATAAACTGCTAAATAAGTGTTTAAACTATGTGGCTGTAATGTTACCATGCATAAAACTTTTACAAATTTAAGTAAATTTGTTTATTCTCTGAAAAGCTTTAAGTAATGGATAAAAAAATCTAAATTGCATAGATTATTACCTGATAAATATCAAATATTAAAAGGCAACTAAAAAATATTATTTCATTATTTTGATAAGTTGATGAATTAGAAATAATCATTACATTGAGTTTTCTTAATTGTACATTAAAAAATCATGTAAATTCATTTATTTTCTTTTTTCTAGACTAAATACCAAAAATAAACAAACTTTTGGTGATACAAGTTTGTGTGTGTGGTTGGCCTTCTGTACTAATAATTTTTATCATGAAACTAAAGTGCAGGTTAATAAGTGGATTATAAAGTGATGCAAGAACTCTCTTGTCATTAATTTTTACCTACTACTTGGATTTAAATACCCTAGTAAGTGATATGATTATCAATTTTCTTCACGTAAATCGGTATTTAGTCACTACTTTCATTAAAAAAATAAATAAATAAAGTATTTTAAAATTTTAACATTTTTGATTTACGTAACATCTAATTTAGTAAATTTGTCAAACTTTAGTGATTTCAAATCTTTAAAATTAAATTTAAATTTCATTATTTTAATTCGTTTTTACGAAGAAGAAAGGGGAGGGGGAGAGAAATTTTGCTTGTACCTAATATATATCATACCTTTATTCCAGAAATAAAATTACACCCCTTAACATTACCCTAAACTTTAATCCTGTCTGTCTTTGAAATGCAAAATGATATCCAAATAGTCTAAAGAAAAAAAAATCTCGGCTTAACCTCCCCTAAAAAAAAAAAAAAAAAAAAATCAACTTTAGCCTTAAATATCGGTGTATATGCAAACTTTGTCTTGTGTGTGTAAAAAACTCAAGAGTATTTTTACACACACACAAAGCAAAGTATTTTCATATGACGATGCAGAAGCAAAAAATCTTTCAGTAATCCCAGTGACACTAATTGTAGATTTAATAAAACATTTTCCAAGCAATCTCGGAAAATAAGACGATGCCTGTTATTACAACAAAGTAAACCAACTTTAAATGAAGCCTTTAAATTGCCATTGTCGTTTGTAGATTTAACTTCTCCAACAATTAAGCCATGTAAAATGTTGTTCCATCCCAAACACAAAGTTGTAACCCCACCTCACACGTTTTAAAAATTTAAGACTAAAAAAAGTGTTAAAGGAGAATGAACACTTGGAATTTTAAAAGAGAATTAAAGTTTAAAAAAAAAAAAAAAAAAAAGATACAATTGTAATTGATTCTTTTAAAAGAAAAAAAAATTAAATACCTCGTGGGATACACATCATAAAAATTTACGCGACAAAAACTAGAAAATCAAATTATTACTTCAGTTTTCATTTTTTTTCCAAATAAACAAAAATATAAAAACATATTTAAAGAATAAAAAATATTTCTACGTCTTTTATTTATTTTTATTCATGAGCTATTCAAATTTCATCTCAGTGAATCAATAAAAAGGTTAATTTTGAATTTAAATAAAATAAAACGAACTGAGTTGATCTGCTTGTAATGATAGTTGACCAATTAGTTTCAGTACAAGTTTACAAAAAGAAAAAAATCACACCGTCCAGGTTTTAAGAGTGGAAAAGCTAGGTCAGATGTTACTATCCATTTTAGTCAAATTATTAGATGTCACATGTATCAATTCAAAACAATGACATATTTAAATCTATGGATATAGAAATCAGTTTTAAATAATTCAAACCTTAATCTCGAACGAAACACATCGCATCTCTAACTTCTGTTTTTTTAACACATAAGCGAAAAAAGTAAGGAGATATGAAAGTTTAAATCTACATTGAGATATTTTTAAAAATAAAATCTGAACTGTACATATTTTTTTGCCAGTTATACAAATAAGACATTAAATACTTTCATTTTTCATATTCGTTTTCTTGAAATTTAGGACGTTAAAAATGCGGCTTATTGCTATATATACACTAGTCAACATGTATTTACTTTGTGAAATAGATTGAAATAAGCAAATCTAATTAAACCTTTATAACTCCTGGAATAATTAAATTAGATTATTAGTCAAAAATAAACTGGAATTCTCCATCAACACTTCAACTTAAAAGAAAGCTTAGGTTATAGTTTATACACACACTTTTTTGGAGCAGAGGGTTAGGTGATAAAAAAAAACTGATAAAAACTTGAAAAATGTCGATAAAGAAAAAAAAATCAGAACGAATTGTCTGTTGTTAAACAAACAATTCCTTAATTTTAACCACGAAAAGAATTAAAAATCCTAAATATTTCACACGTGTATTTAATACACTGACGGTGCTATCGTCCCAGAAAAACGTGCTAGTGATCCTGGTAGTCACCAGTACATTAAAAGGTAAGCAAAAACTAGGGGAACAAAAGTATATTATTAGGATACCGCAAAAAAACTATGACGATTTTATAAAGAGAGAAATCGATATTATTTACTACTAACTTCTTTAACAACTATTAACTTATGTCATCTGAAGAACTTGTTGATATCGTGTTTCAAGGAAAAAAGTAAATTATAACTAAAATCCTACAAAGAAAAAAAAAGGGGGGGTAGCAGATAAAAAAAACTGAAAACAAATACTATTTGCAACAGTGTTGCTCTTTATGGTACCATATGATATAAACAAGTATTCAACAGTTTAAAAATAAGATTGGAGTAAAAATAAAAAAAATTATATTATTATAAACAAAAGAAAAAATACATTCTTAATCAAATATTAAATGTCTTTGTTGTGTTAAGAATGTCTTTTCTATCTAATGGGTAAACTAAAAAAATTTTTTATGTCCTTGAGGTCGTTTGTTTTCTTAAAAGTAGGTACGCTCTGTAAAAAAGGTACCTGGTACAAGAAAATAGTGACAATTACATTACAAATGTTATTAGATAATATCAAAATGACTACATAAAACTGTATTCATCTTTTAAATAATTGTTTTTGTTTGCTACTGACTCAGAAGTACGTCGTTTCATTTAACAACATAACACAATTGTTTGTTTATATATGTATATTATATAAATATATATTTATATATTAACGAAAAAAGAAAACAATTTTTTATAATCCAAATCATAACACTAGGTTGTAAAGTTATTTTGTATTTTTTTTTTCTGTAAGGCTTCATGACGTTACTTAGATACAGGTGTGAAAATTTATTTGGGACTTCAACAATCATCAAACAGTACGTATTTAACTTAGAATAAACACGACATGATAATTAAATTTCAATACTGAATCATTAAAAAAAAACTATAAAAGATTATCAATCTTCGATAACAATAAACCCAGCAATATCATTAAAAAAAAAAAAAAATTAAAACAAGAACTTGCAAACAACTTACCGTTTCTTCGGATCCGCCATGTTGGTTTAACGGGCCGAATAAATAAAGCAACGTGATTGATTGAAAAAAAAAGGGGGGGGAATAGCCCGGATGCTTTTAGGGGTTGGTCCAAAGATATTTTTTGAAATTTTATGAAAACTTTACAAATATGAATCTTTTTATTTTTTTCTAGTTAGTTTATTTTCTACCTCTTCTTGCCCAAAATTTGTTGATATGTTTCTGTTTTAAAAAGTGTTTTTCTGATTAAAAATTCACTACTTCCGACCGTCCCATTATTCCTGATTAAGCGGGCCATTTCTTAGTTAACCCCAGGTCCTGTCGCTTCCGCAACTGCTATTGATTCAATGAAACTTAATGTCAAGATTTCGTTATAGTTAACAACTACAAAGAAAATGTGTGTTTGTAGGGAAGATAACTTGGGTTTTATATTTTATGGCATATTATATTCTTGAGATGAAATCTATAGTACTAGTTACTTGATTTTTATGAAATATGGTGATAGTTTATGAACACGTAGGATTTATTTGTCATAAAAGGAGTCCTATTATATTAATATATTTTTTATTTAGTGCTCAAAGATATTTGAATCAGAGTAAGTTTAGAAAGGAAAGAGATGTATAATCAACAGAATTATTTTTCTTTTTTTTAATAACTAGAATAAATAAATAATTTGTATTACTAAAAAGTAGTTCCTCTTTAAAAATATTTCAAATATTTTTTCCTTAATTTTATAGGGACATGAACTTTTGTTATAAACGTCATTCAAAGACATTGGGATATGAGATTTCTCATTCAAGTAATTATAATACACAGTTTGCTGAGTGTAACGTCGTAGGAAATGGAATTGTTGACACGAGTTCTAACACTGAACGAGGCTGTTTAGAGCTAATGCTTTTTTGGGGGGAAAAGCATGAATACATCTATTCTCCCCCACCACATCTATAGATAAATAGTAGGGCAGACTGGATACTATAGTCTTGGTAAGGCAACCAGCCTAGTAGTAAGAAAACTGAATTCAAACCAACTGTACTCTGCTTTAAAAAATTGGCCTTGTGTCATGCTACTCATGGTGAAGAGGTTGAGTAAATACAAGACCAGTTTTTGCAAGTGTTTGGTGGATTCTGGATTTATTCTGTGTAAATCACACTGTAATATACTATAATGGAAAAGTTGAATGAGTTACCTTCCCGTTATCTGTAAAGGAAAATAAATGAATCGGAATGAGATATCAAAAGGTTTTCAAGAAGGTTTAATGGCAGCCAGAATAAAGGGTACCTTTATGCTGCAAGTCTCGTAGGAAGGAAGAAATACTTAACAAGTTGAGAAAGAATTACAGCAGCTAAATATCAGAGCAGAATATACGTTGCTGTAGACATGGCAAATATTGAGTTGTTGATTTTAGACCAGGAATGAATGTTCAGCCGTAGATGTGTGGTCCTGGTTGGCGTGGGAGAGAAGTAATTGCTGTCTCCTTAATTTGTCCGGGAATGAAGTAGCTGAATTGTCAGAGGCAGAATTAATTCGTCTAATTTGTACTCAATGGTGGAACCCTGGGTCTAGAAGTGTAGACCCATAGATCCATGAATTAGACGGTAGATCAGGAATTAAATATTCAGCCATAATGCGTGGTCCTGTTTACTGTAGGAGAGAAGTATGAAGGTCTCCAAAAAAGGTTGTCCGGGAATGAAGTAGCTGAATTGTCAGAGGCAGAATTAATACGTCTAATTCACTTTCAACTGGGAACCCCTGGATCTAAAAGGGTAGACACTAAAGGGTCCATGAACCAGACGGCTATATCCTCATGGTGGTGAGTTGCTGCTGATAAAGGAGCGGACAGAAATATGTCCATCCAGCTTGAAAGATTTTGAGGAAGAGATAGATTGGCGCTCTTTCACCGTCTTTGAATTGCCCAGGAAAGGTCCGGGCAGAATGGGATAAGTTATCCTCATTGGGTGAAAATATCAGATGAGATCAACAGTCGAAATAATTTACACGCCAAACATACAAAGTTCTTTCTGCAACAATACAATGTTTTTTATACATGGCTCAGATAAGTAAGGAAAATGCAAGAATTTGTAGGGGCTATGAAGTTTTGTTTAGTTTGGGTCTTGATATCTGACTCCATTGGTTTTCTTCTTACTCCATCTTAATTCTTGGTTTCTTCTTGTCTTTAGAAGGCTGCAAAAGAATTCCTGAAAAAAGGAAAGAAAGTAGACAAAGATAGGAGATACCTTTTTAATTCTATCTTTATTTCTGGATTCAACAACCATTCTATGTGAGGAAAACTCTTCCTGAATCGAATGGAAATAGTCGTGTCTCCCAGACAATGTGTTAAAATAAACTTGTTGCTTTTGGTGGTTGATAAGTCCAAATTGGATGCCTTTTATAATGCTTGTTTTGGCAGTGTTGGCTAGCTAGCAGCAGACAAAGTCTCAGGCTACTAAACTTAATCAACCATGTGATAGCTGCTAGTAGCCACATGTAAGAGGGTCCTCTCAGTCTGAGGGGTACCATTGAAGTAAGGTTGAATTTCTCTTTTGCATAGGGACAGTCCTTTTCCAGACATGTGTCATTCCAACTTCCTGTCAAGGGCCTCTGGGAATTTCTGCACTTCTTGAATTTATTCTACAGCCCCAGCCAACTGGGCTGGTGTGTGTGTGTGAGGGTTTTTAAAAAAAAGCTTAGTCTCTAGTGACAAAATGATCAGCTTCTTAAAAATCTGCTGTACTGTAATCATATAGTTCTTTGCAGCCATTATTTCCAATTTTATTGTTTACTATTTTCAGTTTGGGGATATAATTTTGAATCTGTTTTTTAACATTAAAACTTAACAGTTTCATTCATAGCAGTTTTATTCATAGTAAAAGTTAAAGTATACAAGACATTGCTTGATGAATTCAGTTTCATGTTCATTTTATTGAGAGGAAAATGATTTCAAATGCTTCATGGTAATTGAGCCTGGATTATAATATTTTCAAAGTATCTATTTCTTAAGATAATCACGGTTCATTTCTTTTATTTTATGCATCTTCCTTACCTACATTTACCCAACCCCTCCCCTAAGTGCAGGATATGACACAAGGTCAATTTTTAAATAAGGTAAAGAGTTTTTCTTCTCCTAGACTAATTGCCTAACCAAGGCTAAAGAACTCAGCCTGCTTTAATATTTACCCATTGCTAGAGAGAGAACAGATGGGTTCATGCCTTTCCCAAGGGCATTAGCATAAAGTGAAACAATCAGCTTCATCCAGGATTTGAACTCAGGTTGTCTATTCCATTTCCTACAATGATAACAGTTACATTAACTGTACCTTCCAACTACCTGTTTGTCTCTGAACTGAAACAGGTGTGACACTGTTTGTTTGCCATTAATTGTCATATGCTTTCTGATATTCAAACATGATGATGATAAACTCTTATGCAAACTGAATAGATTTCAGCTGTTGTAGCATGTTTGAAAATATCTTTCACTGTGTCATATTTCTATATTTTTACTCGCTTATCTGGCTCATGTACAAAACCCTCTGCTTGGTTCACAGATAAATTTACAAAGCAAGTAGAACAAATGTAACATATTTTTTCAAATCTGTTAATGTTTGGCTACCATATTTCAACTCATACAAGTTGAAAGAGATTTAAAGAAAGCAACCTATAAACTAAATCAACCAATCAGCAATCATATCTGAAACTCTATCTTCAAATGGATTATATAAATCAATGTGTATAAAAGTTCAAATGCCCCTCAGCTGAATGGTGCTACATCTTTGTCTTTATCTATCAGATAAAAAAAAGGGGGTGTCCTTGTGGTGTAATGGTTAAAGTGATGGACTGCAAAATCGTAGTATGCGAGTTCGTACTCCAGTTGCGCTATTACGTCCACTTTCGGACAAATACCTTTGGGGAAAGGTATGAACCCCCTTATCCTCCCAGCTTATGGGTTAAATAGCATCACTGCTGTTCTTCTAGGAGAATAGCTTTGGCATTAAATAACTTACAAAGGTTGATATGCCATTAAACAAAGAAATCAAATCAGATAAAAAAAGAACTACCAACACAAGTCCATTAACACCACTTGGTAGATTATTTTATATATTTTTCTTGGCATCTAGTTTTTTTTACTTCTTCCATATCTGTATTTGCAGTTATCTAAAATGTATTTCATAGTTGTACTCTTATTTTTTGTATACATAATTATTATGCATTATTCTTTTTTTATGATATTACATATAAAAATTTATCCATTTTATGTATGTATTTCACAATTATATGATGACTTTCATGTGCTCTACTGCACGTGAATAAAATAAAGACTGACTGCTGTTGTTATCATCACAATTACTCTATATCAACTGGCCATATTTCCTTACCCCCATTTAAATTCACACTTCATTATGTCACCCAAACAAAAACAAATATCACTTCATTGGTAAGTTTTCTTTTTTCAGAGAACCTTAATATCTTTTTAAATGTTTTCAGCAATTTTTTGATGATGACATTTAGAACTTTGACCTCATAAAAAAATCTTTTTTTTTTGACCTCTATCTTCAGAGGGTCTTCTAGATGAAAATTTGCACATTTCATTCTTACACTACAACAGAAAATTAATAAAGCTTGGTAATATTGTAAAGTATTGCTGGAGACTGAATCATTCAATCTGGTGGCCATTTCACTAAGAGGAAAAAAGATAAAGAAACTCATGGTAATTGAATCTGGATTATAACTCTTGGAGAAAATATTTATTTTTTGTTTGATTCACAATTCAATGAAACTTGACTTTTCTTTAAAACATAATCAGTTGAGGGTTTTATTAAAATAGAATCATTTAAGAATTTCAGGATAAACAATCTTTATCAGTTTGCTTTTTTCTGTTGTTTTTTGATTGATTTACTTTTTCACCTATTTTCTTTTTTTATGTATGTATCTTCCCCAACCCATCAGTCACAGGTCAATTTTTCATCTGGGTAGTGCTGGTTTGAATTTAGATTTTTCCTTCTCCTAGACCAGTTGCCCTACCCATAACTGGCTTTAGTATGAAATGAAATACAAATAGCTTCATCCTAAATTTGAAGTTGAGTTGCTGTGTTCATTTCCAAGATAATGGTCATTATGCCATGCACCTCCTCCATTGTATGGAGATATTCAAATTAATGAATCACATGGTACAGGAATTATTTTTAAAATCATGTTAAAGAGATTTCTATGGTTACATAGTTGGAAGCTTCACTCAGGAGTCAGAAAAACAAGACAGTTTTTCATTATTTTTAATATTCTCCCTCTTGACATCAATGCACTTGGTCAAATGATGCTCAAGAATGGCAATCCTATTACAGAAGAAGGTGACATTCTAGTTCTCCAAAAGCTCAGCTACATTACATATGACCTCATCATTGTTTCCAAAATGGCAACCATGCAGGTAGGATTTGAGTTTAGGAAACAGGAAGAAATCAGACTGAACTAAGTCTGGTAAATAAGGAGGATGGGGTAGTAATTCAAAGTTCCAGTTGGTTGCTTCAGCAACTGCAACCTGAGCTGTATAAATAAATGCATTATCTTGGAACAAGAGCATACCTGCCCTCAGCTTCCCACTGCATTTCAACTTGATTACTTCCTTCAGTTGTCTCAATTCTGATATATAGTACTTTTTATTAATAGTTTTTCCTTTATCTGATTAGTCTACCATAATTAGGCCTTCAGAATCCCTAAAAAACAGAAGCCATCACCTTGTCAACAGATACTGCTTGCTTGGACTTCTTTTGAGGTGGAGAACCAGTATTTTTACTATTTACTTTAAATTTTTGATTCAGGTTTGAAGTAGTGGATCCATGTTTCATTTAGAATTACTAATCTGCAGTGGAAATTCTTAGGGTTAGCCGAGAAGTGAATCAGAAGTATCCTTTTCCTCATGTACTCTGACATCAGCATTCTTAGGATATATTTTGCAGACAACTTGCTCATCCACAAAATCTCAGTTAAAATAGTATGGACCAAACCAGAACTAAATAAAGCCTATGAACTTAGCTATTTGCTGAACAGTAAGATGTATGTCACCCAAAACCATATGGTAAATGACATCAACTTGTTCATTAGTGGTTGAGGTTTTTGGATGACCTGATCAAGAATCATCTTCTGTGTTGTCTATGCCCTGCTTTAATTTTGCTGCTTACTTCACACTTGCATATGAAGGAGAGTCCACAGCAAATATCTGTACCCTGCCCTTATGGATTTCACTGGCTTGTTATACTTTTCTTTTGCTGATATTTTATAACTGCTTGGGCCTCTGTTTTGTCTTGTTTTTAGATTTATCACACACTTCTCAACTTTGTATAAGCCTCACCTGCACAGAAATTAAGACAGAAATCTGAATTAGTTTTTCTAGTTTTATAAGAAATGGTAATGTGTTGTTATAACAAAAGTGTTCTACTATGGATCTTCTTTCTGAGTGAGGCTTAGAACTTTTTGAACGAATTTTGTATTTATAGGGTCTGGAATTATTTAGTAAGTTTGAAATTGATTTTTACAGTGTCTTTCCAATTTTTGACAATGAATATCATAATTTTTTCTAGTTGTCTTAGTATTGTAATTACTTGCGTATAACATGCATTTGTAAATAATATGTACACTTAACTATTGGCGATAAAATTTTGGGAAAAACATATCTTGTGTATAACATGTATTGACTTAGAAATTTTTAGCAGCTAAATTTAAACTAAATCTAACATTTTTTTCAACTTTTTATCCAGTTTGTATTGACTGAAAATAAGAATTTATATAATTTATATTATGTTTTGAAACACAAAATTTACAGTATCTAGGATAAAAGTAAAAACATGTTCACACAAAAATGTAACAAAGTTTTGGTAAAAAATATGTTCACAATTGAAGAAACAAATGATAAACATAAATTCCAATGGCTATTTCTCTGTAGCAATATAAAACAGAGGTGTTAGTTTGGTTCATAGATACAACTTGAAAAAAAGTATGCTTTACATACAAATAATTATAGTAATTTCCCTACAGCTCCAGATGGCCTTGAAAATTAATCTCAATGACATTCTGAATGAAAATTTAGTCCAAGTGAATCTATTTTGACATTTGTGGAGTGATCAAGATAGACTGACATTGAGAACAAACAGACATTCAAATATCATTCATAAATATGTAATATAATGACAGTTTTTTGTATTATTATCACGAGACAAATTCAAAAGTATTTTAACTGAAGCTATACTTCACGCCTAGATACTGTTTGAGGTTGATTGGTAGGTTTTACAGCATGTCAACCCTCGTTGAATTATTTTATGCTGAAGTCAGTTCAACAATTATGGTCTCCAATTATATATGGTATAAAAAGGTCCTTTCATAATCATTTTAAACAGGTAAAGTCTTCATTATATCAAACAGACCTATTTGACCCCTAAATGGGACCCTAACAGGTACTTCCAATTTTGGTTAGAGTGAACCTAGGAGTAATGGCAACAAAAATGTGACTTCACATTGCCCAAAGCTCCAGAAGTGGAGTCTCACCACCAGAAGCCCTTTAGCATTATACCTAGGACACCCTTTTTTCTGTTGGGGATGTAGATAGTATATTTAAAGCTCTGTTGACAGGGTGTTACCTTTTTCAACACACCTGTTGCAGAGTCCGATAAATATACCGGTCCCACAAACTTTTGAAATATAAGTGAATGACAACAAACTAGGCAAGAATGATAAAACAAGGATGTTGCTTTGAAAGGCCAAACTTTATTATGGCGAATCATAAATCGGAATAGCGTACGGCGAACAGTACGGCTGCCGGATGGTGGTCACTGGAACAGGATCTAGTCGCTCATGCAGGTCTGGATAACTGGTAGTCGTTGGATAGGTGGTCACTGGTGCAGGAAGGTGGTCGCTGCTTCAGGACTGGTAGCTGCTGGTGCAGAATTGGTAGTTGCTAGTGCAGGAAGGTAATCACTGTTGTGTGAAGGTAGTTGCTAGTTCAGGACTGTTAGCTGCTGATGCATAACTGGTAGTTGCTGGTGCAGGAAGGTGATTGCTACTGCATGAAGGTGGCCGCTACTTTAGGACTAGTAGCTACTAGTGCAGGAAGGTGATCACTGCTGTGTGAAGGTGGTCGCTGGTGCAGGACTGGTAGCTGCTTCTGCAGGGAAGAGGTCGCTGGTGCAAGAAGGTAGCTGCTGGTGCTGTCTCAGAGGGTATTAGGTTAGACTTTCAGAATTAGCCCTGAAATAGACTTTCTGAGTAGTCCTGAAAAGGGCTTTTAAGCTGAGAGGCTGGCAATGTTTCTGCGTTGTCTGCGGCTGGTCATATTCCTATGTCGTCTGCTGGCTTGAATCAGGACATTGGCTTTAGGGGAAGCCTTGAGCAGTGCCTCATGGGCAGCTGCTGCTGATAAGGCTTTGGTCGTAGAGTGACCAGGGGAGAATCGGATTTCTCCCACACCCTTGGCTGATGTCCAGCCAAAACTGACTCGACCAGTTTGATACTGCTGCTGGGAAACTTCATTCTACTTCAACAATGTTTTCTTATTACTATCAATTTTGTCCATTAGTTGAGGACTGTTCTTAAAAAGACAGGCTGAATTTAATATTTTATAAAAACGTCCTGTGTGGAGTGATTTGGTTCCTTAACGACTCGTCCCAAGATAACTATTCGCTGACAACATTGGTGACTCATCACTTCTTGGAAGTGGGGTTTGTTTGTTTTGTTTTGTTTTGTTTTGTTTATGAGTAGCCGGTTGACAACGATACACCTTATATAGTACTGAAGTCTGAAAATAATGTTGGATTCAAATTTGTATTTGACAAACTTTCAAATACAAACACAGTTTTGAATATCAAATAAGAAAATGTGTGGAAAATAAAAGCAAGAACTTTGTATTTTACTTGAAAATTCGATAACCATTTTCATTTTCTGTTGCAATAACCATTACACCACTCAACCACCTATAAATATAAGCTTAAACAAACCAACAGAATAATTCTTATTAAGTAAAGAGCAAAAAATGTAAATTGTCTGTTCTAGTCACTAGTTTTTAATCAGCTACCATTTAGTGCGTGTGTGTGTGTGTGCATGGAGGGAGATTACATGCTTTCATATGACACAAGGTAATTTTCCATAAATTAGAACTAAAATAGAACTGAATACAATATTCTGTCAGTGTACTCAATGTAGTAGGATTTCATTTACACATTCTGAATTTGATCAAAACAAAAGAGAAGTATCTTCTTGAACAATTACAACTGAGTAGTGAGTTCTATTCTATACTTAGTTTTTAGAGGTTTATGGTCGAATCATGCTGAAAGCAGCAGATTACAAAAGTCATAATGAGCCAGCTCAATACAGTACTTAGGCGACCACTAATGAACAGCAGGTGAACCTGATACCTATGTGCCAAACTATACAAAGCTTAGTAAATTCCAAGAAAACATTCAAGAGGCTTTCAGATCAGGTTATTTTTTATCAATTATAAAATCACTAAGGGAAGAATTTTCTCATTCAATCTAGATCATCTGACTTGTAAGTATTGTCAAATATTATTATTTAAAATTTAAAGAAAATAATCTTTCAACTCAGTTTCCTTTCTCTTATAAACTTCTAATAATGAGAAGAGCTTGTAATCCCCTTTTTTACCATTAGAATATGTTAAGTAAATATCAGGTGAAAATTTTGTATTATTCAATGGCGCCTTTGTGTTTATTCAGTAATATATGTTACAAATTAATTTCTGTGAAAGAAAACTTTGATTTTAAAGAGTTCAATAGTCAATGAGCCAAATTCCTAAATAATATTAATACACTGACAGGAAATAAAATTGCAACAACCTGAAGGATGATGCTGATTTTGATCTGCATACAGTATATATTCTGATGAAACTTTCAAACTGTAAAATAATATATCTCAGGATGGTATTTGTTGTTTGTATAATTGTATGCATCCAAAAATACAGGCCTGCGTTAACTCCCAAGGAGTGTATTAAAATGGGACCTGAGTACTGTTGATATAATCCTTATTTTGGAACCCATGCTCATTAGGTATACAAGTAATCATTCATCGAAATCTAGCTATAGTATTTAATCTTAAGTAAATTGGAACATATATTCAAGAAGTTGCAGTTTTATTTTTGGTCAATGTATTTAACTGTTACTGATCCTCACCAACTTGGCATTAGGGCTTAAATAATACATTTTGTAATTTTCTACCAGGCATTTGACAATAGTATATTTAATCAGAGATTACAATAAAAAAAGCAAAACAAAAAATAATAATATAAAATCTTTTATTCAAGCCATAAGAATATTAATTTATACAGTCAAAACAAAATAGTAAGGAAAATCTTTTTTTTTTAATTTCATTTTTAAATAATCTTTATATTTACTGGTGATAAAGAAAAAATTCTAATATTAATCCAGGAAACTGTAAATTATATAAAAATACCTTTGGACAGATCAGATATCCTCCAATTTTTTCTTTAAAAACCAGATTAAAAAAAAATACTCCAAATTAGATAAATAAAATATCATAATAATAACATTTACTAGGATTGAAGATCATATTTCTTATATCAGAGATTCTCAAAATCTGTACCATAGCAAGCTCCCAGTGATGACATCAGATTCTCGAAAATATTTTTTAAATTCCAGAAAATTGTAGCTCAATGCACTGATGCAGGGTCACAATGATAGAAATCAACATCTAACAGGCACATCAAGAATCACCCTATTCATCTAGAATTGAATTGCACAGCTTAAAAACTAAACAGCATTTTGTTAATAAAACAAGGTTTATATAAAAGTTTGTTGAAGAACTGTATCAAACATTCTCAGTACATAGCAGTTGCATATAAATAACTACAGATTCAACAAAATGGGAGTATGATCAAGATATTAAATAACATTAAGTGTATACATAAATATAATGAGTTTATTAAATAAAAATAATAAATAAAGTAATTTTTCAATACTTTATAGTTTAGGGCACCATAAAAATTACATATAAATTAAAGGTGCTTTTATACAAAGAAGTTTTGGAACCATTGTCTTATACAATCAAACTAATACATACTCTGATATGAGAAGGATACATCCTATTTGATTTAACCAAATGCCATATTTTCCAAAATAACTTCTATTTAAGGTTTTCATGAGCAAATAAAATTGATTTAATGCCTTTTTAACCATAAGATACAAAACAAAATATTCAGAAAAGCTTAAATCCACTGAGCTGAATAAAGAAACTTCACCAATCCTAAAGGTATCAAGAAAAAATTGCAAGTCACAGGCAATAATCTGAATGTCATTTTCAGTTGAACCTTTGACTATTTAACAAAGAATAAAAACATAACACCATCATTAATTATAATGAATTAAGAGTTAACATCCTAAAAAATAGAATGACTTTATGTAGGCTCCATGGCACTGAAAACTTAAAACAAAATTTCCTAAGAGATCTTTGTATATATTTTTATTTATCAAGACAATGTTAACTTTGGCACAATAGTATATTCACATATATGGATAAAATCAGAATTTGTAAGGCAATTTTATCAGTTTGTAAGGCAATTTCATCAGTTTGTAAGGCAATTTCATTAACTAGTATTTACCTATCCCCAAAATTAGTTTCTTTTTTTAAAAAATATGAGTGGATGGTACCAAAAATAATTTAGTTCTGTCAATATTCCTCTTTATAAGGCAACACAGGCATCAGGGACCAACCCTGACTATCATCTTTTAGTGCAGTGGAGTAGGTATTACTTTGGGATATGAGTGCCTTGAAGCAGGTAAATATTAGATTGACCTTTGCATCATAAAGTTCATCATAAATTTGTTAATTTAAGTGAAATAAATAAATACATGTTAACATTTTGAAATTATCCAACCAACAAATCAATCAAAAAATTATTTAACCAAACAATCAATCAGAAGAAAATTTCAATTATATTAATAACAACCACAACAACAGATGTAATAAATAACTTTGAATAAATTAAGTTTTCTTTATGATATTTAAATAAGTTAATTTATAATAAATTATATTAAATATAAATATTTACATTGAACAACAATTCATGATGATGATAATTCATTAGTTTTATAATTCTTGACATAGTTTATAATCAAAAAATAAGCCCATCAAACATGAATGTCATGAAAAAAAAAACAACAACAAAAAACAAAGTAAACAAAGAATATTTTAGATCAAAGTTGAAAGCAAAATTCTTCATAACACTGTAATCATTTAACCAAATTGTTAGGACTAAATTCACTTATATTTATGTATAATACATAAATCATTGTAAAAACAGTAAAAGTCATTAAAGGATTTTGTTTTCATTTACTGTTATAGAAAAAGATAATCAACATATATAATATGAAAT
The DNA here is from genome assembly GCA_963585895.1 of Sepioteuthis lessoniana. Classification (NCBI taxonomy): domain Eukaryota; kingdom Metazoa; phylum Mollusca; class Cephalopoda; order Myopsida; family Loliginidae; genus Sepioteuthis; species Sepioteuthis lessoniana. The sequence continues at coordinate 5,050,782 of OY757929.1, read as the reverse complement.
ATGGATCCACAAGAAAAAAGAAAGACAGTAGGGAAAATCAGATGGATATATTTCACTATAGGAATTGTGTCATCAGAAACTTTTTCTCTCATACCATCAGATTTTATTTCCAAGTTTCATCACATGGATCCAAATAATATGTATGAGGGTGGGCTGAAAACTTCAGATGATGACATCATATCTGCTGTTGATGACTTTTTTTGACCAATGGGATCTAAGCACTACAACAATGGAAGAAGTGTGCAGACTACAAGGGGGACTATCTTGAAAAATAAATCTCCTTTAGTCACATTCCATGAGAGTATCTGGGTCAGCCTATGAGTTTTCAATCGGTTTTATACACATATATATAAGTTCTTGTGTATGTGTAACACTTTTTATATAGACTAGATACTATATCTGATCGAAGGCAAAAGTATCAAGAAGCAACATTTTGATCCTAGGCAGAGTGCACTGATAATCTGACCCTAGGCAAAAATGGTAATCTATTTATAAATAATCCCATAAAATGGGAATTCTTCCAAGCTGTAGCCATGACAGTACTATTGTACGGCTGCACCACTTGGATTTTAACAAAACGCTTGGAGAAAAAGCTATACAAGGATGCTGCATGTTGTTTTTAACAAATCCTGGAAGCAGACCCCACAAAACAACCGCAGAGTCACCTACCTCCTATCTCACAAACTTTCCAAGTAAAATGAACAAAATATGCTGGACACTGCTGGAGAAGCAATAATCTCCAGTGGACTCCTACACATGGACACACCTGTGTTGGCCAATCAGTAAAGACTTACATTCATCAGCTTTGGGTAAAAAAAATTACAAAATACTCATTTCTTTACCAGATAGATTGATCAAATCTTGACAACCAAATAATAATAATAATAATACCAATTGGCTGTAGAGGTTTATATACTACATAAATTGTTTCAAATTTAAATTTGAGTAAACTTAAAACTGGTAAAATATAGTAATAAATTCAGTTAGGAAAGGATTAAATAATTATATTGAAAATTCAAGTTTAAAATAATTGAAAGCAAATATTGAACTACAACATTATCATTATTAGCTATTATATCACTGATTTAATGCATTTAGGCTTAAAATTTTGCTTTTTGATATTAATGAGTGTGACTATTGTATATTTATCTTCTATAATAGCAAAAAAAGCATGACAATGTAACTAAAAACAATGAAAAGAACCTTTTTAGGTATGAAATAATTTGGAAAATGACCAAAGATTTTACAATCAAAAATCAAAATAACTTGGTGTGAAGTAGATCAAAAGAGTAAAAACTGTTCATCCACCAAAAAATAAATTCATTTCATTTCATTGAATCTTTTCAAATAAATAATATAAAATCAAATATCTATATCATATTGATCCAATTTTTGCTGTAACACAGTAAAGATGGTATATCATAAAAAAATGTTTTTGTTAGGAAAATCATGTGAAAATCTTCTTAAGGGGAAAGAAAGGAATTTTCCAATCTAATTTGCAACTTAATAATGAGATAAACATTTGCTCTCACCCCAATCAATATAATTCACAAAGGGAGATAACTATCATATACTAATTATAGAGTACTTCCCTTATTTATTCATTCAATTGCAATTAATTATTTAATATAAACTGTAAATTAGATGGAACTCAACATTGATCTTAATGGCTACTTTTGGTATCTTATAAATTAATATAGATTGATAGTCCTGGTTAAAAGTGTGATAAGATTACCCCAAAGCTGAACTTTTTTAGACCTTATTTTTCTGATGCAAGTATCTTTGGGCCAGGCTTTGATCAATTTCTTAAAATTTTTCTTATTCCCTAATGATACTAGGATTGGAAAAATAAGGTCTAAAAATCTTGGCTTTGGTTACCCTTATTATGCATTTAACTTGGACTATAAAGAATACAATTTGAAAAATTTTGAGCATCTATCATGGCACAGTGATAAATAACTGAGTATTGTTACTATTGCTATTTCAAACTAAAGATTCTTTGAATTATAATAATTTATGAAGTCATACTACATGAAGAATATAAAGGAAATCAAGAGTGAAATGTGAGATAAGATCACCAAATCATATGAAGAATGTTTGTCTTTAATATAAATAGATTTCATTCTTGGAATGATCATGTTTAGAAAAGAATGCATGGGGAATGAATGTTATTCAGTTGTCACCAATTCTCAGAGGAAAAATTAATTAGCAAGAGGCATGTGTCAGATTCTTTACTTTATATAAAGGAAAATAAAGGTAGCCTGCAAAGATTTTTAGATACTGATTATGAAATTTAATAACTTTATTCTAAATGTATATATAATCTTTTGAACTGATAGAAAATTATTAAATAAGTAGATTTGATATAGAGTGTATGGCTATGAAACACCCTATGCTGAAAGGATAAGACTAATCAGTGACTGGTTAAGATGTACTTTCAAGACAGAGCAAAATAAGGATTTATGAATCTAGCTCTGAGTAAAATAGCAGAGCAGAATAGGTTCTGTAGCTTTAGTGAGTAACCAGTCTAGGAGAAAAACAACTCAAAACCCGGAGCTAATTCCCAAAGAAGGGTTGATCATGGGGTGTAAAAGTAAAATTTAGACCATTAAAAAAAGACAAAAAAACATTGCAAGTTAATCCATCTGAATATTTAATGACTGAAAACTAAACTTCAATTTTCATTTTGATACAAATACATTAATTTATATTATTAGATATTTAATCTTTTGCTCATTCACTTTTTTTCTCATCAAAATAGATTTGATTAAAAATGATATATGAAGATGACACAGAATTATTTCCAGTATCTGTTATACTATAATACTGTTGTCTAGTAATACAAAGCAAACAAGTAATAAATAAAGTATAGTTTCATAGCAGAGTTACACCCGAGATTAGAGTTCTTTTTTATAAACTGCTCAATTTAAAAAAAAAGAAGTTATTATATAATCAGACAATTTCATAAGCTTGTAAATATAACTTGGAAAACTAATATATGTATTAAGCTCCAAAAGACTCAGTGATTCACTTTATAGAGCTTAGACTTTAATGCTATTTCTAAAATATCTCATTAGAAAATTCAAAACCATTATATCAGAAATCAACTATAGAATATTGTTAATGCTTAATATCTTATATAGAAAAATAAACATAATTAATTATGGTGTAAATACAATCTATAGATTATTACTCTAAATATAAAACTATTTTCTGAAAATGCCTTTTTAAAATACAATTAGAATAAAAAAATATGAAATACAAGTTATAGAAAATAACATTATAAACCTATAATTAAATTTAAAATTATAATTCAGTTTTAGAATTTTTTAATGCTTTATTCTATATTGATTTCTATGTGATGCAGGTAACAAAAACATGAAGGGTTGTAAAAAATAAAAAATGAATAAAGATACTGTTTTGTAAGTGCTTATTGAATTTTAAACTTAATTCTTACAGGAAAGTTGAACTTGATTATTTTCTTTCAGTAATGTCAAAAGTTTAATGCAATTAAAGTTATAAGAAGGTGTTTTTCACAGTATATAGCATCTATAGAAGAAATATCATTAAATGTTTTTATTTTCTAAAAAGTTTAGGAGTTTCTATAATAAAGTTAATCAATTTTATCAACCATTTTGAAACTCTTTTAAAAGCTTTATATGAAATATAATTTATATATCAAAATACTGTCCTTTAAAGAAGGCACATCTATGAATGTCATTGTTAAAGAATTAAAAATAAATTTTAAAACTGATGTACTAATCTAAGTAACTTTTTAATAATAAATTTTTTGACATTTTCTTTGAAATATCGTTGGAATGAAAATCAAAAGTTAATACAAAAATTCAATGGATGGATTACTGTATAGAATAAAAAATTCCTAGTCCAGGTTAAAAGTGTGGTAAGTGTAACCTGAAGTGTAGTAAGTGTAACCTGAAGCCAAACTTTTTTTAGACCTTATTTTTTCAAGCCCTGGCCCATTTACCAAAACTTTTTTCATTCCCCAATGATAACTGTATTGGAAAAATAAGGTCCAAAAATGTTCAGCTTTGGGTTGCCCTTACCACACTTTTAACCTTGACTTATAATAAGAATGGGGAAATAAGCAGTTTATTATTGGGGATTTCATTTTATAAAATTATCTAATAATTTGGCACAAAATAGTTATGAGAAAAGTTTTGGTCATGTTCCAAATATTGGAAATTTTGAATTATTAAAGTCTTAATTTTAACAGACTTTCTATATATCATTAAAAATGTCTATACAAAATATACTGCATTGTCTGAAAAAGGTATGATCAACAATGAAATAAAGAACAGAATTAAAAACAAAGATAGATAAATATTGATAATAAAAAATTGAATGGCATTAATAGCTCTTAATACTACAATAACCAAAATGTCTAGTGTACATGTGTGTGTGTAAATATATGTAGGTATGTGTACACATTCCACATATATATTCAACAGCCTCACTGCAAGCACGAGTAAAACAAGGTCAAATTTATTCCAGGGAATCTCCTACATACAAAATAAATGGTACCAAAAATAGCTAAGTTCTTTTAGTCTTCTTTTCAGGAGGGTCTCAGGCATCAGGAATTGATTTTGACTCCTCACTTTTTTAGTGTAGTGTAGGAGGTGTTGTTTTAGGGATGGCTTCTAATTATGTACACACACACACACACACACACACACACACACACACACACACACACACACACACACACACACACACACACGAACTTTTATACTGATAGATAAATGAGTACAAATAATATATCTTCATAAACAATGGAACAAAGAGGCAATAAGAGAGACAAAGAATTGATAAAATAGTTAAAAATAGAGCTATAAAAATACAATTAAAGACTTCCAGTGCCACTTTAAAAATGGAAGTAGTATTGGAATACTAGTACATTGTTAAGGGTAACACTGAAAGATCAGATAATACATATATATAAAAGTGAACTAGGAGAATTGATTAACTCTCATAAGCACATTAATTATCCAGGTAGACATTTTGTTTACAAATGCTGAAGTAAAATTCTCTCACACTCTCTCTCTATATATAATGTGTAGTTATAAGCACACATAATTATTAGAGGTTATCAAAAAGTAATTCTTATTTAATATAAGAGGCCTTCAATTATACTGAGTGCTCCATGATTTCTTATCTCTTTACAAGCCATACAGGTATAAATATTTGTTTATATTCTACAGGTTCATTTCGCAAGTTGAAAATTAAGGATGTCATATATACTACATAGCTAAACTAGATAAAAACAATTATAGAATGTTTTATATGATTATAATCTTTCATGCACTGAATTTACATCTTCTGTTAAAAAACTCACATATTTATCAGAAGTAAAAAGACATTCTTCCAAAATATATTAAAAATTATCTACATACAGTCACAACTTATTTCATGGTGGAATTTGCATTACTTTTTGATAAACAATAAAAAAATATGTGGCCAGTTGATTCTATATGCATTAATTGTTGGAAAAAATTGTAAGCATAATTCTAGATGCTATCCCAAATTGGTACAAGCTGTCCATCATCACATTCTGATTTTAGAATAACAGGAGTAGTAGAAAAGTCCAAACTTTCAGCAGTTGGTATATCAATAATTTCATACTGAAATGACAAACAAATGAGATCAAATAATAATAACAATACATATTTAAAAAAAAAATAAAGAAGATATTTTGAGTGCATATCTCTTTCTTTATAAAATCATTAATTTGCACAAAATCAAATGGAGAAGAATGAGATTTTGTTATGTCAATCTTCCAAGTGGAGAAAACATTCCTGTCAATCTGCTTTGAAAATCAACTTTTTATTTTTTCTAGTAATTTACTTAGGCTTGAACATTCACCACTGGTGACATTTTATACATGACAATCTTAGCCATGTAACAGCCAGTATATATATATATATATATATATATATATATATATATATATATATATATAGAGTCCCCATGGCATAACAGTCAATGTGCTGGACTGCAGCCTTGTGAGTTTCAACTCCAGTTGCTCTATTGCATTCACTTTTGGACAAGTACCCTTGGGAAAAATATGAACCCCCTAATTCCCCAACTATGGGTTCAATAGAATCATTGATGTTCTTATACAAGGATAGCTTTGGTAAACCATATAACTGTTTGGTTTGGTTAGCTTTCTTGGTTTAACGTCATATTAACCTTCTTGGGTTATCCAAGAAGGTTAATATGACATTAAACCAAGAAAGCTAACCAAACCAAACAGTTATATGGTTTGCCATATTTATAGAGTGTTCAATATGGGTGATAGTGTAGATGTAGATCAAAGTTTGAATAGTGTAGACACAGAGTTAATGGTGTTTGGTAACTATCAATTTCTCACCTATGTGATCATTAAACCAATAGGCTCCCACATGGTGGTTATTCCATTACATACTATTCTGTGGGGCATGATAGGAAGGTTAATATTGTTTGTGGGGCATTCTGGGAAGGGTAGTCTAGTTTATACTGGTTTTTGTTATATCTATGGAGATATATTAGTGTTTAAAAAATATATAGATGGGGTTAAAAAAAAACCTTTTTTTAAATTTTTTTATATTAATACAAATAATTAAAAGTTTTTAACTCAGATTTTTCTGCAGTGATTTTTCAAGATACAAAGTTTAAAACCCTCAAAATATAAAATTAAAATTTCAAGACATTTATTCAACATTTTTGTTCATGAAGTTTTTTTATGCTTTTATTGAGGGGCACAAATTTAACAATTTGCTGTGTTAATTAAATACATAACTCCAACATGCAATAATATTCAATCATTTTAAAATAGTAGTTCCTAATCTTTTTATTACCAAGACCTCCTTTTATTTGAAAAGATTTTTCAAGACTTAAGTCTGACTACTGAACAAGCTCATGTATATCCAGTAATACTTTCATGAATTTTCAGGTTTGGTTTGGTTTGGTTTCTTTGATTAATGGCATATCAACCTTTGTAGGTTATTTAATGCCAAAGCTATTCTCCTAGAAGAACAGTAGTGGTACTATCTAACCCATAGCTGGGAGGATAAGGGGGTTCATACCTTTCCTAAGGGTATTTGCCTGAAAGTGAACTTAATAGCACGACTGGAGTATGAACTCGCATACTACGATTCCACAGTCCATCGCTTTTACCATTACACCACGAGGACACCCCCGAATTTTCAGGTGTCATCTTTAGGTTTTGGCAAATATTGTATAAAGAGATAACCAAATGAATACTGGATGTAGTTGGAAAGCTGATGCTTGTCAATGAAATGCAATCAGTTTTTTTAAAATAGTAATAAATCATTAGAGTTTGTGTTATATCGTCATCTACAGCATCATAACGACACAATAATAAAGACAGACGCAGGAAGACTTCTTTAACAAAATATTTGTACCTCTCACTTTATTTGTAAGGTTCGAAAGGGTTGTTCAAGGTTTGCATGTGAGAGGGTGTTGGAAACCGAACAGAACTGAAATATTTTAACCCCAAACTTATGGCCGTCATGTTGTGTCTTTCTTGTTCTTTGATGTTCAACTGGAGGTCCAGAGGCCACTCTGCTGGGTGATGGCTATCTTTACGGCATCTTATCAGCATCTTCTCCGGACCTCAACTCATCAGGGCCCAAAGGCCCAAAGGCCTGATGTGGCTTTCCCTACCACATCTCGTCTATAACTCCGCCCGATCTTCAACTCAACTGGCTCGTCGAACTCAACTGAGTTATATAATCGTTCGACGCCCACTCGATCTTTGAAATCAAATGTTTAATCATCATCAAGCGGAAATAACTGTCATGCAGTTCAGAGGTCACTCTCTTCTGGTGCATCACTCTGTAGTGGCACAGTGGGACCTTCACCTTGTCCCATATTATCAGCCTTAATCCGCCCACGCGATCTCTTTCGATTACTGGCCATTGGAATGTGTCACTTCATTCCGGTGCATCACCTTGGAATAGCATTTTTGGGCCGGGTCGAAGGTCAAAATATTACATTTGTTGAGTACTAGGTAAAATATTTATATTCTAGAATCAGAAAATTTCTTTCCCTTATAAAATGTTCACAAGCATTGTCAAACAAATATTCATTCCATCTTCTAAGTCAATTCATTAACAACTGCTAATAATTTTTTAGAATTTGATAAATAAAATAAAAATGATAATAAATAAGACTCTTTTTGAACTCATTTGAGTTAGAGAGAAAGGCAAGCCAAGTCTTCAGAGTATAGCTTGGTTAGAAAAAATTCTGTCAACCAAATTTTAACCAAAATCTCTCTCCTTCTCTTTCTACTGCTTCCACTTGACCACTGAAATAAACAGCAGTACCAAAAAAGTCAAACTCCAAGTACTCATGTTGTTTGCTTACCAGTAGAGCCAGTATCTTTCTCCACTGAAAGGAGTAGATATCTTGTTTTGACTTTCAGGCAGAACCAGAGGCCAAAAGCAGTAAAAGAAATACCTATACTAAAACCAAAAGTTGAAAACAGTGGAGAGGAAACAAAAAGGCCACACATACCATTTTAATGCCATGTCATCTACAATGGTAACTACACTATAATAAGATGTAATTTCAGAGTTATCTTTTGGAATAGAAGAAATTTAGGAGAGATAGAATGTAATAAGATGAATATTTAAATGCAAGTATTTTGCTCTTATATAAAACCTAATTCATAAATGTATTCACAATGAAGAATTAGGATGAGTCAAAAGTTTTGTAATATTTGGGTATGTGCAGTCTAATTCTGGAACTTATGCTTTATGATTTTGAACTGGGCTATAACATTGCAGAAACATTTGTTGTGTGAAAAGCAAAAGTACATTTGATCACAGTACACTAACCAGATGGTTCAAGAAATTTTGCTTGGGTTACAAGAACACACCTTGATTGTTGAACAATCAAGGTCAGGTCAGGTAGGTATAAAACTGTGGATTCTGAGGCCATGCTCCAAGCAATAAAGATGCACTTGGAGAGTATTAGGTGAGTTTGGCATTTCACAGTCCAGTGTGGTTCATTATCTTAGCAACCTCAGCAAAGGCACACTTGATCACAGTACAGTAACCAGATGATTCAAAAGATTTTGCTTGGGTTGAATGAACCTCAACAATCAAGGTCAGGTCAGGTAGGCATAAAACTGTGGATTCTGAGGCCATGCTCCAAGCCATAGAGGCAAATCTGGAGTGTTGCACTCTGGAGAGTATCAGGCGAGCTTGGCATCTCAGTACATAGTGATTTGTCACTTTCATGATCTCAGAAAAAGCATTTTGAGTGGCTGAATTGTGCCTCACATTACCAAAATATTGTAAAACTTTTGACACACCCTAGTAGCACCAATAACATCAAATTAATAAGAAAATTTGTTATGGTAGGCATTATTAGAGTATACAAAAGAAAGATATCCAGTAAAGAAGGAAGTGAAGAAAGAATAATTATGAAGGAAAAAGAAATTGATAAACAAAGAACATGAAGTGAAAGAGAAGAGTGAAGATTGAAGTATAGAAAGTTATAGTAAGAGAGGAAAAAAAGAAAGCAAAAAAGAAAAGCATAAGAGAGAGAGAGAGAGAGAGAGAGAGAGAGATTAAGTATCAATTAATATATAAATAAGCCTGTCATTTATCATCATATTTACCCAACCCCTCCGCTCGGGCAGGATATGACACAAGGTCAATTTTTTAAGCGGAGTTTAACAGGTCTGAATTCAGAGTTTTCCTTCTCCCAGACTAGTTGCCTCACCAAGGCTGAAGAACCTAGTCTGCCCTACTATTTGCCCATAGCTGGAGGGAGAATAATTGGATTCATACCTTTCCCAAGGGTATTAGTGCTATGTGAAATGCAATCAGTCCAGGATTTGAACTCATGTCGCCGTGTCCCAATTCCTGCGACGATAACCATTACACCATGGGCACTTCCTGTCATTTATCATAGGGACTATAGAGTATATGAAACAGTTTGTATAACACATGTTTCTGGCAGTTAAAAACATTCAGACAAGTTAGTATAAGCTAAAAAATATATAGTTTATAGTATAAAAATATTTAAGATCTACTTACTGAAATATCCATGGCATTATCCATTTTAAATGTTTGGCTGACTAAAGGACTAGAACTTTTCCAATAATAATGATCAGATAAAGAGTTTGATGTTGATGTGAATGGACTGGAACTAATATCTATAGAAGTAGCAGCCTGTATAGGGTTGTATTCAGGTACTACACACTGGGAAAGAGAAGAGACAGTTGCTTTGCAATCTGAAGATGAACAGGTGGCTGCGGTCACTGAATATTGATTAGGATGATTAAAATTCATTTCAGGCACAACTTGGGATATGTTTTCAGCATTTTTGCTGAAAAGTTGGGCTGCAAAAGACAAAAATAAAAAAAGTTCATTTTAAATACTATAACATATTGACAGTAGCTTTATTGATGATGCTTTAATGGCTAGAGGTATTATAGCCAAATACAGTTGATATACCCACTGCAGGATTACAATAAATAATTATCTTCCTTAGATAATTTGCATATCCAATAGTGAGGAACATGACAATCCCCAAAACCTGATCTAAACCTCTTTTTGCCTATGTTCCTTGAACTGTGGAGACATTGTTTCTGACTTCGCCAGGGAATGGTAAAAGCATACAGCTAGCTTTTACCAACCCTTATCAAGTAAATCTTTTGCTATTGTGTACCCCTTCTACATATTGCTTGATCATGGAACAATAGATATACACTTATTGTTGTTCTAGCTGTTGAAACACATTTGTGTATTCTTTATTTGTAATACAACTGGTAGGTGATAATGCATATAAAAAGTTAAATGTCTTGTATGTACAAATGAGTTTATTTTCTCATTCCTCCTGTTGTGTTTATGTTAGTATATTATGAATATACTAAAACTAATGTAGGTTCTAAATATTTTCCCTGCTGTTGTAATAGTACTGTAAGGTCTTATGTGACCCCATTTGCTTTTATGTTGTAAGCTGGATCTATATACATATTCAATGAACAAGTTATCATCATGTTGTGCTGCCAGCAAAGAACTCCCTGACCCTCTCTCGCCATCTGTCTCTATCATCCATCACTCCTGGTAGGTCTTCAAGGCTACATCCTGTATCGGCACAGAGCTATTGTGTAGGTTCTAGTTGGTCATCCTGCCTTTGTTTGTACATGTGAAGGGGTCCATAAGAGTATATTGCTTATGAGTTCGTCCTTACTTCTTCAGCAGTTTTCCGCATGTCTGGTTGGTCTAATTTTGATAGTTTTTGTGATGGGTGGTCGGTAACCGTACAGCTGCTGTTTTGTGGGGTGTTGCCTCCAGGACTTTGTTCAATATTGCTCACAGCATTCTTACGTAATTGTCGTCAAGCTTCTTCTCCATAAATTTAGTTAGCGTCCATGTAGTGCATCTATATAGCAGTTTCAACACAACCGCTGCTTGGAAAAAACTGCATTTTATTTTATCAGTCAGGTCTGACTTCCATATGACTGATAGCCTATCAATAGCTGTCCATGCCTTTGCTAGTTGCATGTTGATGTCTTTCTCAGTTGATGAGACATAGCTTCTGAGGTAGGTGAACTTGTCCACTAGTTTCAAAGGTCCACCTTTTAGTGTGGAGATGTTGCTTCTTTAATTAAAGAACATGTATTACGTCTTGTCTGCATTGATATGGAGGCCTATGCCACCAGCTGCTTGTTCCACACTATGTAGCTGGGTTTTAGCTTGGGTAGGTGTATTTGCTAGAAGTGTAGTCTGCGTCTGTAATTGTTTGTGCAGGGTATCTTCTGCTTCTTTCTTTTGCCAGCTTGAAACCGTTTTCTTTCATTAAATCAATAGATGTTCTAAGCACATAGTCTAGGCAGATGATAAACAGGTATGGGACTAATGTATCTCCTTGTTGCACACCTGCAACAATGTCGAAGTAGTCTGTGTCTCCATCTGATGAGTGGACTTTTACTTTTGTGTTTTTATAGAGCATCATTATAGCTGCGATGGTTTTTTTTGGGAGGCCGTGGGCGAGTAGTATTTGCTCCATCTTCCCTCTGTGTATGGAGTCAAAAGCCTTGGAGAAGTTGATGAATAATATTGTTGCCTCAAGGTTTTTTGCACGTACACCTTCTAGAATTTGACGGATAGTCAAAACTTGTGATGTCATGGATGGATTTCTCCAAAAGCCATTTTGGGTCCCACTAAGTATCTTCTCAATTTTGGGTTCTATGCGGTTGCATAGTAGAACATTGTAGATCTTGGCCGCTATGGATGTAAGGGTTATACCTTGGTAGTTCTTGGCTATTCCGATGTCACTCTTCTTAGGGAAAGGGAGGATGTATCCCTTAGTTCATCTGTCTATTGTGTTTTGGTTATATACGGCATTACAGTGTCAGAGCAGTATGTTGTCAAATTCCCTGGTCTTCCAAACTTCTGGGGGTATTTCATCAAGCCCTGCTGCTTTCCTATTTTTAATTTTTCTTAGTACCGAGTTGAATTCTTGTATAAACTGTCCTAGTTTGATGTCTAGTTGATTACTAACAATTTTCATGATTGGTTCATGTGTAACTTTCAGAGGTTTTCCGAGTAAATTCTCAAAATGCTGTTCCCACAGGTGTATTCGTTCTTCTTGGCTGGTAGCTTTCAGTTTAGCTTTTGCAGTACCCTTCCTTCTGCTCACGCCATTTACTGTCTGCCATACTATCCTAGATTGTCTATCTTCAACTGAGTCTCTAATCTTATTAATCTGATTTTGTATGTATTCTGTTTGTTCTTTTAGGTATATGTTAGTTTATTCATTTTGTGCCTTCTTAAGTTTCAGGGCATTGGTATTGGTTGGGTTCTTCCTATTGCATTTGGAGGCAGTTTTCATGTCTGCATGCTTTTTTCTAACTGCTAATGTTTCCCATGGGACTCTAGGTTTAGCTCTTTGTTTAATTGGTATGCATTCGGCCGCCGCTTCTAAGTGAGCATTGACGAAGTTCTCATATTCATCATTCAGAGTAGGTATTTCTGCTATCTCCTGAAGTGCATCAAATTTGTTTGTTAGTGTTAACGTATATTTATCTCTATTGTTAAGCAGGGACCAGTCATAGTGTACAGTTGTTGTTTGGGCCGCATTCCTTTGTAGGCTCAGTCTTATCTTTGCTGTGACAATTTGGTGATCAGAGGACACACCTATCTGTGCTTTAGTATTATTTGCGTAGGTATAGGTCCATACTTTTCCCTTTCTTTTCTGAAATTTAGTATTGAGGCATGTTAATCTATTTTCTAGCATGAAATCTGTTAGATGTTCCTCATGAACAAGTAGTATCTGGAAATGGTACAAAATAGAAAAAGGCAAACTTGAAAAATAGAAAGGTTATATAACAATGTGGCTTTACTTTTCTCTAACAAAGGTCAGACAAGGTTTCTACTGTTCAAAGAGCAGAGGCAAAAAGAGATGAAGAATGGGTTTTTGGAACTGTCTGTGACACCCTACAAGGCCCCTACCGATCATGCAAATTATCTAAAAGAGATAATTATTTATTGTATTTCTATTGTATTAAAACATTTGAGAAAGTTAAAAAGTGTCATTTTATGATATTTAAAAATATTTTGACTAGCATAACAAAACAATATATGTTTCTTTTCATATTTACCATCATCTATATCATCAATGTCCAACACTTTCTTAACATCCAGATTTCTGAGGTCATCAGTAAGTTTTATATTGTGTGACTCCTTTTTCTCTAAAGCAGCCATTGCCACTAACATGCTCTTTTCTTCTGCAGGTAAATTGGACCACATTCTGGATACTTTTCTTGCAAGGTCACTACTATCCAGTATTTCTTTGTTTGGTGATTGATGTTTAAACTCTTCAACAAATTGTTTGTAAAACAGGAAATACCTAAAACAGAGAACAGTTTTCATGCTAAGAAGAAAGTAACTTCTAAAGACAAGAGTAATTACATTCAATTTGTTTTTGAAATGCTAAGATAATTTCTTCCACCTTTTTAGCTGTTTTTTTATCAGTGTTATTAGCCAATCAAATATTCAATCATTAACCCACCTTTATTCTAATTTCACATTGTTTACACTAAAAATATCTAAGTAGGTTTGGTTTGGTTTGATTGTTTAATGGCATATCAACTTTATGGATTATTTTATGCCAAATCCATTCTTGTAGAAGAACAGTAGTGGTACTATATAAACCATAGCTGGGTGGGGGATAAGGGGGTTCAGTGAACATATCCAGATAATAGATAGGGTAAGTTCACTACCTGTGGGATAGCCTTAAGACAGTGTGTGGCCTTCTAAACCATTAAGTGCAATGTTCCACAGTTTCATTGAAAGAGCAAATGCACACTCCCACTTTTGAACCCAATATCTTAATGTTTTCTCAAAAAAGGCATGAAAAGTGAAATATGGGTGAGTGTCCTATGGCTTATACCTGCATCCAATTCTTTACATGTATCTCATTTAAGAAATATATTAAAAAATCTGTTCCTTTAATGGTGACACTTGCTTCCAAGAAGAAAATTTGGGTCCTATCTAGGAGTCAAGTGGATGTAATAGTCTTATTATTTCTAGTTAAAACTTGACAAAATTCAATAATGATGATACTTCATCTTAGAAATTCAGATAACTCAAGACACTATGCATCTATGTATTACAAAATGTGTTTGTGTATACATACCAAGGAAAACCCATTAGAATAAAGTAGTACATTACAAATGTGTCAGATTTTTGAATTGAAGTATAGATTGAGAATATGTTATTTTGATGAGAAAGAATGCAGTGACAAAGCTATTAGTGGTGCCTCTACTTCTCATCCATGATATATTGGTACTTTTGCTTTTCAACTCTTGACCTGTGGTCAGGATATTGGCAGTTAGCTCTGGATGAAGTAGACCAGGAGAAGGCTGACTTTGCCTGTCACGACACCAATGAAGGGATGGATGACTTATTCATTGTTTCTTATTGCATAATTTCATTTTTTATATAACATTGATATCTTCAAAAAATGTCAACTATAATTTGGGTTTTTATTGTTAACTTCCAGCAATTTTGAACTGAATTTTATATCAATATGAAAATCTACCATAAAAAAAAAGTTTTTTCTAAGTTTATAATTCTTTTTAAGTTACTCTCAGATTAATAAGTAGATAGAACATTGTAGATTTTATAAACACAAAAATAATTTTAGCTCCAGAGTTTTAAACTAGTTTCCTTTCTTTTTTATAATCTGGAATTTGTAATTGGTAATCCATTTGCTACTGCTCAGATGTAATGCTCAATTCTGGAAACCAAATGAGTTACTAGAGTTTTAATTTACTCATATAATCTGGAGACTAACTTGAAGAAATTTTTAAAACATAAATGATTTTCAAAAACAGGAATATTTTGTGAAAAAAGATCTTTTACTTTATGCTATTATCTGATGTGTTGCTCACTGTTGTCATTTACAAAAATTAGCTTAATCGTAAGATAAAGCCAAAAAAATGGGACACCCAGTAAAAATTGAGCAGATTAACAAGAGTCTGCTAACTTAGCTTGCTAATCTATTACATCCCATGAGCTGCCCAAGAAGTCATTTTGTCAAATTTTATAATTTTGTTTGAAATTCACAGTCAAAAAGTCTTACAAACTACTGGCTAAAATTTATAGAAACCTAGATAGTAGACTGACAACTTGCTGATTACTCTTTTTCATGCATAAGTGTGAAAAGCATCTGTTGGATGTCATGGAGAAATTCAATGCTCCATTTCTATTTTTGTCAAGCTATGAATACAAAAAGCTGTAGGAAGAGCCAACTAACTTCCTCAAAGAAAAACAAAACTTAAAGATGGAAAGAATTAAGTAAAATATTTCACTCTTAAATATGAAAATAGGAGAACTGGGAATGGAGTGGATGCTTTCTAATAAATGAATTAAAAAATGCCAGTTTTAAGTAATAAAAGCCAAAAAATAAAGGAATGCGTTTCCTCTTGAAGTTAAGTGGATTTTAATTTACATTACAGAAGCAAGAACGAATTGGTATACAACAGTAATGCAAAAAATGCAGTGGGGTTTCCAAAAAGTCATAAACAAATTCAAGGTCACATGTAACATTAATGTCAGCCATCATAGTTTTTTTTCAGCTTACCCATCAAAATCCAAACTGTCATCATCTGTTATCTCATGCATTCCAAGGTCAAATGATGAATCTCGTTCTAACTTTGGCTCAGTGAAAAGCCTGTAGAAAACACAAAGGAAGCAGCCATTACTTTCTAATGTGGAATAATAATCAGTAACATTAACAAGAATTTTGTCTAAGACATGTTTCAGTTGTAGACATCAATTTGAATAGTATAAGCAGAATGAAAAATGAATCAAGAGATATTATTATCAACAATCAAATTGTATAAAGAACTACTGAAAAGTTCTTGGCCTAACTAAGACAGGAATGATGTAGAAGCATGAAACGCATGTTGTGGAATAGCTGCTCCCCAAAAGACTATTTACCTTAGTCAGCATACTCAACTCTGTACTGTATTCTCTCTGAAATAAAATACCTCTTATTTCTTCATGTTGTGTTGACCTTACGTATTTCATGACACAACAGTATATATTCATAGTTCAACACAATTAGTTCATAATTGATCATGTTATTTTAACCTTACAAAATAAAAATTCTCAAGAAGACATTCCTTTCATGGTTGGGCCAAAAACTTTTCATCACCTCTTTATTGATATTTTTCATAATTCTGATCACTAGTTCTTATTACATTGTAATTTGACAAAGAAAGAAAAAGAACATAGAAAATCAGATCGACATGTTGCAATAGAAGTTTAGCATCAACAGAATGCAAAATCCTTTTTCATCCAGTCTTTTTCCTTTCTCCTTCCATCAGATTTCATTCCAGACTTTACTCATTGCAATTTGCATATATTTGAATATATAAAAATGATTTTGTAACATTAAACATTTTCTGGAAAAGTTTATTTTTTCATGAAAATCAACAAATGCACTTATAAACATTTACTAAGCTTAGCATATAGTACAGATGTTGGGCAGTCAATTAGAATCAAATTGATTACAAAAGTAACGGTCAGTGAGAGTGGCTATAAGTTGGAAGATAAAGTTGTAATATTCTTTTTTTTTAACTAAAAGGAAAAGAAATGATATTCAAACCAAAAGATCATAAAATTCTTTAATAATTGTTTACCATTATTGATTTTTATCCTTCTATTTTATCATTCAGGCAAAAGTAACAATGAATCTTGTAAAACTATTTAACAATCTATTATCTATCTACCTATCACTAACTCATGTATGTATGTATGTATGTAATGATAACCCAGTAAAAACAGCACATCATACTGAGATTTTTATGAGAGCAATACATCTAAAACACTCTAACTCAGAGAGATTTCCAGTTTAATTCACAACTGAATGATAATTTTGTTGGGGTTTGGATTTATGCTGAACAACATTTTTGAATCATCCAAATTCCAAATTTAATGGAGCTAAATATGAAATGCTGATTAGAATACTTCACTCCTTTTCATAATAGAAACATCAATATCATTAAGGACTAATGTCACAATGGAAACCCAAATAGTTCACAATTCATCTAAGTGTATCACTAAAATTCTTATGTTTGTGTGGCATATGATAAAAAGATTTTTATAAGAGCAATACACTTAAAATGTTTAATGTTAGAGAATAAAGCACTTGTAGTCTTCATATGTACTGAACTTCATTTTTTTAGTCATCCAAATTATTGATATAATAGAGATAACTATAAAATTCTAATCTGAATTCTTTACTCTATCCTAAATGAAAGCATCAATATCATTATGGACTGATATTACATCAAGAACCCAATAAGTTCACAGGTTCACTAGTATAATATTAAAATTTCTACAACTCTGGCAATATTAATAAATATTTAATATTCTATGCACAAAAGTGATAAAAATTTTTTCAAAATTACTTTAAATTTGCTTCAGGACATCTGCTGATCATATTTACCAACCCCTCCGCTCGGGCAGGATATAACACAAGGTCAATTTTTTAAGCAGAGTTTAACAAGTTTTAATTCAGAGTTTTCCTTCTCCTAGACTAGTTGCCTCACCAAGGCTGAAGGACCCAGTCTGCCCTACGATTTACCCATAGATGGAGGGAGAATAATTGGATTCCTACCTTTCCCAAGGGTATTAGTGCTATGTGAAATGCAATCAGTCTCGTCCAGGATTTGAACTTGTGTCGCCGTGTCCCAATTCCTGCGACGATAACCATTACATCACGGGCACCTCCATCTGCTGATGTTATGTATAATAGTTTAACATAATAGAAGAAAATATAACTATGAAATACTAATTAGAATCCTTCACTCTTTCCTCAATAAAAGCATCAGTATTATTATGGATTGCTGTGACAACTGCAACTTAACTGATTAATGGGTTATCTAGTAGATACTAAGACTCATATTCATTTGAAGAATGCTGAGTTTACTTGATTGTACATATACATATGCACACTAATACGAGACAGAGGGTAAAAAGTTCTAAGCCTGACCAAGAACGGATCTAAAGCCATGAAACATATATAATACTTCAATTACTCATCTCACAGATCAATTCTCTTTGCACATCATTTTTCAAGTTTCTTTTACCCTTCCAAAATAATTTAATGAAAATTTAAATAAAGAAAAGAAAAAAGTCATGCCCTTTTTAGTTGGAACAAGAACTTTTCAGTACTCTGTTTGTACAAGATTAGACGTGGTAAATGGTAGATTTTGGTGAATCTAACAAGATGATAAAAATAAGTGGAAAAGTGGATAAATCAAACACTTATAATGGGTTTACTGGTATTATTTCATTCTTTATGGAATAAAGAATTAAATATAACCAGTAAACCTGTTGTGTTTGATTTAAAGAATGAAATATTACCAGTAAACCCATTGTAAGTATTTGATTTATCCACTTTTCCACTAATTTTTATCAGAAGATTAAATCAAAATTTATCTATCAGTTCAGGTATCCAATTTTCCTATCAAATCTATTTACTATGTGGTGCATTAAATAGGTTTCCAGACTTTTTTGTACAGGCATTTAAAATTGTCGTAGACTCTTGAAAATTCAGTATGTTATTGCTATACATCTTATGAGATGATTTCAGCTTCAAATGAACAGCTACAGCAGCAATTGGAATACACCCTACTAAAGCCTGATTGTCACAGCTGCTGAATTTCAAATATGCTATCTGGACTTTAGAAGAATGATATGCAATAAAATTCTGTTTTGAACTTGGAAAAATGCCACAGAAATGTATGGAATGCTTCAGACTGCTTTTTGACCATCTTGCATGAATCGAGCATCAGTTTTTGAGTGGCATAAGAGATTCAAGGAAGTCAGGGAGTCTGTGAGGGATGATGAGAAGTGTGGGAGGAGTAAGGAAGTCAATACACCACAGTTGATTGGCCAAACAGTTAGGGTTAGGGTTACTATGTTGAGGTTTTAAGGGAGTTCAGGAAGAGATTCTATTGGAAGAGGTCAGCACTCTTCAAATCAGGTCAATGGCATTTCCACCAGGACAATGCACCAGTCCACAACTCCATCCTTGTCACAGACTATTTGAGCAAGATGGGCATCAAGACAGTTCCTCACCCTCCCTATAGTACAGACCTAGCTCCCTGTGACTTTTGGTTATTCCCTAAGCTCAGAGGCTATCATTATGAGACAATTGAGGAGATGAAAGAGGCTGTAATGAAGGTCATTGACATGCTCACACAAGAAGACTTCCATGGGGCCTTCCAGAAGTTGTTGGAATGGTATAACAAGGGCATTGCAGCCAGAGGAGATTACTTCAAAAGGAATTAGAGTTTCATGTGTGTACTATCAATAAAAGTGCCCATACAAAAAAAAGTCTGGAAACTTATTTAATGATCCTCGTATATTACCTCGTTGTTTAATTAATTTACTCATTATAAATACAAATCAAACTAACATTAAATATTTTTTTAAATCCTGAGATTAAGATATTAAAAAGAAAAAATTGCATAAATTTTCAAAAATACATTTTACTGAAAACTTTAAAGACAAAAAAACCATGCTCACTTGTCAAGTCTTTTACGGCAAGTAGTCCCATGTTTATCATTCTTGGTTGTGTTTATCTTTAATGATTTGGAACTGTTGTATAAAATAGTTAAACTTTATGAAAAGGAATAGAATCAAAGTACATTTGCAATATCTTATGTATCAAGAACAATTTTTGAAGGTTATTAGCTGACCAAAATACTTTCATGGAATTTGACAAAATGAGGTTTATTTTTTAACATAGTCCCTTTTGCAGTCTACTCACTTCTTCTATCAGTATTGCAGTGCTTTTGGATCCCAATGGTAAAAAAAAAAGTCATTCACAGCGAATATGATTTTCAGCCCACCCTTGTATATACACAATGTAAACAAAAATATAAACAAATAAACAATCCAAACAGTCATTGATAATTTGAAACACACCACTCACCTGCTTAACAAATACCTCCAAAATTATGAGCTCATTACCAGCTATTCTGACAGAAGATATAAAAGGTCAGTTGAAGATACTTGGATACCAGAAAATAATCTTCTTTCAACAAATGGATATATGACCAGTTAATTTTTCATCGCTTCTTGTAGCATTTAAAGATTTTAAAAAATATTTCAAAAAATTTTCTAAAACAACTTTTTTTTACAAAAATGTTTCTTATAATGACCTAAGATCAAAACTAGTTGAGAACAATCAAAAAATAAATATTTCTTTGTTTTATAACTTTTTTTATCTTATATCCACCTAATATAGTGAGAGAAAGACAGCAAATGAGAAAGTTTTCTCGCATAAAAAGAGTGCATGATGCCATTATGGCAGGGCAAGTATATAACTTTAAAAATAGTAGAATTATGGACACTACAAATCTGTTAATTGAAGTTTCATGAGTCTTACACAATCTTCAGATGTAAATATGAGTGAATGTGCAGCAGTGTCCAATCAACCAAAAAAGACATCAACATGCGACTAACAAAGGCATAGACAACTATCAATAGGCTATCGGTCATAGGGAAGTCAGACCTGACTGATAAAATGAAACGCACTTTCTTCCAAGAAGCGGTCGTGTCGATACTGCTATATGGATGCACTACATGGACGCTAATTGAACGTATGGAGAAAAAGCTTGGTGGCAACTACACAAGAATGCTGCAAGCAATTTTGAACAAGTCCTGGAAACAACACTCCACAAAGCACCAGCTGTACGGCCACCTACCTCCCATCACGAAAACTATCAAAGTTAGACGAATTAGACATGCAGGATACTGCTGGAGAAGCAGGGATGACCTCATAAGTGATGTTCTCTGATGGACCCCCTCATATGGCCGAGCAAAACCAGGATGATCAGCTCAAACCTACATACAGCAGCTCTGTGAGGATACAGGATGTAGCCCTGAGGACCTGCCAGAAGTGATGAACGATAGGGAGGAGTGGCAAGAGAAGGTCAGGGATATCTGTGCTGGCAGCATGACATGATGATATATATATATATATATATATATATACACACACACACACACACACATATATATATATATATATATATATATATATATATATATATATATATATATATATACTTATGCACACTTTACTATTATTCAGTTTGAGAAAATACAAGAGTGCCATACAACTTTATGCACTTGTTATACAAGATTATAATATAATCTTATATGATATAAAGTAGATCTTTACTTTGTGATGTGTTTCAGCAATTATCAGATAAATAGTTCAAGATTTTGTTGCCAAGATTAATGTTTTTAAAAATGAGATGATTTGTGACATATTACTCCCATATGCTATTTTTATATTAAAATGAAGTTTCATTTTGTAATTTAGAAATATGTGAACATAAAAATTACTTTAATTAATAAGAAAATATGCATATATTATTGATCAAAATGACATAATGAATAGAAACCAAATTTTATAATATGACTAGAAAATAAGAAAAAAAACTTTTTTCTTTCAGTTATTGAAAATATTCACATATTAAAGAACTGTATCAATTAATATAAATAAAATAAACATATCATTACATATATATATAATTATATAAATATATAATATATAATCATCCTATATAATATATCATATAATAAATATAAAAAATATAAACAAGTTATAAATAACAATTTACATTTAAACTAGACAATATATGAATAAAAACAATTTTTTAAAATTTGGAATATGTGCATGATTATTAGATTTACAAGCATAACTTTTTTTCTTTACATAAAGTATATTAAACAGTAATTCATTCAAATTTTTTTAAATAGGCTCATTCTTAAGTTCTTTATGCACCAAATGATAAAATGATGTAGAATAGAAATCTTCAATTTAAGAACTATGATTTTACCACAAGCAAGTAATTAAAAGAGATCAATAATTTATTTTTAAATGACTAAATACAAATACCTTTCCTATTAAATAAGTTGCTATGAATTCAAAACCAGAAGCTGGAGTACCAATCCCCTGCTCTGCATCCTTGGAAGTTAATTGTTATTTATTAAACTTTGCTTAGCTTGGCTTACAGTACCTGCTGTTACTAAGTGGTCACTCATTTAAGTAATAAATAAGCACAGAGATCGAGCAGGAACCAGTGTAACCTTGTGGGTTAGTTGTGGAAAATTAAAAGACTAAGAGAGACAACCCTAAACAAATTGTGATGTATGTATACAAAGACAAATTTTAATTACTGACTGGCAAGATGCTGCAACTTACACAACAGCTGATTGTCTTAGTTTCTATGCCACAGAAGGTTCAATGTGCAAGTTTAAGTAAACAATTCCTCCAGCACGTTTTGTGTTGGTTTTACATTATCAGTATCAATGATTTACCTTGACTGATTGTTACTGTTATATAAAAAGTATCATGCTCTTTATATATCAGTGGTAAAAAAGTTTTATACATTGATGGTGATAAATTTGACAAACAAAAGCTGTAAAGATTATAATGATTGAGTCGATTGCAAATGTACACAAATATATGATTAAAAATCAAGATGGAGCCAAGTAAAAATTAGATATTAAAAGATATTTAATTTTGAATTAAAATTAGTTTTTTGTATATGTATTTTTGAAGTTTTATTTCTGCTTTCTAATATTGTAGTATTTAAAATTTTCACTACATTGAACAAACACTGCTATGAGTCGTATTGAATTTACTTGTATATGAAACATAGCTTTCAGGTTCCTTTACATTTACTGGTGTGATATAATGTGTACATTAAGTAGTGCCAATATCTTTTCAAGATTTTAAAAATCCATATTATACAGGTATCATTTTTCTATATGTGGTTACTGCAACATGACAAAAATGGCACGTCAGAGCATGATATTTGTTAACACAATAACATTAGAATGTTCAAGAAGAAGCAATTTCCAATCCAATTTGAAACTTAATAATAAGTGTCATATCTGCATTCATGCTCACCTCAATCATTATAATTTTTCAAGAGAGATAACTATTAAATGTTAATTATAGAGTACTTCACCTTATGTATTTATTTAATTGCAAATAATCAAAATATAAATACTCTAAATAAGATGTGACTAGATATTGAGCTTAATGTCTACAAAGGGCTTTGATTTTATTAAAAATTCATCTAGATCAGTGATATTAGTTTGACTGTTTCCATGGGAAAAAGTTTTTAAAAGACTTGAACTAAAATTTCAATTGATTTCATCATATTTTTTCTTCTTAGAGAATTCTAAATCTTACCTTGGTGTTACAGAATCAGGTATATCAACAGATTCATGTTGAGTTAATGTCTTTTCTTGTTCATTTTCAGGTGTCTGAAAAAATAAAAAAACAACTTGAAACAATAGAAATAACAGAGAGAAATCATTAAAACTTGAATTCAAAAAAACAAAAATTAACATCACAAAACAATTCTAGTAAAAAAAAATAAACAAATAAAAATAAAAATAAAGCACATTTTCTGATCTTAATTGGAAAAAACTATTCTTGACTTTAAAATTATTCCTTTTTTTTTTTACAGCTGAACAATTCTAGATATTCTGTATAGATTTTGGTTACAAGTCATTTTAAATTAATTTTTTTCTAAATAAAATATGAGAAAGCCATTTAAATTGACAAGCTGGATGTTCTAACTATAATGCACAGAGCAATAAAATTCTATATAAATCATAAAATGGATAAGTGACTTACTGAGAATTGAAAACTGCTTGGGAGGTAATTGGAGAGTTGCATTCTGTAAGGTGTAGCTATTGGTGAGAGACACAAATCAAATACAGGTGGGCTCTTTAATGGTGTAAATAATGAACTTCCTCCAGGTAACTAAAACAAAAATAGAAACACAAACATTTCATTCTACTTCCTCAGACATGGTTCATTTTAAAAAGTAATGTCCATTGTCCAGGAAAGGCTACTTTTTCTTTATCATAACCAGTTTAGTAATAAAGAGTCAAGGTTAAAATTATCTAGTTCATTTACTATAAGAAATCTTTTAAACATCATAGTAGCTTCTACAATATTTAATCAAATTACTTAAGTTCTGAAGATGAATCATGAGACCACACTTCATGATGCATTTAAACAGAATATATAAGATGAAAAAAAAATATGTGTGTGTGTGTGTGTGTGCGTGCATGTGCGTGAGACCATAAGAAAGGAAACATGAAAGATTACCAGGCAAAGAATTTCATTTAAACTGCCTGCAGCTCATTATCATACATGATACAGTTACAGTGTGAGGAAACAATTTGGAATCCTGGTTATTTAATGATTTTGGAGAGCATCAATTAAGACAATTACATATCTATTCTGCAGGAGAGATTTCTCTCAATATTCTTTGATGGTTTTACAGAAAAAAAAAGAGACTTGAGAATAACATATTCGGCTGATTCTCCTGATGCAAATCAAATTCAATATGCCTTCTTTTGTGTTTGGAGTGTATCCTGTTTGAATAATCCATAAGAGAAAATACTAGATCTGATAAATTCAATGACTGAAAGAATAAAATCTAAAGCTAATTTGCAGAATAAAATATTCTAAAATTGTTTATATCATTGAATAAAGACTCTTTATTCAAAATAGAAATGTCTATTTATTATTGTCATGTATCAGTACACATAATCTGAACAGACAAGGTAGAGTTGAAATATTGTTTGTTCAACCAAAAAGGGAATTAAATGTTTTTGGAAGGCTTAAAAAAACATGCAACACAATGTGGCAAGTGTGTTGAACTTAGGGATGAATTTAGATAATTACATGTACATTTCTGGGAGGGGTACTTGGCTCATTAGCCAAGTGGGTAGAGTGTTCGCCAATAGTCCGGGAGACCTGGGTTCAATCCCAGGTTGTGTCATACCAAAGACTTTAAAAATGGTACTTGATACCTCCTTGCTTAACACTCAGCAATATAAGGTACGTATCAAGGGTAAAGAGGAGCAATCCAGGGAAAGGAATAGCGCCCTCCCCTACACCTCCGTGTAGTAGCTATTGAAAAGGGAGCCTTCTGGTTGCCCTTGACTATGGTCGCCAACTTGGCATAAGTTATCATCAAATAGAATTGGTAACCTGAGTTCAAATCCTGGATGAGGCTGTTTGCTTTTCCCTTTGTACCAAAGCCTTTCCCAAAGCATTAATCCATTTGTTCTGCCTACCCAACCCCATGGCAGGACAAACTGAGTTCTTAAGCCTTTGTTAGGCAACCAATCTAGAAGGTAAACTCAATTCAAACCAGCTGTATTCCACTTAACAAATTGACATTGTGTCACATTTTGCTTACAATAAAGGGCTTGGGTAAATACAAACATATACATTTCTACCTCATTCACTTCTGATTAGGCAGAGTACTTTACAGCACCTACTTGTAGAAAGATATTCGTTATTTAACATATTTGATATCTAATACGAAATCCTACAAAAAAATTAAAATACACATTGAAATTACTAAAAAAATTACAGTTTAGTTTTGGATGAATCTTAATTACCTGTCTAATTAGCAAACGACTTCCAGAAGTCGGTTGATTTTCTTTTGCCTTTTTCTCTGAAAATTCTGTTTGTTTTTTTGGAGTTTCAAACAAATCTTTTCTTTCTATTTTGATTTCTGTCTTCAATGAATCTCGAAAGAATTGATTAACAACATTTGATGGCTTCTCCTTTAATTTGCAAACAGCAGATGTTGAGGTGGAGGAGCAAACTTCCTGGTCAGAATTGTTATCTAATTTTATTTCCTTGAAGGGTGAGAACACAGTTGGCAGCACATCAGACAATTCATCAGGCTCAAATTTCAATTTCTTTGGTAGGACTTGGGAATTTTCAGAGAATTCTGTTTTAGTTTCTTCTGAAGATTTCTTTTCGAATTCTGGTGTTTCCTAAATACAAACAGATTCAGAAAAATATAAAATATGCAGATACTTTATAACAAGAAATACTGTGGTATTATATTCATTATATAATACCAGGAGTCAGCAAACTATATTTGCAGGTCAACTCATTGATATTTTATCAAATCTGCAAAGCATATAGAATATGCCACTATTTTTAAATAATAATTTTTATATTAGTAGTTATTGATATTATTATATATAAAATAAAATATGTCTAGCTTATTTTATTTATAAAATAAAATATGTATACTTTATTTTTATGTTATTTGTTAATATCATTATCTACAAAATAAAAAATGTCTTTGATGCCTTCACTGATGCCTTCTATCAGATCTCTATTTAAAAGTGATCAACATGCAGTTTAATGATATAATGAAGGATAATAAAAATAAAAGTCTGCCTTCCAGATGAAAAATATTTTGTTTTAAAATATTTAGTCTAACAATTAATCTCAGCATTTGGTACTACATATTTGTTAAGAAGACATAAAAAATGAAGCAAGCTAAATCTGCATATAAGCCAGTCTTAATTGATCAACAATTACAGTCAATTTTAATGGTAGGAAGTATACATTTTAGACAACAGCTTGACTTCATTCTAACTTTAAAAAACTCATTGTCTTTGATTAATCTTTAAAGCTAATTACAAAAAGAACTATTTATGTTTATTCATAAAAGAAAATATCATTTAATGTTTTAAAAGAAATTATTAGAATACAGTTTGTGTTTCTGTGTTTCTTAACCTTTTATTTTTGTTGATACTGATTTAATTTTGAAGTTAAGAAGTTAAAATTTTTCATGAGAATATGTCTTCATGTTTATCTTTATTTCAATGTATTTATATCCTACATTACCAGTTCATTTCTGGTCACTTCTTCTAGATCAAATCAACTCTTAAAAACTTTAAAAAAAAAGTTTTTTCATAAAAATTTTTCTCCTGATGATGGCCTAACATCAAAACCAGTTAAAAATGAATAACACAAAAGAAATATTTCTATTGGTCTTATCAGTTGTTCATCATTAATATACAAGTGTCTTTCAATAAATAAGGTGAACTTTGCCTAAAGAGTTGGAAATAGGAAGCACTGTTTATAGTTGCACCTTTTTCAATAAAATCAATAGTGATGGGTCCTTTTATGTCCCAGAACACAGTTGGCATGACCTTCTTTACTGATTGCTGTTGCTGGGAATTTTTTCTTTAACAGAGAGTCAGTATGTTTCCACTCCATCAACTGTCTTTCTGACTCAGGCTTGTTGTGGCAAACCCATGTGTAGCCCATTTTTAAGGATTTTTTAAAAAAACATACTTCTCACTTCTACACATCACAAATTATTCTGTAAATTTCACATAGTTTGCTCTTCTCAGCCACCAAACATTTGATGACAGACACCTGTTCAAACCTGGAGCACTTTGTTTGATTTACCACTATTTTAAATAGCTTCAAAACAAATATTTTTGCGAGATTAAAATAATTTTTGCTATAAACCAATTCCAAATATTTGTATCCTTTGTATCAATTAATCCTTACATTTGGCTGCTACAATAACACTAAGCAAATTGTAATTAACACATTTGATGTAAAATTCTTTTCATTGAATAAAAAAAACAAACAAACTCCTTTCTTCACACCAACATATTTGTTTCACATTATTTTCACTACATGTTTAAGCCAATCATTTCTGAACCACTATGTCAACTGATATTATAAGGAAGTCAACTGATATCATCAGGTGATATTATAAGGAAGTCAACTGATATTATTAGGTGATATTATAAGAAAGTCAACTGATATTATCAGGTGATATTATAAGGAAGTCAACTGATATTATCAGGTTATATTATAAGGAAGTCAACTGATATTATTAGGTGATATTATAAGGAAGTCAACTGATATTATCAGGTGATATTATAAGGAAGTCAACTGATATTATCAGGTAATATTATAAGGAAGTCAACTGATATTATTAGGTGATATTATAAGGAAGTAATGAGGAATGACAACAACTAAAGGAATTTTACAAGGCTTGAAAACATTGCAATATCTAAACAAGGAAAATATCTAAATGTGATCTTTTTCAACATTTTTTTAAAAACTTATATAGTAACACAATATATATATATTAGTCTTACTTTGAGTTATCTTGGCCTACAAGCACTGCCATCTTTGCCCATTGCTAAAAAGACTATTATACTGATTTGAATGTGAATATAATAAAAATTAAGTCAATATTTTAAAGACTCATGGATAAGTCTTTTTTAACAAATCCTCTAAAACAAAGAATGATACATATGCTGACTCATCTGAAATAATATTTTTATCACAGTATTACTATCACAAAATTTCCATTTTATTTTTCATATTGACCTCTTAATTTAAAAAACAAAAAAACTAAAACATCTACTCATTATTGATCCAGATGATTAGCAATAGTTTTGTTGAAAATACAATAATGCTTTGTTCTGGTCACTAAGCATTTACGAAAACTTACATCTATTTTTGTTCCTGATGTTGATGAAACTGTGCTATCAACTTCAAAAGCTTCATTCAAAAGGTCATCAAGACTGCTGGAACATTTTCTCATTGTCATACCACTGAAATATGGAAATAATTGATTTATTTATAGCTACACAAACAATAGTATTTTTCCTGAAGAAAAAAATCAATGAAAATGTTTTAAATTTCATATTATGTACTTGTTATTAGCATTTATGAATATGGATAATGATTGTGGAGTCAATAACATATATAAAAAAATAGCAAAAGTTTATCCATCTTTTTATGGAAACAAATATACACAAGGTGTAATCAGAAAGTATCAAGAGGGAAGCTAAAAATCTTTCTCATTTTAAAATTCAAAATTCAAATGAAATCATATGTAGAATTGAGTAAAATGTAATAAAGGGATGATGTCTAAAATTGTTTAGATTTTATTTAGATTAGTCACTCTCAAAAAAAGAAAAAAAAAAAAAAAAGAAAAAAAAAAAAGAAACCAGTCTCAGTACCTTTTGAAAAGCATTTTTATAGTAAAGCACAGGATTGCACAAGTGCAGCATCCTCCATACTTACCAGACCTTCAGTTCCATGTCACTTTTTCTTGTTTCCTAAACTGAAAATTTTTCTCAAAAGGTAAGATTTGAGGATGTTGAGGACATCAAAAGAAATACAATGGTGCAGTTTCTCACTATATCAAAAGGAGTTTCAAAGGTGCTTCAACCAATAGAAATTGTTCAGGAATAAGTGTGTTGAAGGCCAAAAGGAGTATTTTGAAGAAAATAAACATTTCATTCATTGCTCATTTCTATCTTGGATATCTTTTAAATACATCTCAACTTGAACATATTTCTTCTTTTGTTATTTCTTACAAGTCGTGAAGTAATCTATATTGTTACAGTTTGGAATGACCAATGAAAGAATAGTAACAAGATTAGGCCATGTAAAATAGCAAGTTCTGAAAGTATGCTACAAAGAGTAGGCCATGCAAAAGCATAATGTAAAGATGTTGTCTGGTTGATGGGCCAAATATGTAGGTTACAGTATATCTTGTTAGATTAAATATTTATTCTGCTTCTCCCATGGGTAGTTGCACATGGATATCCAGCTAGTATTCATTATATTCTTGGATTGTAGCATGTGGGAGTCTAGTTAATGAGTTGGCATCTTAGGTGAAGAACGTTGTTAGTAAATGACAACATAAAAACTTAATACATGTATTTAAATAACATTTAATTACAGAAAGCAAGAATAAATTCACATGCAACAAATATAATTCTTTGACATTTTATATATATATATATATATATATATATATATATATATATATATATATATATATATATATATATATATAAGACAGTATTTAATCCAGTAAATTTAGAATTGGGAACAATTCCAATAAAGTATTCAAAAATAGAATATTCAATTTAAGTAATACCGGTCAAGAGCTCAATGTAAATAAAATCCACAGAGCATATCATTTTTTTCTTTCAAAAAATACCATCAGCCACATTAGGATAATAAATTTATTACCATACTGTTAAAAAGCATTGATATAAATCAATGCTCAAAAAATTAAGAGGACTTCTTCAGATCAAACAAGAAAATGGATTAAAATAACTTTTACACATTCACAACCAGACATGAAAAAAAAAAAAACATCTTATTTCTCCTGTATAAAAGTAACCCTCCCAATTCAAATAACAATAAATATCAACTTGATTTTGGCATGTAAAGGAACATCTGGTTTCATCATACTTCAAATTTAACAGAGGAAAAATTTACTGCTACAAAAATACATGCTAAACATTCAAACATTTATTAAAAAAATATTTCTTCAAACCTATTTAATTTTAGTACATCAATTTTTATTATTAAAATGAACTAAAAAAATCTAAAACTAATGTTATTTACAGTACCCTCCCAATTACAATAATAGAGTAAAAATTACTAATATAAATTCAAATTCTGATTCATTTACTAATTTAATAAATCATAGTTATCTATTTTTTATTTATTTATCCACTTATTTTTGAAAATAGTCAAAATTCATTTCTATGCCTACATCTAGCAATAAAATCACATCTCTGATTTAATAGGTTAAAAGGATCAATGTACAACATAATTTGTATCTTTTCTTCCAGACACAAATTACATCTTCCATCAAAGCAGCTAGTTGTAGATCTTTACAAAATTTTCCATTGAATCTTTGGAGTTAAACCAAAAATGTTTGGATAAAGCTGTTTGATTTCTCAAGCATTCATGAAAGAAAGAATGAATATAATTATTATATCCAACTTCCATTTAACTGACGAAATTCCAATATAAATTTTTTTAATCTTTTATGTTTTCTTTTGGGAAAATAGTAGCTTGATACACTATATTTTTCAAATTACATATACCTCCCATTGGACACTCTTAGTAGGATTGTTGACCCGATACAAATCAGATTATACAATAATGATGGTATTTTATACATCCCCAATAGTGATGATCCTAAATGTTCTAGTGTTCTTGCTGGTCAGCCAACACTAGTGCATCCATGTCTAGGGGTCTATAGAAGAACATCACTTATGAGTTTGTTCTTGCTTCTCCAGCAGTGTCATGGATGTTTTGTTCATCTTACTTGGATGGTTTTTAAAATGGAATGTAAGTGGCTAGACAACTGCTGTTTTGAGGGGTGCTGCTTCCAGGATTTGTTCAAAATAGCACATAGTATTCTTGTGTAGTTCCCATTAAGTTTTTCTCCATATATATATACACACACACACACAGACACACACACAGACACACACACACACACACAGACACACACACACACACACACACACACACACACACACAAAAACAATATTAAAACCATGTAACAGAAAGGAAAAAAAGGGGAATATGAAGACTTTTGAAAAAATTACCATCTGAAATAGAGACTAACCTATATAGAATAGTCAGCACATCATAACAGAAGTTGATCAATATGGTTTGCATTGGTCTGAAAGACTGAATGGATACTTTCCTATACTGTTTATCTTCTCTTATTCATACCAAACAACTGGATTCTACGAGCCTAGTTTAAATACAAGACAAACCTGTTTGCATTTCACATAACATTTATAATACCCCTGGGAAAGGTATGAATCTAACTATTCTTCTTTTGGCTAAAAGGAAATGGGCTATTTAATCTTGGTATGGCAACCACTCTAGAAGGAAAACTGAATTCAAACCAGACCTAGAGAGGGATGGGCTCTGCCAGGCTATTTCTGCTCAAGACATGGTACATAAGTCCTATCCCCATAACCAAACCAGGTTGTGAGATAAGTCTCTTCTTAGGAATTTTTGCCAATTAGCTTTGTGTTCTTTATTTTTTATATTGAGCTCCTGTAACTATAAAAGCTAAACATCTGTAATTTGGTAGACTCATACTTCTGCATTTACTCTACATTAATTGTGTAAATCATTGTTTCTCAACCTGGATTGCTAGCACCACCAAAATGCATAAGAAACAAATTCAAATTTAAATTCACCTGCTTTTGTATACTAGCTGATTTGACTTCTTAGCAAAGGCGTGTTAGACTAACAAAAGTTTAGAAAATACAGGTGTAAATCTTAGTATATACTAAATAGTGGTAATTGTACATTAGAGAAGATAATTTAACTGGTTACTACACAAGAAAAAGGAATATCATAATTATGTTTAAATTATTTTCAAGCTATAAATGTTATTGACAATGCAATGTAATTTATTCTTATATTGAAAACAATAATACTATTTTGATTAGAATTGTTCAGTATTAAGCATTTTATCTTCATAAATCTGCCAGATGATCTAGATTTGACAATGAATTAAAATTTGGATACCTGAGTATAGTTAAAAATACTTACTTTGCAAATATTTCAGCCTGCTTAGCAGAAAATTCTTGTCTAACCTGTTCAATCATCAAAATTGAGTGGCTAGGATTAGGAAGAGAACCACTCTTGATCATTTTATCTGCACAACAAAATAAAGAAATGATAATCTTTAATCTTTTCAAAGTTCAACAGGAACCCTTAAAATTGAATTCATTAAACGTGACAAAAATTATAAGCTTTTTTATTATGATTATGGACATTTGAAATGAAAAGTTTGGATTACTAGTTTACTGATGAATACATTAACTCCTTATGATAATTGTCACAATTGCTCAGAAAGGTAAATGTAATTAATTTGGCACAATACTTCAGTCATTTATTAGCTGTTGAGATAGAGTCCATCTACCATTTATCTAACAAATAACAATGATAAAACCAGAACTTCCACTTTCTTTAAACAATGGTAAAACTGGTACTTCCAGTTTCTTAAAACTCAAGAACCAAATAACAACAATTTATAAAGTACAGGTGGCATGATGATTATTGCCACAGAAAATGGAATCAGCAAATTGGGTTCAAATTCCAGATGAGACTATGTTCACTTTACATTATACTCTTAGAAAAGGCATGTCCATCTTTATTTCTGCCAACTATGGGTAAAATAGTAGGGTAGACATAATTGGCAACCAGTTTAGGAGACACACAATTCTGAATTTAAAATCTAAAGCTTGAGTTCCTTTGACAGTTTAATGATCTTTTCATCATTCAGGCAATTCTTAGAATCACACTGAAAATGTACTTATTAATGGTTATCATCATGCGTTCTCCCTTAGCTATGGATAAATAGTAAAGCAAACTGGGTTCTTTAGCTTTGATAAAGCCACCAGTCTAGGAAAGTCTGAATTCAAACCAGCTTTTACCTTTTGTATAAAGTTGACCTTATAGTACATCCAGTCCATGGTGAAGGGATTGGGTAAATGCAAACAGTGACACTGGTTTCAAACTGTATAATTACTTGCCCTTCATTTTGGACAAAACTGGTGGCATAAAGTCAAGAGACTTGCTACATGAGCAACTATTTTTCATACAACAATGTCCAAGGGTTATGTCCAGATGCAGATCCATCATCTCTTTAGACTGACAGATACCACAATTTCATTTTATAGTGTGCTCTGATTGGGGGCCTACAAAATAATAAAGTTGATGAAGTAAGGAGTGATAAACAAGGAGAGTAGTTATTTTGATACAGAATAGAAATGATCTGCTCTTTTACCTTTCTGCACAAGTTTGAACTAAGTATACTTATGCAAATAAGTCAGACAATTGAATGTGGGAAAAATCAATGGTTTTAAAAAAATCTACAAAGAATTTTGAGTAAGAAAAAAGAAACTTCTATGAGAAATAACAAGTTTTAAGAAACTTAGAATTGAAGAATTTTCTCACCTTTTTCATTAAGAAAAGTTGAAAGCATAGATTCAAGATAGGAAATGTAATTTACTGTCTCTTGCAGTATGTGGGCCTATAAAAAGATGAATATATAATTATTTTGTTGTAAAAAGAAAATATATAAATCTATATTAGAATATTCTTGTAAAACTTTGCAACATTTTTATTATTATTTAATTTTTAGCTTTACTTTTGGTTTCTTACAATCCTTCACTGGGTTTTTACCAAAGACCTAGGGTCAGGGAAAGTAGGAGTTATATGCATTCTATGTATATATATGTTTATGAACTAATTACTGTGATGGTTGATTGTATTAATTATTTCATAATCTAATTTGGTCAGGCCTCAAGTTTTTCAGTTAGCAGTTAAATTAACTAAAATCTTTGAGTGGAAATGTAAGTCAAGTTGGAAAGTTCAAGCGAGTGCACCATGACCAGGATATGGGAACTGTCATTTCTACACAGGAAGACCAAATATAAACAAAATAGATTCATGTCTTGTCACAAGTTTGATTGAAGAAATGAAAACATGGTGAAATAGGGGACATGTGTAAGATGATGCAATAACTTAGTGAGATGACATCATACTAATGATATCCTGAATTTATATATATATAAAAATTAGTAAATTTTGAAAAAGTTGTCAGAAGTTGGTGTTCAGTCGTTTGGGAGTCAGTTATTAGTTGGGGTAAGATATCAGTCGGGTTGGGAGGTATCTCTCTTCATTGACCCTTACAAATTCTCTCTTTCTCTTGTGCTATTGAATGCAGTCTTAACATTGAACAGCATATCTGGATAATAAAGAGACAATTTCTATAAATATATTGGATATATTACTATTACAACAGTACATTCCAATAAATGATTGTTAATTGTTGAGTTCTCCTTGTCTTTGAGTTGCCAATACTCTGGCAACTTGTTCCAACAAATCACCCCACCGATCAGAAGTTCCAGATAGATTGTGTCATCCCCAATCTGTGGATCTTTCAAACACAATGTGGGCACAGAGGGGATCGATAAACTAACTGGAAATATATCGGCGCTGTTACCAGGAAAGTGCCAAAGTAAAAGTACCGTAACAAGCATAGTACCACATGGTTTTTGCTGCATTGTTTGGTTGTTACTTTTCCAATTACATTGATAGTATTACAATCCTTTATCAGATCTTTTCTATTTTTGGTTGGCCATTTTCTAATTTGTTGTATTCATTTTCTGTTGCTAAAGTTTTTATGGCTTCATTGTTTCAATGAATCATCTGTTTCATTATTAACTGCATTCATTTCAAGTGCAACACTTTCATTTTTGTTGGATATCAGTAACTATCTGTTCTTTGATACTATCTTTTTTGGCATCTATAAAGCAGTTGTTTTTAAGGATACATCTCACATTCACTAATCTATTGGGATCTAAGTATGTATCTCTTTATTATTATTATTTGCATAGGTCTGCAAGGATACCTTGACCATATTTGCCCACAGAAGACCATTTTATCCTGTCTTTTGCCAGTCTTTCCACAGCAGAGATAGTTTTGTGTTCTCTTTAATTAGATCACTCCATAACTTTTGCCTAACTTTAATAAATGTAAAAATTCATTTAGTTGAAATTCAAAGGTTTAAAGTTTTATAAAATTCTTTTATACTATTTAATATCAATCCTAACCAAATAAAATCTTTAAGCACATACTAAAATTAAAGCTTAGTAGATAAGCTTAAACATTTTTTCAATCATATTACATAGATTTGATGAGAATTATTTTCTTTTAAAACAGCTGTGATAACCAATTGATAACATTATCACAATTTATCACCACATTTTCTGTACATTAAAAAAAATACTATTTCATTTATTACTTAATAGCATAGATTTCTTAATGCTCTACTAATAAATTTATCTTTTATCTATCTTTATTTAAAACATTTGATAATATTAACACTGCGGTATTAACCATAAAAAAGTACATTTCTAACAAAGTTTTCATGAAAAGTTAATTTTCTTCAAAAACAATGGATTTATTATTTCTAGTAGAACATTATACAATCAAAACTGATAATATTAGGAATTATTTACAACCAAACTCTACATCATTGAAACTGTAAACAAAAAATATGTCTATATAGCAGTATATAAATGAGTATGCTTCTTTTATATATTTTTACAATTTTATTTTTGGATTTTTGTAGAGTTTATTAATAAATAATACTTAATAGCCTTTTTGATTGTATAATGTTTCAGGAAAAATGATAAAATCTTGGTATCTTTAGTAAAGAAGAAAATTAACATTTTATCAAAATCTTTTTAGGGTTTTATTTATTAATGGATGATACTATATGTAAAAAATTTATTTTTTCTTGATATTCTTTTTTTCTTTTTCTTCTTGAATTTGTTTTGAATTAGCATTGGTGTGGGATACTGTTTTTTCTTCTCCATGTGGTAATATTTTTTCTACCAGCATGGAAAGGAGGAGGAAAAGATTTCTTAGCAATCTGGTCAGCTAAAAGTTGGCCCATCAGATTGGCTACCACTTAATTTTAAACCAATGGAACAAGGGTGTTTATAGAGTTGTGGGTCCACTGCACTTGCCATTTTTTTGCCTTTGTTTCTCATTTTGGAGAAGAAGTGTGATCTCAAGTTCTTTTAAACTGCACTTGCCATTTTGCTTCTGTTTAGAGGAGATGTTTGTTATTTTGGAGAAGCAGTGTGGTCTCTGGTTTTTCAAATTGCACTCATGGAAATGTTTAGAGGAATAATATCCCATTTTTGGAGAAAATTTTCAGAAGAGAAGGTTTCTAATATTTTAACTTTGATATATTTTGTTGAAAGTTACCTTTAGGTAAATTCCTAAGGTTTGTGGGGGGCATCAAAATGGCAAGTGATTGCAGAAGTCTAGCCAGTGAAAAGAAAGAAGAAAAAAGAAAGAAGAAAGAAGAAAGAAAGAAGGAATAACTTATTTAAAGAATTTTGCGGGGTTTTTCCTCC
The DNA here is from genome assembly GCA_963585895.1 of Sepioteuthis lessoniana. Classification (NCBI taxonomy): domain Eukaryota; kingdom Metazoa; phylum Mollusca; class Cephalopoda; order Myopsida; family Loliginidae; genus Sepioteuthis; species Sepioteuthis lessoniana. The sequence continues at coordinate 5,013,610 of OY757929.1, read as the reverse complement.
TCAAAGAAAAAGAAAAGAGTTTTATTTATGCATATTTTGTTTCTTCAAATGAACCCCTAATTATCAGTCATAAAAACGTGTTTTTATCATATATTCAGTGTAATGAATGAATGAAAGCTTCAAAGTGTTAAAAAACCTATCTTGTGTAATAAATGACCTCTTGTTTTTGAAGTGAAAAATTGGTCTAAAAAAATTATTCATTACTGAGTATTTACATTATCTATATCATCATCTGGTTTGTCTACCTTTGTGTATTTGTTATGATAATACAGCAAACATAGTACATCATAGTTTACATCTAGAACACTTTTATTAGTACAATACTGTTCACATGCTCTAACCTGGAGAATAAATTGCTTTTTATTATATAAAATCTATCCTAACCTGTTGACAATCATCACAAGATAGTAATGCATACATTTTTAGCCTATGTATTTATGTACTTACATATACAACACATACTTAAGAAGAGTTTTGTTTATGCATATTTCGTTTGTTCAAATTGTGAGTAATTCAATTGCTTTTTATTGTTCAAATTATGAGTGGTACATAAGTCCAGAGGCTAATGATAGAAATAGCATTTATTTCACACAATAGATATTTTTCAAGAATCTCCATCTTTGTCAAAGCACTCTCTCTAGTAGTGAATATTAATCACATAGATTGAATATTGTTCAGTGGAAATTTCTTATCAAAATTCAGCTAACTACATGTCAGGCTACAGATGTTGTGATCTACCCTTATTATCTTTGTGAAATTATTAAAAAAACAAAAATCTATACATATATTCATGGAGAATAGTAGTAATTTATTAAGCTTAGCTTAATTTGGCACCAAGCCACTCAGTGAAAATCAAACTCCCTAACAACTGTCTGCTCACTTAACCAACTAATCATTAAAGTACATGAGGTGCCCATTAAAAAAAATCCAAGCAGAGATTATATATGACACGAGTATGAGGTTTCTGGTGAGGAATGAACTTACTACTCAGTAGAAATTGGTCTATAAGATGAGATTGCTAAACATTAAATTATGGTGAGGTGTTCTATACAGAATAGTAAATTCAGAAGTCTCTTTAAAATATTGACATCTAAATTACACATTTGAATGTTGAATTGTAAAATGGACAAAAGAATCGAACCTTGTTAACTTTTACTTATTTTTGGTTCTCATTATCAAAATTTATCACTAGAATTTCTTAATGTTATTTTCATTCATATAACAACAACCAAACGAATATAATTTTAAATAAAGGCATTTTCTTAATATGAGACTCAGAAAAGAAGATACAACTAGAGCTTGTAGAAATGTTGAGTAAGGAAGTTCTTACCTTTGAAAATTTTCTCTTTGATTTCTTTTTACTGCTGGAAATTGATGTGATAATTTTCAGGGTTGTATAACAATTAGCCACACTTGCTCTCCATTTTGCATCTGACTGCCTGCGCCTCACTCGCATAGAATTACTACGTCGGGCCATTTTCTGATTAATACACATACACATGGAAAAAAAAAAACGCATAAGCATTTTAATCATACTCAAATTATTATTATTTTTTACAAATTTCAATCAATCTAATCAAACACTGGCTCCTATCTGGTGTTGAATTCTATACCTGGCAAACTTCTTTAGATAAACTCATAGATGCCATTTCCATTATCTTACACTCTTTCCAGTGTGGTTCCTTGCCTACACCTGAAGAAGGCTCGTAACAGTTATTGTCATAGGAAATGAAATCAGAGTACAAATCCTAAACAAAGCTGGTTGTGTTTCACTTCTTGCTAATATGCTTAGGAAAGGAATGAATCAGTCTCTTTTCCTGCTAGCTATGGGTTAATAGTAGGACAGGCTTAAATCTCTAGTCTGAGTAAAGCAACCAGTCTAGAAGAAAAAGTTTGAATAAAAACCAGCAGTAATCCACTAAAAAAAAAAAAGAATTGATCTTGTGTTACATCCTGTTATGAGTGGAGGGGTTGAATAAATATATACACCTGAAAAAGGCTAAAGAGGTTTATGGTCAAAAACATTTTCATCAAAACAACAAAGATGCAATGGCAAAGTACGCCTTACATTTTTCCAAGATGAATAATTTTGTGCAATATAAAATCAATAATAGATAATTTTCACTATACATTTTGTACTAATATTTTTTTGTAATTTTCATTTTTTCATTTCTTAGAATAATTGTTACAAGCCATATTATTTAGGGGATGTAAGTAGAAAATATGCCAATAAGTTTAATGAGAAAAGATGCAAATAAAACAATGAATTTGGTAGATTTTCTATTGCTTTTGAGTAGGGAGCATGAGTAACAGAATATGACTGAATGGATGAAAGAGAGACAGTTATAGAAAATTAAAATTATTTTTGCTCATATTCTCACCATGACCATCGCTTTAGTCTTCCCTGCATTATTTTTCCCTTCAAGCTAGGTGCATGAAAAGGAGAATCAGGACATAATAGTGAGTGGGTGTTAGTCACAAAAAAGCAAAGATATTTTTGCTTACACTGTAGTCATGGTTAGAAAAGGCTTTAGTCTTTCCTGTTTTATTATTCATTTTAAGTTCACTGCACAAAAAAAGAGAGACAGAATAATAAAATGGGGGATCACAAAGAGAAAGCCACCAAAAATCAGAAATTCTTTTGTTTGCTTTCCAGCTGAATTAAGCGAGTAAATACTCTCTACTGAAGTGATCATGACTTTATTGCCTCGTGTGGCTGAAATCAAAGACTTGCCTATTCAAAGGACTTATAGTCCGGCAGATTTAGACAAAAAAATTGTATTATTCTGTTCTGAACAACATTTTGGGTGAAGAGCAAAAATTTAAAACAATGGAAGAATTCAGATTTGCTGAATTGTTAAATCTGAAGCTTACAAAAAAATTTCTGATTGAAGCGTTTTCAACTTTGGATGTATATAAAAAAAATATCGGATTTTGATGGATTGAAATCAAGCTGAAATCAGGTAATGCTGCAGATTTTGAAAAGCAAGCATCAAGCATCTAAGAAGTCACAGAGATAATACAGGAACTTGAACTAAACCAAGCTCTGGTAGAAGTAAACAAATTACTATGTCTGATTGTAACTATATCTACAACATCTGCTTCCAGTGAAAAGTGACTAAATCATTCAGTTTTCAGTTCCATGAACAAAGATATTTTGAAGAAGATGAAGGTAGAGTGTGGTGCTGATACATTTTACAACAAAATGATCAATGAATTTACCAAAAAGAAACTAAGAATTTAATTTATTTACAAATAAATTTTAATAACTCACTATTTGTAGATCTATTTTCTCTTGTGGGGGTGATGTTGAATGTTTAGGCCTCACAATTTTGTGGAGGATGAACATAAAACAAGATAATCTTATATACTCAGAATTAAGCAAAAATACTAAGAAGAATATTTGAATATTGTTCGTTAGATATTCATGTGTGTGTGTGAGTGAATGATACAAATATTATGTGAATGTAATAGTATTTTTGGTTGAAAATATCTGAGTGTATGCATTTGTTGTAAAAACTAAGAGTTATGATGTAGCAGTCCTTACTTATGTTTATATGTGTGTATGTATGTATGCTCGAGAAGCCAAAATACCAGAACAGCGGTATGTGTGTCTGAGAGAAACTGTCATACTGAGAGCGAGTCCGCGAAGGGGCAGGACACCCGTAAAAGAAAGGAAGTGGTTTCTGAAAATGTGGAATATATAGGTATCTATATCTCATGACTGGCCCCAAATGCAAGATTTTTTTTGCACGGAACAAATCCACAATGCATGGACGTAGTTGGAAGCACATGGCACGTAACTACTCTTTCAAATCAGGTTCCCAAACTATTTGATTTACTACTTTTGTTTTTGGAACAAGTGAGTCATGGATCCTATTTTTAGAATTTTTTCTGCTCAATGTGGTCACATTGCAGGGCCATTAAAAAAAATATAGGAGTGTAAATCCTATACTCACATAGCCAATAGCAGTCATCATCATTATCACCAGGGTAATACTAATGAGAATGGGGAGACATCAAGTCCAGTGGAAAGGGGTATGAAGTCACTTCAGAATGTTAGTGTATTTTCTCAAGTCCAAATAATTCATACAATAATGCAACAAATATTAACTCTAAAAATTGTCTAAGGTAATTAAAAATTCAGACTTCAGAATTACAGCCAATTGATATAATTTATCCATTCCTTTTCATGTCTTTTCTTAAAAAAAAATAAAATCCAGGAACAGTAAATATTGTTAGTGAATGAATTTATTTTTACTTTTATAATTTAAATTTCCTTATCTACAAAGACGAAATTAAGACAACTGTTATTTTTACTGTTTAAAAATGGCTAGTACTTCAAATCAGCAGACCATATTTTGCAAAACATCATTTTCTGTTTTTCTTTTTTTTTTAATTTACATCATTTTTAGGTATAAAAAAAAATAAAGGTTTGTTTTTCTACAGATTAAAAACCATTTTAAAATGGTAAAAGTAACCAAGGTCAAAATTAATTTCATCTAACTTCTATAATAATGAATACAAGAAAGTTTAAAAACAGTTTAATCTTCCATTTTCATCTTCGTGGTTGAACTTAGCGCTACCAAAAGTTTTATGAACAAGAGTTTGAGAGTAATATTATATTCGATTTATTAGCAATTTACTTATATGTGGCACAAGGCGGTACAAAAGGAGTACCCAATGAGAATTGAACTCGTGAAGTTTTTCTTGTCTAGCTCGCTAACCATCACACCACCAGAGGCGCCTTGATCATACATTTATTATCTGATGAAAGTTTGTCAATTATGAATTTATGATTTGGTTTTTTTTTGCCTGAACTTTCATGTTGCGATTTTTGAGACAAGAATTTTACTAATAGAAGTTGCGATAAAACAAGTTAAATTAATATGAAAGAATTAAATACAATTATTAATAAAGAAATTGACAATATTTCATATAATAATAGAAAATACAAGACAAACATTAATCATTTTAAAGAAGAATGGTTGATTAAATCGCGCACGGGGAAAAAACTGTCTGGATAGATATGAACGTTTGTAACCGGTGGGTTTCGTAGTTTAAATTTGTAAAGTAGCTGAACCTACGAGTTCGAATCTCACACAAAGCTACTTTCCTTTTTTTACGATCCGCCTTGTTAACGTCCGTAAAAATGATTTGTTTGAGAAGTTGCGATAAAAAGTAACTGAAATTATCAAAGGAAAAATACTAGTTAAAAACCAAGAGTTTGATAAACAGGACAAAGATTTAAAAATATGGAAAAAGGTTGGAAGCTCTTTTCTCAGTACAGTAACTAACTAGACTTTACCATTTACCCAACGACCAAGAAGAGTTTCAAGTTTATTATAAGTAAGATTATGTAGCGGCAATTTTGTAACTCATCGAAAGCAAAGTTTTTTTACCTGACCTTGAAAAGTTTAAGATACAATTTGTGGAATAAATAATCAGAAAATTAGGGAAAACTCTAAAAATGAAATATTCAATTGAAAAAAAAAAAACAATTAAGATTTTCGTAAAACTTGAATACTGCAAGATTTTCCAGGAAACTTGAAATAATAATCACCAAGAAGTTATAAAGATAAATAAAACTGTTTTCTTTCCAATTACAATAGATAATTTATCTTAAAAAATCATTCTTTGAATGGATCACTAATAATAGTATTTATTGTTTTAATCTAATTTTTGTGGGTGTGTCAATATTTAAAAATCAACAGTTATTTTAAAAATTTCGTTGACAATGGAATATTTCATATGAGATGCCATGAAGTAATATATTTCGGATCATCTCGACTGATTATATATAACATATATATATAACTCCGCTTAAAAAATTGACCTTGTGTCATATCCTGCCCGAGCGGAGGGGTTGGGTAAATATGATAACATATATATTAAATCTAAATTTCATGTATTTATTAGGTATTTTCCCCAAAACAGAATAGTTAGTTTAACCTGGTAAAAATATGGCTTTAAAGTTCAATCAATCATTATTAAAGAAATTTTTAAAATTTAAACAAGGAGACAAAGAAATGTCCTAATTAAATGAAAAGCAAGAGAAAAGATTGGAACTGAATAAAACTTTCTACTTAAAAAAGGATTTTCTTTTGTAATCAGCCAATTTATAATTATGTATTTGATCAAAGATACATTTTAACTTAAAAAAAAATAGTTGAAAAAAAAAAAAAAAAAAAATCACTGAAAATAAATGATTAGGCCATATTTTCCATTAATTTTGTTGAAAATTTTTTCTTCAAGAGCGTAGACCAATTATTTAGAACTATTTTTTTTTTTTTCAAATTAAAGCATTTCATTTTTATTTTTATTTTAAACATTTACTTTAAATCATTTTTTTTTCGATAATTTGATTCCCAAAATCACCTTATGAAACTTAAAACAATCGTTTGTTTTAATCATAGACTGTCCGATAAAAACTGATTTAAAAAAACGATTAAAAATATATAAAAAATAAAATCTCGTTCATTTTTTAAATCAATGTTTTGATGCTTTTTAATATAAAATTTATTACAATTGTGACTTCATTAAAAAAAAAGCAAACAAACAAAACGATGAAATCGTTTCATATCCTATGTTTTCTTTTTCTAAAATTAAAATATAATCATATGAAAATAAAAAAATCATAAATTAAATTCCACAGAGTAAAAAAAAAAAAATTAGTGGGCAATTATGATCAATGAATGAAGTACCTAAAAATTAAAACTTACATTTAATCATGTGTTAAAAGTTTTAGTATTTCCTTTTTTTTTTTTTTTTGCTGGAGATTTAGTTTTTTACTTGTATATTAGAATTAAGAATCTTTAAAGATATTAAGAAACAATTTATGACTTTTCCATTTTTAAATATAATATTTTAATAATAATGTTGTACTTAACGCTCTGTTAAATGTTGGAAATGAAAGAAAAAAAAAGAAGCATAACTTTTCTAAATTATTTTTTATAAATACAAGCTTAAAATTAATTTTATGTACCTCCTTGTACAACAATATTATCAAAATAAAATAAGTAGAAATTGCATTTAATTTCTTTAACTAGATACTTGTCTGTTTATTATTTACTTTACATTAAATAAATCGTTCGAATCGTCGCAACTTAAAGGAAAATGTTGAAGTTTGAAGATAAGCAATGTGCTGAGAAATTCTTAAAGATTCAAAGAATAATGAAGTCTTAGAGTCTTGTGCAAATGATGCAAGAAAAAATTCGACGAAAAAGTATCTGTGAAAAAATAATGAAGAAGACATTTTTTTGATAAAAAATTTTAATTAAAAAAAATGAATAAATTCTTAACATCAGTTTACATCATTTTTTTCAATAATAAAAGTAAAGTGGGCGACCTGAAGGCTCCCTTTTCAATAGCTACTACACCGAAATGTAGGGAAGGCCGCTACTCCTTTCCCTGGATTGCTCCACTTTACCCTTGATACGTACCGTATATTGCTGAGTGTTAAGCAAAGAGGTATCAAGTACCATTTTTAAAGTCTTTGGAATGACGCGACGTGAGATTGAACCCAGGTCTCCCGGACTAATACTCACCAAAAATTTTTATTTAAAGCTTAGACATTAAAGAAAGGAATAATTTAACCCGTTTAAATATGTTTGCATACGAAATTTAAAAAAAAATGTAAAGCAGAAATATTTCATTCAAAAACCTGTTTGAAAAATGACAAAATAAAGTTATAAAAAATTCAAAATTTAGAAAAAAATATTATAAAATCTTTAAAAAAAAATTCAAACAAAAAAATGAATCAAATCAAATATATATATACTCACTGTTTCAATTAATTTAGATGGAAATATAATAAATATAAATATTTAAAAAAAATTAAAACTAATGTAAAACTAATGTTGTGAGCAGAAGACAATAAATCGTCTGCTTCTTTGAATAACCTTTGCCGTTGTCGCCGTCTTAAACATTTCATGGGACCCGCCGCAAACGTTCAATAGTTTGAATACTCATTAATATGCATAAATAAGTGGCGGTACGAATTCTTACGGAAGAACCCTTTAATTTATTTATTCCAGATCGAAAGGTTTCGTAACCATAAGATATATTTGCATCGGCTAAAATATTGAACATGATCCCCGAAATTAAAATCTTTTTGAACTCTCTTAGACCGTTAGAGCCGTTAAAAATAAATATATTTTTACCATACCCTCATATTGAAAAATAGCTAAGAAAGTCCACTCATGAAAAAAATAGAATAAAATGATAAAAAAATAATAATAATGATTTAATGTCATTTTGTCATAAAAATCTAGATAATATAAAGTTAAAGAAAATTGATCGTTTATTTATTAAACTGTAAAACTTTTTGCAAAACGTACACTACTTACTCCAGAAATAGTATTTATTCATCCATTGGATAAATGTTCCAGGATTTATTTGAAATAATATTTTAGTTTGAATTTGATAAGGTAGCTACTTACATTGCATAAAACAAGTAAATTAATTTAAAGAAAACTTATAATAATCTTGATTAAAAGCATTTTATCTTATGAAAGTATTTTTGAAGAAAATTTAAAATTTGAAAGGATAATGATTTAATAATTTCATCTAATTTTCCATTGTTTTTATAAATATTAAAATCCCATCAAAATAAGTTTAAATTATTTTAAATTCATCAAAATGATACTCATTATCTCTGAGCCAAAGAGAAGAAAGACCAAGTAATGAGATAGGATTTTTGTAAATTCAAAAAAATACACATTTGATTTTGTGGTTTTCAAGTTTTTCAACTAAATTACAACTGATATATCAAAAGAATTAGTAATGAAAGTATCATTAACATTATCTTTCTTTTCTGAATGAAACAAGTATGAAAATTTGTGTGTTTTTATTTTTACTACAATGTATAAGTTTGTGTATGTGTGTGTCTATGTTTGTGTATGTGTGTGTCTATGTGTCAGTCTGTTTGCTTAATTAAGGATCATAGTCAAATAAAATATCCCAGGACTCCATCATAACGTATACAATATTGACTATGAGATCAACTGAGGGTCACTAGAGGTTATCAAATGGGAAATTATGTCATTTTTAGTTAAACTGAAACAGAGACTGATATGAAGTTCAAAAATGTTTTTGACTTCATCAATAGGGGAATAAAAGAAGCCAGATCCATGTTTTTTTACATGACTAGCAATATGTTGGTTATTCACAAGTAAATATGAAAAGATTTTAGACTTCACATTAGAGTGATGGACGGTAGGGACAAGTGGCGAGAGAGGGTCAAGGAAATCCGTGCTAGCGGCACGCATTGATGATGATGTAATATGAAAAGGAACCCTACATATTTGTAAAAAAATGGAAAAACAAGAAATATTGTGAACAAAGAGGTTCTCAGAAACTAATAAGTTTCAAAGTTTTTTGGGTGCATATATGTTATGTTCGTATTTATGTTATGTTCATATTTTATATTTCTGTATCCTTAGAATCTCACTAAAATATGTATCAGAATTATTTCATAAAAATATTTTTTCTTTTTTTCAGTGAAACTCCTGGTACCTTTGCTAGTGTTATTATAATAAAACATTCAATTTATCAATCTAAATAACCATTTTTGCCCCGTAAAATATATAAAATGCAAAAAGTTAGTCAATGTTTTTGTCTGTAGCTTAGAAATATCAAAAAGTATTACTTTACAAAACATTGTATAGTTTATGAATATTAACTAACCATATTACCAAATGAAATTGAAACTTTTCTCTAGATCAAAAGCTAGCCAAAGCTTTGCCAATTTGGGGAGAATATTTGACGTCTACTTTTGAATAAATGATGCTTCTTTACAAATGGAGATTTCAGAAGAAAAAAGAAGAAACCAGTCAATTCTATATTCAGTTTTCTGTAGTTTTACAAAAAATGAATACAAGACAGCACATTAATTTAGAGCTAATATGGGCAGAGCTGGTGTTCAGGTTTCATGTCCCTCCACTCTTGGAATCTATGGTATAGAGGGGGGGGGGCACCCTACTGCACATCAAATTTTCATGAAGTAGTATTCATATAAAATACAAATTTTATTGTAACCTAATTATGCACAATAATGGATCATCTTATCCTATATATATAAGTAATTCATCAAAAAATTGAAAATAAATACAATGTATCTATATGTAAATTAGAGATATATCAAAATAGATTAATTCATTTTAAAATAAGACAACAATTTTTTGCAGCAATTTTTAATGTCCACATGAGATTTCTTTTTGATAAAAAATAGAATAATGTAGTCAAACAAATATGCTCCTTACAATGTCTTTATAAAAAAGTTAAGTTTCTGTTTCTACCCATTCTATCAAGCAGTTAGTATGATATTCCTGGTCAGTTGCCCCTTTTACACTCTGTCTCCTTCTTTCCTTCATTGAATTGCCATATATGAATATAAAAGAATGAAGCATAATGATCCTTTTCATCAACAAGATTTGGGTGCCAAAGATCAAAAATATTGTTTTTAAACCAATCAAAATTAAGATAAAAATTTAATTCCAACAGGCTCTAAGAGAGCCTACTAAAAATGTTTAAAAATCTCAATTTTCAAATATCAATAACTTCACTGCAAAATCAACTGTCTACCAAAGTTCTGGTCATTCAACATACATTTTTTAAATGGATATATTTTTAATGTCTAATTTAACTTTCTTTTCAAGTCTAGTCTGCCTTTGTCATTCAATTACCTCAACTTATAACAGGAAACTGATTACAACAATATATTGTTGAGTTTAAGGAAAAACTATAAAATAAGTTTTTCATTAACAAATATTTTACATCTCTTATGTCCAGGGTTTTTGAGAGAAACTTCATAAGACCATAGAAAACTATTTTCAGGTACATGGGAGAAGGCACTGCTAAAAACTGAGGACTTAAGAACCATAAAATGGATCTTTCATCCTCAATTAAGTCTTTTTATGTAAAGATAATGGGACAAAATTAAATTTTAAAGTTGTAGCTTTTTCTTCTTTGTAAAAAATATGCGGAGAAAAATTGGAAAACAAAGTAATCCAAAGTGAAGAATTTAATGTGAAAGAAAGTCGTCACTATAACATTTCAGTTTTAATAAACCATCATCAGGAGTTAGAAAAGATGATATCAAGTGTCATTAGATCAACAATGAATGTTTAATGAAATACAAAAACAAGGGAGGAAATTATATCTACAGAGAAAGAAGAACATACCATTTAATCAATAAATCAGTGTTCATATTTTAAAAAATATCATGTGACTGTGTAAGGCAATGATGTAAAACAAATAGAACCATCAAGAGATATAACCGATCAAGAAGAAAAAGAAGAAAAAGAAAGAAAGAAAGAAAGGAGAAGAGAGGAGAAAAGAAAGGAAAGAAGAGAGAGAGAGAGAGAGAAAGGAAAGAGAAAAGAGAGAAAGGGAGGAAAGAAAAATAATAGAGGGATAGAAAAGAGAAGAAAAAGGGGGAAAAAAGTAAGTTGAAACAAATGGACATGTACATAAATAAATGAATATGGTTAAATCATAAAAATCAACTTCATGTGAATTGATATAGCTATATATGAAAAAGTAGAAAAACAGTAGCAGGTGAAGAAAGGTGGGTGAAGGTTTAAATAATGGATGTAGCAATAATAAACAGATAAATATATCTACGAAAGAAAGGGGAAATAAAAGGAATTTAAGGATAAAATTTGCAATATAAAAGAATTTAGAGTAAAATTTAATATGAAGAGAATGACAGTAAAGTCAAATTTAGTATTTCACTGGGTAATGTTTTCGGGGTGGGTGGGTGGGCTTTAGCATGTAATTTTAAACGGTAAGTTCCACAGGTTTCTAGTTTGGATACTGATTCAAAAAGATAACACAGACAATAAAGTTTTAAAAAGAAATTTTATACAAAAGAAACAAGAAATAAAGGGACAGAAAAGATAAAGTGTTGCAAATTTTAGTGAAAACTCTCTTCTATTCTTTTCCCACTGCTTTACTATCATCATCATCATCATCATTATTATTTTACTCAAGTTTTTCCCATCAGTTTTAACTGGTGGTTTTCTTTGAAGTTTGAGTAACAGCAAGTCTCTTCAGGTCTCCAAGACTCTTGTCAGTATTCTTGCTAATTTTGATAGTGCTGGAATCTGGATGGTCTCAGTTCTTCCTATCACCTCCAGTTACCCCAAACTCCTTTCCAGGCCTTTTAATTATTTTTAAAAAAGACTGATTTCAGCATTAAATATCATTTATTAACTACATTGTAACCATGTTTTATTATTATTTCACTCCTTTTTAGTTTCTCTCACGAGTTTTAATTAGGGGTCTTTCAATGGAGTCTAAGTGACAGCAAGTCTCCTCAGGTCACCAGGACCCTTCTGAGTATTCTAGCTGATCTCAACAATGCTATTATTATTATTATTATTATTATTATTTCAGTCATACGTGTTGAAGTTTGAGTTATCTAACTAGGTAGCTCTTTATATGTGACATTCTCCCATGTTTTTTAGTCATCAGTTCTTGAATAAATATGGCGTACAGCTAAGCATGTGTTGAGTCAGTATTGCAGTATTAACAAATTAACATCGTTAGTGAAAGCTGTCACCTTTTGTATGACAAATTATTGTTGTTGAATTTATGTTGAAACACATCTAAAATAAAGATGGCTTCCTTTACAAACAGTCACCTATTTTGTAGGGTGAAGTGTTGTATGTGGAATCGAAGCATGATATTGAGATATAGTCTCTATTCATGGATTTACTGAAAAGAAAAGCAGAGCCCAGCAATATTTTGTCACTGCCTTAGAATGTACATGAATGTATTCAACATTTGGTGATAACAGATATTGTCCAAACAGATAGGTTACAAGTCATTACAGACAAGCTAAATGAAATTTATCAACATGATGAACACATTATGGAATATGTGGCATTCAAGGATTTTTATTTCTACAAATGGACAACTGGAGTGAATATAAACAACTTTTTGGTTCAGTACAAATTTTTGTATAAAAATTATGTAAATTTGGAATATCCTTGCCAGAAGGAGTTCAAGACATTTTTTTTTGTTTTGAATATGGTGAATGTATCAGAAGAAAATAAAAATCTTCCAAGAACAAGGAGCACAATTTTGACATACACAGTAATGAAAGATACATTAAAGAAAGTGTTTTCTGACAATTCATCATCAAAATAGAAAACTGGTCCCGATATTAAAGAGGAAATTGGAACAGTAAACTTCAGTCAGTACTGAAGTAGCAGGGAACAAAAACATATCAAGGAAATAAAACAAATCCCATGAACAGACAAGTTAAGATAATGTGCTGTTTCAAATATGATTTGGTTAAGCATTTTGACTGAGACTACTAATTTTAGTTTTAGAAATGATATTAACAGGTACAACATTTTTTTAATTTAATGTTGACTCCTATTATCAAACATTAATAAATGATTCTCATATAAAAGTATCCAATCTTGTGAAGGAGACTCTAAGAAAAGAATCTTGAACATGCATGTTCATGAACTGTTGCTGGAGAAATTTGGTTTATTCTTTGATATACTAAATGACCAAGATAAGTGGTTAGTGAAAGCTACTAAGTCTAACAGGACATTTTGTTTTGGAGATGGGGTGGATGTAAAAGCTATTAAGGCAGTTAAATTTCCTATTACTTTAGGAGGCATAAAAGGTGTCTGAGATTATACATGGAGGCCTATGCCAGCAGCTGCTTGTTACAGACTATGTAGCAGGGTTTCGGCTTGGGTGGGTGTATTTGCCAGAAGCACTATGTCATCGGTGTAGTCCAGGTCTGTAATTGTTTATGCAGGATACCTTCTGCTTCTTTCCTTTGTTAGCTTAGGAAAAGACAAATACAGGTTGAAAGTTTTTAAACAATCATATTAACAAAAAGGAAAAACAAAGTGATAAAGTGAAGAATCAACTGTACAAATTTGTAGCATACAATATCAAGTGAAAGAGTGGACATGGTGGGTGAAGTCAGAATTCATGGACGGTCACGTATGTTATAATTTAAGAAACTCACTTGGTGAGTATGGTGGTATAAGAGTGGTAAGGGTATCAGATGATTTTGGTTGTAGTAGCAGTTGTGGACGGGGTGGCGTTGTAGCTAAATCAGCAGTTGTTTGCAGCAAGTGGTGTGTCAAAAATCTGTCAGAGTTCAGATAAGTTCTTATGGCTGTAGCGTGTTCTTCCCATCAACCCTTGGTAGGCCAGTCTGACGCCTTTGAAGATTTTCACTGCTTAAGTAGTTACTCTTTGGATCAAGTCGGTTCTGGGAATTTTTTTAGGGGAAGATTTATGATTGGCTGAAAAAGGGTATTTTGTTAATGTGAATTAATTTCTTGCATTCTTGCTCGGAAACTCTGCACGGAGCCTCTTACGCAAAGACACATTTTATTCATTGTCTTGGCAGCAGCCGTCAGGCTAACATCCGGTCGAATGCTACCCTTCTCCAGCCACGTGTATGTTTTTGAATGAAATCTTAAATTGGGAGAGATCTGAATCCTGCTATATAACACTTGAAACTGTTTTCTTTCATTCTATCAATAGACATTCTAAGTATGTAGTCTAGACAGATGATAAAGAGGTATGAGGCTAATGTGTCTCCTTGCAGCACATCTGCTACAATGTTGAAGTAGTCTGTGTCTCCATCTGGGGAGCAGACTTTGTCTTGAAAACTTTAACCCAAAAAGATTCAACAAAAAATTAAACCAAACCAAAACATTTGACCCTTAAATATTTACACTCTTATTTATTAACTTTCATAGTGAAAACATTAAAATGTTCATTATCTAAAAATTCATTACCTTTTATAGACAGATTTCTGTATTAAACAACATTGAGGAGAAAAACAAGTACACAAACTTTTACTTTCACATATATAATCATTTATTATTATTATTTCTTTCGAGTTTTTTACACCAGCTGGTGGTCTTTACCTGGAATCTGAGTGACAGCAAGTTTCTTCTGGTCTCCAAGACAATTCGGAATATTCTAGCCCATCTTAACAATGCTATTGTCTGGATGGTCTTGATTCTTCCTCTGATGTCCAATTCTTCCAGTCTTTTGTCCAAGACTTTGGGGATTGTTCCAAGTGCACCAATTACAATTTCAAAATCCCAAAGAATTTAATGTATCTTACTTTCCAGGACAGATTCTGGTTTGTACATATACCATTTTTCTGTATAGTCAAAGTTTAGTTAACTGTACAATTCCCAGTGGATTATCTTCTAGTCATACCTGCTCTTGTATTACTTCTGGGCTGGTTTACTGTAAAAAAAAGTTATTTTATGTTACATAATATTGATATATAGTGTAGAAGTTACATAAGTTCTAATTAGTAAACCGTGTGGAAAAATAACCTTGGGTCAATTGCATTTCAGTGACAGCATACAAACCTAAAATTAATCTGAGACCACGGTTTGAATTATTTAATTAAATAGTTGTAGAAATTAGAAAGTTATTGTTAATTGGTTTTGAGACATCGACTACCATATGTGTGAAAATGGTTGTGCATATTTTTTCATTCACAGAAGTCCCTGATGTAGTCGGGTTATACATATGTAAAGAAAAGGCATCATATTTAAATGATAAAATAAGAAGTGTACACAAAAGCATTTTAGTGTTTATTTTTCTCAGCAAGAGATTTCTCTGAGTTTATTCCTCACAGTAAAACAGTATGTGACCCACTACGAAAGAAGTAGAAGTCAAGGCGATCATTACCATTTGCCAAAGAAGAAAGCAGATACCTATCTTACAATTATACCTCTGAATGGTCAGTTTTCAATGTCCATACTCGGGATTTAAGTTGTTCAAAAAATAATGTGTAATGGTGGTCAACATTTACTCTCTCAAATACATTTTGGACATCATGTGAAGGATGGCATTACACACTCAAGATACTGGCTCAAGGTGCTCATCATCCAACATCAACAACACCATGTCAGTCATATTATTAGAATGCCTGAATCTTGCATCCTTTGTCAGATCCTAGAGACCTTGAATGAGAAACCTGTAGCTTGAAGGCCAAATGCAGCACTCTAAGCCATCAAGTTTGGCCTTCCACAGGCTGTTGAAAAACCAATTAAAATTTTGCACCTCTACTTCAGAACTTGATACCTCAATGCTTTTTAACAAAAGGCAATCTCAAAAAGCTGGGGGGTGTCCTCGTGGTGTAATGGTTAAAGCGATGGACTGCGGAATTGTAGTAAGCGAGTTCGTACTCCAGTCGCACTATTACGTTTACTTTTGGGCAAATACCCTTGGGAAAGGTATGAACCCCCTTATCCTCCCAGCTATGGGTTAAATAGTACCACTACTGTTCTTCTATGAGAATTACTTTGGCATTAAAATAACCTACAAAGAGTTGATATGCCATTAAATAAAGAAACCAAACCAAAAAGCTATTAATGAATTAGTAATGTTTTTTTAATCTATTTTAAGTAGTATATATTAATTTAAATTTGGCTGGTTGATTTATTTGTTTCTTTGCATATCAATTCTAAATGGGTTATTTAATTCTGAAATTTGATTCATTTGCAAATGTAATTGTGTTTCGAGGTTTGAAGAAAGAACTAAAATTACTTGCTGTATTGTTTGCCTACCTTCATTTTAATATATTTGCTACACTTCTGTAAATAAGCAATGAAAATAGAAAATAAATTAATTACAACAATCATAGTTATATTTTGAAAGTTTCCAGTCATTTCTTAAAAATTGCTTTTTTTTATTCATCTATAATCATTTGTTTGCACACAGTCATATGATATCAAGTATTTTTTATAATACAAATAATTTGCATGCATATGTTTAGTTTCAAGAATTCCTATCTCATTCTAATAATTTATACACAATTATATACAGCATCAATATACTAATAATTTATGTATAATTATATGGTTTAAAGTAACTATTTCTATTTAATAATAATCACTTATTAACATAGTTATATGGTTTTATGTATTCTTATCTAACAACAATAATTTGCCAGCAATTATAAGGTTATCAATTAAATAATGAAAATTAATCCTTCCTAATCTTGAGTAAGAATTATAGCTACAAATAATTATTTGTAATACAGTTAGTTTGCATAGTTATATGGTATCAAGTATTCCTATCTAATTCAAATAATTTTCAAACAAATCTATTTGATTGATAGATAAGACCCTAAGAGGTACTACCAATCCAGGTCAGAGTGGAACTGGCAGTAATAGCAATGAAGGGATAGTTCACACTCCCCATATCTCAAGAACTGGAGCTTCACCACCAGATGAAGGTTAGTGTAATATTCTGTTGGTTGACTTATATACATGAGCAACCCAATATTGTATTGGCCTGAAGGGGCCTTTAACTGTTTTGACTGGACAGCAAGAAATTTACACTAAGCTTTTAATGAGTGGCTTGAAGAAGTAAACCTGTTTTTTGAACTTCAGAAATTCAAAGGGGAAGGCAAAGATTACGGTGTTAAAACCGCGAATGTTGTAAAGAAGAAAAAGAGTTTGTTTATTTATCTTTTAGGAAGAAAAGATCAACAAATTCGCCGGAGTCTGACAGTTAAGAATGCGAAAGGAGAAACGGTTGAAAATGACAACAAAAGAACACTCAAAATGGTTATCAAAGCATTTAAGGACTACTGCAAACCTATGAAAACATTGACTGCAGATAGAGTAGAAGTCCTACAAAAAGTGCAAAGTGAAAATCAGAGCTTTGAGGACTATTTGTTAAATTTGAAATTGCGTTCTAAAGACTGTAAATGGAATGCCACCAAGAATGATATGATCAAATTACAGATAATAAAAGGAATACATGATAGAAAAACACAAGAAATTCTCTTGAGGGAACCCGATTTAATCCTGACACAGTGTCTTGACTGATGCAAAACAAAGTAAAATCCAGTCGCAAAAAATTGAAAAATACAACATGAAATATTGACAATGACACATATGACAAAGATATCAAAGCAACTGGAAGAGGTGAAAAGAAATATGATTGCATCTGTTGTCAGAGAAATCATGTGAAAGGAATAAGAAACAGTCCGGCTTATGGTCAGGAATGTTTTAAATGCAAACAAAAGAACCATTTTGCCACATCAAAATTTGTAAGGGTAAACACAAGGAACAAGATGTCAATGAATGTTTTCATATCGGAAGGGACACAATTCATGAGGTTTATGTGAATTTAAGATTAAATAGTAAAGAAAAGTGATAGCCTCAGTCGTGGTCGTGAATGAAAAGGCACAACCGATTTTAAGCTGCAATCTCGGCCAAAAGCTAAAGTTAATATGTCCAATGTAGATCAGTTTGATTCGACTGTTTCAGCTGGAAAATACAATGATCTCAAAGAACAAGCTCTGAAAGACATCAGAAAATTAGATATTGATGATTCTATCAAAGAGATTTTACGAGAATTCCTGAGCATTTTTGAAGAGAGAATTGGTGAATTTAAAGGTGAATTAACACTCTAAATAGAATCAGACGTAGTTCCTATACAACAACCCATAAAATGTGTCCCATTTGCATTGGAAAACAATTTAAGAAGGAACTAGAAAAGATGATGAGGAACAATATAATTGGAAGGACCCAAGATGATGAGGAACAATATAATTGGAAGGACCCAGCTCATGGCTCAACAGCTATGTAATCGAAAGAAAACACAGCGGAAAGCTCTGGATATGTTTAGATCCCGAACCAATAAACACGGCACTGATTAACAATTACTACTACCTAGTACCCAGCTTCGAATTCATCATACGCAGGTTTGCAAATAAAAAAGCTATAAAATTTAGCAAATTGGACGAAAGAAGCGAATTCTGGCATTGCAAGTTAAACGACAAGGCAAGAGAACTGGCTGCCTTTGGAATGCCCCAGGGCAATTATCAATACAAAAGATTGCCCATGAGTATCACAACAGCCAACAAGACATAGCAAGCAAAAATGATTGAACAATTCCTAGGGGTTAACAGGGTCAGCCTTATTCAAGATGACTGGTTGAAGAATTTGGAAACAACTCAGACCAAGCCATCAATAACCACAACCAGAACTTTCTCATAGAGGAAGTTACCTACATGGGTTACACACTGACTAATGCAGGCCTGAAACCTGATGAAGAAAAAGTGCAAGCAATCACAGAATTCCCAGCACCTCATGATTTGCACCATCAAAGGCGCTTCATAGGAATGGTTAAATACCTCTCAAAATTTGACCATTTGCTGATGACAAAATGTGAACCTTTAAAGAGATTAACCCGGAAGGACCAGGTTTTCCAATGGGCAGAGGTGCAACAAAGAGCATTCGAAGACATAAAGAAAGCTATAGCAAACACACCTGTCTTAACTTACAACACCTTAGAAAACCCAATCACAATACAGACTGACATGTCTGATGTAGGCATGGGAGCTATCCTCTTGCAGAATGGGAAACCAGTGTCATGCACAACAAGGGTTTGGAACAACTATGAAAAACACTACACATCAATTGAAAAAGAGATGAAGGCTGTTGTGCTTGGATTACACAAGTTCTGTGACTTTTCCTAAGGAAGACACGTAACAATAGAGTCAGATCACAAACCATTAGAAGCAATCCATAACAAGCCTTTAAGTGAAGCACCAAAATGACTGTTAAGAATGATCCTTTCAATACAGAATTTTGATTACAAAATAACATACAAGAAGGGCAGTGACATAATCATTACTGACGCTCTTTCACAAGCTCCAGTAGAGGATGACAATTTCAGTTTCATTTCAGTGATGTGAATCTATTAGAATTTCTTGCTATAAATGAACAGACCAGAGACAGGCTAGTCAGCACCACCAAAAAAGCTAAGAATCTACAGATGCTCATAAAACTGATTAAACAAGGTTTCTCAAGGCCCTTGAACCTCAATTGAAGCACCTGTATAAATTCAGAGACTACCTGTCAACAAAGGACAATCTGGTATTTTACAAAGACAGTCTTTGTACTTACTTCAATGAGAAATGATATGAAGAAAAAAGCACACACAAGCCATTTAGCAGTTGATAGCAACATAAGATGTGCCCTTGATACAATCTTCTGGCCTGGAATGAGTCATGAACTCCAGGAATGTTATATGAACTGCAAACAGTGTAGCAGATATTCTGCAAAAAATAGCAAGGAGACATTAATCACAAGACTTGTGCCAGAATACCCATTCCAATATATTGGCCTCAATACCATGACACTAGATGGAAAAAAATACCTAGTCTGTGTGGATTATTTCTCCAATTACATTATGGTTAACTGACTCCAAGGAATATCATTAGGTCGCACAGTCAACCTGATAAGGAAACACTTCATGAGATATGGCATTCCAGAAGAAGTTGTAAGTGATGGGGGTCCTAAATTTGACGACCAAATGATGAGAGAACTAGCCCATAAATTTAAATGGAATCCCAGCTCATCAGAGATGCCAAACTCCAATAGAACAGTGGAATCAGCAGTAAAATAAATAAAACACATTATAAGAAAATGTAACAATGAAAACACTGATCCTTGTCTGGCTATACAATAATTCACCAACACACCATCAAAATCCACAGGAATGTCCCCAGCGCAGAGATTCTTTGGAAGGCAATTGAGAAGTGTATTGCCTATGATGAAGAAATCCAAATCCCCATTTAATGTGGAAGAAATGAAAAATAAAATATGAATGGCAAAACAGCAAGAACCAATACTGGAAAAAGGCAACTGTCACAGAAAAGTTTGAATATCCGCGATACATGATTGAACTGGAAAATGGAAAAAGACTGGTGAGAAATAGGAGATATGTAAGACTCCTAACTAAACCAAAACACAGCAACATGACAGAAACAAATTGCAAACAAGATATCACCATCAATGGCAGTGAAGAAAAACACCAAACAACAGCAACCAGACATGGCTGAAAGGCAACCATGTCTGAAGAGAGTCACTGCAGGCAAGATACCCAACTGTTATGGTGAATGGCAACTTACAAAAGTTTGAAATGCTTATTTTATGTCTGTATGGGAGATGTTGGTTGACTTATATACATAAGTGACCCAATATAGCATCGGCCTGAAGGGGGTCTTTAACTGCGGGACACTTGATGGACAAGATGGGGGTAACAAAGATGTGCATTAATAGACGTATGTGGCCTAGAGCTATTTCCACATAACAATAATCAGGATACCCCTTTTGGAAGAGGGTCTTACTCCTTTGCAGAGGATGCAATTAGTGTATTGAAAACCTTGTTGACTAGTCCAAGTTAAAAGTGTGGTCAGATGGTTATGACTTTGTGAGCAGGTGCATTGTTGTGGTGAAGCAGCCACGATTTGTTGTGCCCCAATTCTCATCTCTTCTTGTGCACTGAGCAAAGAATATGCCACAGGATTTACTGATTGATCTTTTGGCCCTGTGTGAAGAACTCACTATGGATAATACCCCTCTCATCAAAGAAAGTGATCAACATAACTAAATTTTAAACCTGGATTAAAGATTATCTCTGTACAACTTATAGAAGCAGAAATATTTGTGATAATGATAGTATGAATGTCATAACATGATCTAAGGTCCAAAGGAAGCAACCCAGTGCAACTCTTCCCTCTTCTCTATAAAGATAAACCAAGGATACCCTCTGGTTCCTACCGTCATACACGTGCCATGATTTTACCACATCTCTCCACAAGCTTGAAGTGGAAAAAATACACAACATAGTGTCAGAAGTGGAATTAATTAAAACACCCCTAATTGAAAAAGGACTCTGGAGAACCAGAAAACGGCCTCAGAAGAAAACAACAAAAAAATGCGTAAGTAACAAAATCATACATTACAACACACATATTGTGATATTGAACTCTTGTATCAATAAATAAAACTTGTTCCTCATACTTGACTGAATTATATTTGTCTTAAGTTATTTACTAAAACTTTAAATTTACTGAGTGTTGCCTTATTTCTTGACAATAAATTTCAATGTAGCCATAGGAAAAGTTTCCCATCTCTGTTCTAAACAATAAAAATCTACTGACTGTTTTTGTTTTTGTTTTATTCTAATAACTTGTAATAAACAAAAACTTACCAACTGCTCATCATGAACTTATGTGTAGTTAAAATTTTGATTTAGATTTTGACATAGGTTTTTTATAAAGAGTATCACATTCTTTCTTTATTGCTAATAGTAATAATTATCATTTTCTTGATATAACATTTAAGGGACTGTGTTCCAGACTAAGCTAAGCTTGGTAAATAAGAACATCTAATATTTCTTACAAGTGAAAAGAATGTTATTGTATTCACAAAAATAGAACAAAAATAAATCCCCAAGATGATGTTCTGGAAACTGTTTTTGATATCTAAATCTAAATAAGAAATAAAAGAAATGTTTTTTGGATTGTCACATTGGTCTTAAAAAAGTTAACTTCTAAGCTCTTTCTTCTTCTCAGGATGATGTCACAAAGACAAAGGTAAAGAAGCAACAGCTGCAAGAGAGATCAATTATAGGAAATTGAATATTAGCAAGTCCAACTTATCTGTCACCACAATTAAAATATTAGACATCAGTAAGCAATCATCATTTTAGTTATAAGTTTCTAGAGTTGCTAGGTTTTATGTTATTGACTATCAAGTCTTTTACAGAGAAGATAATTAGCATACATTTCATAATTTTTTTTATTTATCTATCTCAGGAAGGTATTAAATTTTCATGGCCTTATATATTAATTTCCTTATATTTGTTTTTCTCAGCAAATGGCTTGAAAGCCAATCATCTTGGATGATTATCTCATATTTTATCGGGATAAATGGATAGTAAACTCATAAAACTTATAATTAAAGTCTAAACAAAGAAATAAGAATTAAAATAAGAATCTGATTAGATGATTTTAAATGGAAAAACTTTTTGTTTTCTATGCATAATTTCTTATATTGAGGGAAGCATTGTAGGAAATGGAACCAATAACTCCTGTTCAAATCCTGATTGAGGCTGATGCACTTCACTTCTCACTAATTGTGGGAAAATAGTAGGGCAGACTGGGTTCTTTAAACTTGGTTGGGCAACCAATCTTGAAGAAGGAAAACACTGCTGTACTTTGCTTAAAAATTGACTTTGTTTTACATCCTGCTTGTTGGAAAGTGGTTGAATAAATACATCTTTATATTAATTCATGGAGTTGCTGGTAACATACTGGTTATTTCATGGTGAAAATAGTATTAACAAGCCAAGTTTAGATTCTAAACAAAACCCTAATGTTCTTGAGAAAGGCATGAATCTTTCTCTTCTTTCTTCAGCTGTAGATAAAATAGTAAAGTAGCTTTGGTAGTCCCTTTAGCCTTGGGGAGAAAAAAAAAATAACCCCAAATTCAAGACAAAGGGCTTGACTCACAAAAGGATCTCATTTTGGCAACTCTTTCAATATCACTATAATCAAGTTATAATAGCCTTTGCTTTTCACACACTTGATAGAGAGAGAGAGAGAGAGAGAGAGAGAGAGAGAGAGAGAGAGAGAGAGAGAGAGAGAGAGAGAGAGAGAGAGAGAGAACTTGCTGTATAGGCAACTGCTAGTTTTCCATACAGTCTCACCAGGGTCTGCACCTGTCTAACACAGATCTAAGGTCTTTCAAATTTAAAAGATGCCACCACCATAATTATATCAAATAATTCAATTCAATGGTTTTATGAAAAAGTTAAACAGAGCAAAAATAGTAAGCAAACAACATTCAAATAAATGTTAAAAGTTTATTGTGCAAATTACTTATTATCTAACTTAAAAATTAAAATCAGGAAAAACTAGAAATGCACTCGGCAGTGGCAAACAAACCAGAATTGCTCTGATCCTCATGAGGCAAAATCAGTCAATTGACATAAGAATGAAGAAATCATTGCAAGTCATAGATTACATCCACTTGTTTATTTATCAATTTACAATTGATTATCAAATAAATTCCAAAAACAGTTCTAACTCAACATTATAGTAAGATTTTTGTCAGCACAATAGCATTAAGATAAAGAATAAGACAATTTCCAATTCAATTTGCAATCTAATGATAATAGTGTAAGGTGCCCATGGTGTAATGGTTATCGTCGTAGGAAATGGACACAACGACACGAGTTCAAATCCTGGACGAGACCGATTGCATTTCACATAGCACTAATACCCTTGGGAAAGGTATGAATCCAATAATTCTCCCTCCAGCTAGGGGTAAATAGTAGGGTAGACTGGGTTCTTCAGCCTTGGTGAGGCAACTTGTCAAAGAGAAGGAAAACTCTGAATTCAGACCTGTTAAACTCTGCTTAAAAATTGACCTTGTGTCATATCCTGCCTGAGTGGAGGGTTTGGTAAATATGAATAATAATAGTGTAAGAGGTATTTTTATACAAAATTGTCTACCTGGAAAGATCAAGGCTTGGTGTTACCAACATGGTCTGCAACCCCATCTTTTGTTGCCCTTATAGATGTATGAGATTGCGCTATCTCAAGTTGAGAGGATTCAACAGTATAGCAACAAATACCTTGTTTTTCAAAAGTAGGTTTATATACCAATTCTAGAAACCTACAGCTCCCAATATCTTCAGTAGCAGAAGAATTCAAAATTGGGAAAGTATGCCTTTATATGATGATAAAGGACTCAGCCGACGAGATCATGCGGAAGGCGTATCCAGAAATAAAATCAGGTACGAAGAATGCAGCCTACAAATCAAAGACATTATAGGTATCACTAAAACCAATCGAGCTGGGATGGGTAGCATGAGCACCAAGGTATTCTCCAAAGTGAGTCCAAAGGGAAAAAGAGACTTGGTGAGCGAAGAAGTCAGGATGTTTGAGGAGGAGCAAAGAACTGCAAGTGCTGTTACTCAGGCCAAACAATGTGTTTGAACAAAATGGAATGATATCGGACCAATTAAATTATTGTGGAAATCCTTAATTGCAATAGAACCACTAGTGATATCATTCTTTCTTTGATCTACATATGATCTCTTACCAAATGCAACCAACCTAAAACTATGGGGATATACCAATTCAGATCTGTGCTTATCGTGTAAAAGTGATCGGGGTACCTTGCACCATGTACTATCTGTATGTCCACAATTGCTTCAGATGTACACATGGTGACAGAACAAGGTGTTAGAGGTGGTCATAGAATTGTTAAAAACACAATGTGAAACAGCAAACCAGCAACCTGTCACAGCCAAGGAACCCATAATTCAGTTTCTCAAGGAAGGGGAATACTGTGAGGAAATAAAAAAATCCCAATATGAAGTTACTGAATGGAGCTAGTGACTGGAAAGTTTCAGTGGATCTCAAGACATCTCTACAATTTCCAGTTCATATCATTCAAACAGAAAAGCGGCCGAACATTGTAGCATGGTCCGATTCAAAGAAGAGTGTCCTCCTCATAGAATTGACTGTCCTCTGGTAAGAAAACTGGGAGGAGGCACACAAATGGAAGAAAAACCAATACGAGATTCTGCGTGCTGACTGCGTGGAAAATGGTTGGATATGCCATGTGATTCCTATTGAGGTTGGTTGTCATGGTTTTCTAGGACACTCAGTCATTAAGTTTCTTTCAAAAATAGGAACTACTGTTGAAAGTTGCCTCAAATCATCTTCAGACCACGGCGCAATATGCATCAAGTTGGATTTGTTCGAAAGCAAAAAGTCTTCAGCATGAATTAAATCCACTTGGAACCACCATTCCTGTGTGATTACGTAACACCAAGAAATGGTTACGGTAAGCATGTGATGACATCAATGGCCAAAAGTAAACGGGTTTTTAAAAATCACAAACTGCACTAAAAAGATGAATGTAAAATGTATCTTTGTTTTTAGGTGATCTGGCGTATATATATATATATATATATATATAATTCTTCTAAATACCCTGTCCGGTAGCAAAAGCTGCTTGGTAGCCCCAGGAATGGCAATACTGCCTTCAGCTACCGAAACTGTATTATCATTCCTGGTTGGCGGCTGATGAGGGCAGAGCATTGCACAAGCTTTCACATGTATAATGAAAAAAAAAATTAGAGGTATTTTCATACAAATCCCAATCATTTTTATTTTTCATAGGTGATAACTGCAAAGTGTTAATTATAGAATACTTTTGGTATTAGTCAACATGTGTATGCATTCAATTTAAGCAAGAAAAAAATTTTTAGCAAATTTTTTTTGTGATTAGAACTAATTAGACCCTGAAATTTTTTAATTCTTTTTATTCAATGTAGAATGATCATCCAATTCTGGAACAAGTATTAAAAAAGGAAGCCCTCTCCCCACTAGCCGGAGTAAAAAATAAAAATAAAATATTCAACCTGTCTGGTTTTTTGTCTTTTCCAACTCTAACTGTTCCAAAAAAGGGTGATCATTCAACACTGAATTAAAATGAGAAAGTAAACCCCCATAAAAATTTTAAATAATTGTTTTTTCGAAAGATAAAAAAAAATTGTGCCAAGTTTGAGGGTCTAATTAATTCAAATCTCAAAAAGAAATTCTTGTAATTTTTTTCTTGGTGAACTTGAATGGGTGAACATGTAGAATTTTACTATAGTTTCCTTTATATATTCATTTGTAGGTATTTATCATACAAACTCTATACTTAAGATTTGACATGATAGGGCACTTAACAGCTGCTGAAACTGACCTTTAAGTGAGCGTGTAATAAAGAAGAATAATGTCTGATTCTTTGAGCTTTTAATGTTTTTTACCAGATTATTTTGTTGTTATTTTTATTGACATTTTTCTATTCTGGCAGGCAGCTGTTACAGACAAACCTCAAATCA
Organism: Sepioteuthis lessoniana; assembly: GCA_963585895.1. NCBI lineage: Eukaryota > Metazoa > Mollusca > Cephalopoda > Myopsida > Loliginidae > Sepioteuthis > Sepioteuthis lessoniana. The sequence goes on along the minus strand of OY757929.1, from coordinate 4,986,883 downwards.
TTACCTTTATTATAACTCTTGCAAGCAGAAATTCCTTTGCAATAAAATTATCATAACTACAACTTCTTTGGTGTAATGGTTAGCAAGCTTGGCTAGCAGACCATTTTTAGCGAGTTTGACTCTCACAGGATGCTCTATACTTCTGGTCTTATATGCTAAACTAAGATAAGTTTACTAAATGAGTAATGAAGCAACTTTTTTCAGACAATCTATTCATATATAAAAAATACAATGTGGCAATCTGAAATCCAAGACTTGATCTCTTTCTTTGTGTAGACTGGTGGTCCACCAAAGATATAATATAATATAATATAAGAATAAAAAGATAAATGTAAATCAGAAAACTTAGCAAGGAAAAGTACTTGATACTTCTTCAGCAGAGCAAGTATAAAACCCAGAAAAATATCAAATTATAAATGCTAGAAGTATGTTACTTTAAGTTTAAAGTGGTCTGCACAGTCATCAAATGTCTGATGATTGTGTACACCTACTAAAAGTAAAAGACTTCTGGTGTTCATAATTTGATACTTTTCTGTATATATATATATATATATATATATATATATATATATATAATTAAAAAAATATATATAAATTATATATATAGAAGAATCATTAAATAAGTTTTCAGACTTTTTTCGTATGGGCACTTTTATTGATAGTACACACATGAAACTCTAGGCCCCTTCAAAGTAATCTCCTCCGGCTGCAATGCACTTTTTGTACCATTCCAACAACTTCTGGAAGGCCCCATGGAAGTCCTCTTGTGTGAGCATGTTAATGACCTTCATCACAGCCTCTTCCATCTCCTCAATTGTCTCATAACGACAGCCTCTGAGCTTAGGGAATAACTAAAAGTCACAGGGAGCAAGGTCTGGACTATAGGGAGGCTGAGGAATTGTCTTGATGCCCATCTTGGTCAAAGAGTCTATGACAAGGATAGAGTTATGGACTGGTGCATTGTCCTGGTGGAAATGCCACTGACCCAATTTGAAGAGTGCTGGCCCCTTCCGACAAAATCTCTTCCTGAACTCCCTTAAAACCTCAATATAGAAACCCTAATCCTAACCGTTTGGCCAATCAACTCTGGTGTATTGCCTTCCTTGAATCTTTTATGCCACTCAAAAACTGATGCTCAATTCATGCAAGATGATCGAAATGCAGTCTGAAGCATTCCATATGTTTCTGTGGCATTTTTTCCAAGTTTAAAACAGAATTTTATTGCATATCGTTCTTCTAAAGTGTCTTCACGTCCAGATTGCATTTTTGAAATTCAGCAGCTGTGACAATCAGGCTTTAGTAGGGTGTATTCCAATTGCTGCTGTAGCTATTCATTTGAAGCTGAAATCATAAATTGGTCAGTCATCTCATAAGATGTATAGCAATAACATACTGAATTTTCAGGAGTCTATGACAATTTTAAATGCCTGTACAAAAAACGTCTGGAAACTTATTGAATGCACCATATATATATATATATATATATATATATATATATATATATATATATATATATATATATATATGTCACGCAATCTGGTCTTACTATAGAGTATTTAGAAATCATCTTGTTATGATAATATTAAGTATTATGTTACAGACTATTGTGGTAATGTGGAAAGAGAATTTTATATTAAATTTGATTAATAAGTTTGCATAATTATCTAATGGTAAATAGAATGCTATATGTCAATTTTGATAGACAGGATATTTTTTTGTGTAAGAAGGTAAGTCAGGTTTATAAATGTGTAGAGATGAAATATTGTATTTAAGTACTGTATTTGATGGCATATAAGGTACACTTTTTTTTATAAAAATATCTTTTAAAATTCTCCTGTGTCTTATATACCATATGTAGGTTTAAAATTTGCGATAGTTGGCCAAAATTAGCTACCTTAGCTTCAACTTTAGTGTAACTTTCATATACCTATTGTCATTATTTAAAAGGTAGACTAAAAGTTTTATCACTGATATCAATTTCATTACGTTTAATATAACTATTTTGTATCAGTAACATTTTTTCTTGATTTTCCCTGTTGAAATTGGGGGGCATCTTATACAATTCTGCATCATATATACTGTCAAATACAGTAACTCTTGAATTACAATTGGGTCTGTAGAAAAACACATTTTTAAAGTGAGATATGTTTAAATATATGTAAATATTAAAGATTAGTTTTATTCATTATAAATGTTTTCATTCATAATAACAAAACAAAGCATAGGATCAATTATCTTTACTTAATTCTATTTTTAGTTTAATATTCAGGAAGTATTGACTATAAATACAAAAAAACGCACAGCAATAAAATTTTTAATATTTCATAAGTGCAAGACAACTGCAAAATTACTTATCTGTTTTTGTCATGTTTTGACAGCATGAATAAACTGAATATATGAGAGTCAACTAAAAAGTTTATTTTTCAACATAGTCTCCTTAGCAGTACACACACTTCTTCCATCAGTGTTGCAGTGCTTGAATCCCATTCATCAAAAAAATCATCAACAGTAGATATGATATCATTATACAAGCTTTTCAGCCTATAAAGAATGTTCCATTTTCAAATAAGTTTCTCTTTTCTTTCTATAATAAAATTTCTTCTTTTCTATGATTTATTTTCTTTTATAGATTGACTCAGTTTTTTAGCTGTGAAATGTGATATTTTCTTTTTCCGACACTGAAGATAATTTAGTTATATCATTGTTGCAGTAAAAACAACTGAAGCAATGCACCATAAGACTGCAGCATCGGAGTAGACAGTATCAGAGCAAAATAATATCTGACATATATTGAATTATTAAACCTTGTTGTATCTGTTTAGAAAGCAATGCACAACATAAAACAATTCAGCTGAATGGCTTGTATCCAGGTTAGCAAATATTTCAGTAAATCAATACAACATTGCTGTAGAGCCTACTTTTTTCTTTCTGCTTACCATATTTCAGACAACTTGACAATGAATTAGGATATTCAATTCTCCTAATTATAAAATCTCAAGTGTCTAAAAAGTTTCAAGCTGCCAATAAGCCATTAACTTTTATAGATAATCTGTTTTGATCATGTAGAATAAGGCATCTTTTCAAATTTGTAAGCTGAATTATTTTTATACTGCAGGCATATAAGAAATATATTTAACCCTTTTAATGCAGTGTATGTTTAGAGTCCAATTCCAAGCCTCATACTGTATACAGCTATAGTTGAATCCCTTATAACAAGGTGTTTTAGAAATTCGTATATCTGTATTTTTTTACAGGTAATGACTAGGTAGACTACACTGCTTAAACTCTCTCTTCATTTATCTCTCTCAATCTCATTCTTTCTTTCTTTTTCTTTTACTTTCCTTTTTCTTCTTTCTCTATAACTTTCTATACTTCAGTTTTTTTCCCTTCTTAGTGTTATTTTGAATTCTTTTCCCTTTTATAATTTCAATTTTCTTCCAACTTATTCTCTAATCACTTTTTTCTACCCATGTTTTCTTTTTTCTTTATTATATTTACTCGAGTGATCTGAAATGATTTCAGTTGACTGATGCTCCTGTGTTCTCAACTCAACACCACAAGTAGTGTCACAATTTCAAACTTATAGAGAAGCATTAGTGTTTATCTATTTGTAAATAATCTTGTCATGATTAATTTATGAACTATGACTTATGATCAAGTGACAATGACAGCACTAATTCCCATTAGATCACTGACAATGATGGACTTGTTCAGTTCTGAGATGATTGACCATTAAAGAACAGCAGGTATGTTAAGCAACCTAAAGCTTCTATGTGGTGCATTCAATAAGTTTCCAGACTTTTTTGTACAGGCATTTAAAATTATTATAGACTCTTGAAAATTCAGTATGTTATTGCTATACATCTTATGAGATGACTGACCAATTTTTATGATTTCAGCTTCAAATGAACAGCTACAGCAGCAATTGGAATACACCCTACTAAAGCCTGATTGTCACAGCTGCTGAATTTCAAAAATTGCAATCTGGACGTGAAGACACTTTAGAAGAACGATATGCAATAAAATTCTGTTTTAAACTTGGAAAAAATGCTACAGAAATGTATGGAATGCTTCAGACTGCTTTTTGACCATCTTGCATGAATCGAGCATCAGTTTTTGAGTGGCATAAGAGATTCAAGGAAGGCAGGGAGTCTGTGAGGGATGATGAGAGGCGTGGGAGGAGTAAGGAAGTCAATACACCAGAGTTGATTGGCCAAAGGGTTACGGTTAGGGTTATGGTTACTATATTGAGGTTTTAAGGGAGTTCAGGAAGAGATTCCTTGGGAAGAGGCCAGCACTCTTCAAATCGGGTCAGTGGCATTTCCACCAGGACAATGCACCAGTCCATAACTCTATCCTTGTCATAGACTCTTTGACCAAGATGGGCATCAAGACAGTTCCTCAGCCTCCCTATAGTCCAGACCTTGCTCCCTGTGACTTTTGGTTATTCTCTAAGCTCAGAGGCTGTTGTTATGAGACAATTGAGGAGATGGAAGAGGCTGTGATGAAGGTCATTAACATGCTCACACAAGAGGACCTCCATGGGGCCTTCCAGAAGTTGTTAGAACGGCACAACAAGTGCATTGCAACCGGAGGAGATACTTTGAAGGGGACTAGAGTTTCATGTGTGTACTATCAATAAAAGTGCCCATTCGAAAAAAGTCTGTAAACTTATTTAATGATCCTTGTATGTCTGATTAAACAAAGGTTAGTAAGTAACAATAGTTTATCAACTATCCTTGTACTATTATAATTTTTATGAATTTTTATAATAACTGAGAATTAAGAGCAATACAATATCTAAATGACTATAACATCTCGACCACATATTCATATTTACCAACCCCTCCGCTCAAGGAAGGATATGACACAAGGTCAATTTTTAAGCAGAGTTTAACAGGTTTGAATTCAGAGTTTTCCTTCTCCTAGACTAGTTGCCTCACCAAGGGTGAAGAACACAGTCTGCCCATATTACAGTTTAGGAAAATAGCATAAAACATTGAGTAATTTCATTATTTAACAGGTTTGAATTCAGAGTTTTCCTTCTCCTAGACTAGTTGCCTCACCAAGGCTGAAGAACCCAGTCTGCCCATATTACAGTTTAGGAAAATAGCATAAAACATTGAGTAATTTTATTATATCATCACAGAATACTTCTTTGTTTTTCTCTAGAAATGTCTCCTTGTCATATTTATTTAAAGTTGGATATGTCTCAATGTGCACATTATCACTTATGCTTCTATGGATTCTGTATTTAGTATACAAAAGCAGAGGGTCTACTTGAAAAAAATTATAAGATTCAAAATATTTTGAAGAAATAATTAATTTATTTTTTTAGCAAGATTAAAAAAATACAGAAATATAAATATGAGAAAAATAGACAACAAAAAGATTTTTATATATAAAGAAAAGTCTAGTTTTTTTTTTCTGAGATCCTCTTCATATACATTATTCCTTATTCTTCCATTTTTTGTAAATATAGAAAGTCATTTTTCTCTATTCACTCATGAATATCCAACGTATAGCTGGCCATATGAAAACCATATGTGACCTCATCTATCCAACCAATTATGAGGTCAAAAAGATTTTTGTACTTTATATCAAAATTTGAACCTTATTTTCTTTGGCCAGAAATGGTATATTTTGTCATCTGATGACTTCCAGTGGCCTCAAAGGTCGACCTCACATAGGCTATATTGGAGTTTGAGGTTGGGTCAAATCAATATCCATGCAAAAAATCAGGTCCCAGGGTCTTTGCATTTGGCCATCATCCTTGGACAGTTACTTAAATGCATAAACTTCTTAAAAATTGTCCCTGAATTGGCCCACAGGAGAATGGCTAGAGCTTCTCAATGTCACCCATATAAACCCCAGGGCATGAATAACATTTTGCAGGTTGATTGAAAGCATATGAGTCCACAGGAGGTGAATTTACAAGTTACCATCTATGAACCCCTTTTTAACAAAAAATAAAAATTGCTTGATCATATATCATTGTCAGATATCTTACTTTTAGTAGAATGCCTTATTGGATGTGATGGTTGCAAGTGATGTGTCGTTCACATATGACCCATTCAAAACATTTGGGTCATTTAAATGAACAAACAATCTGACTCTGACCAAAAAGATCTTGATCTTTTCTGCGTCATTAATGATACATATAATCATATTTCCATGAAATAAAACATTTAAAAACTCTTATATCCAAAAATTATTCTGTAAAAATACTGAGTTCTAAAATATCCCTATTTTTAAAAGATGACTTTACAAAATAATAAGATTATTTAATAACAAGAATAAAATAGATTAAAAAAATGAAAAATGATGTAAAAATAAAATCGAGGTATGATGCCTGAAATTTTAATTCGTGTCTATGGTAACAGACTTTTAATGAATAAAATTAAAATGAAATTATTATTAATGAAAAATCCCACTCAGATCAAAGAGATCCAAATCTTTACTAGATAAATCAGTTTCAGTGTTGCTAGGTATTTGTTGGTTTTGGTATTATATGATTCAATATTCCATTTATAATAAACTTTTCAGTATTTTGTCAAAATTCTAATCTTGAAACTGAAAACATTTAAAAAATCAACCCCTCTCATCATAGCATCCAGTTAAACTAAGAAAAAATGTTGGCAATCTTCAATTAATTCATTTGGAGGTGAATAAAAATTAAATTTGGTTATGAGGGGTACTAGTAAAACATTTGAAAATCCCTGGCTGAGAGGATAAAGGATTAAAAAGTTTCTAGTTGAAGTCTATATGGAAGTTGTGAATTTAATTCCTAAGCTCAAGTTTAATGGAACAAAAGCAACATTACAAAAGTGAAATGACTAAGATACAAGATATCTCATGGACAATGAAATGAGAACAGTCGATCTCAAAATGAGAATCAAAAAGAATATTAACAATTCATTTTTGATGCTTTAGTTGAAACATTTTACTGCTCAGTATTTATGTTATAGATCCTATCATGGTATAATGGTTATTGTTATAGGAAATGGGCTCAGCAACCATTAAATGAAGTTGTTTACGTTTCATGTAGCACTAATACCTCCATGAATCCAACTATTCTCCCTTCAGCTATTGGTAAATAGTAGGGCAGACTGGACTCTTTAACCTTGGTATGTGCAACTGGTCTAGGAGAAGGAAAACTCTGAATTCAAACCAGTTGTAGATATGGAGAGAGAAAAATGGGCATTGCCAGGCTATTCCGGCCCAAGACATAACCCCCGCCCCATGAGCAAACCAAGTTATGAGATGAGTCTTTTTTATATATTAAGCAAAAAAAAAAGGCATTTACTGATTTTGTTTTTCTCTTTAAAAAAGATTCACTAAATTGCATAATTCTGCTTTTAAAAAACTAACCTTTTAAAGACAACATTTTAAAAACTATTTTCATAAATCTATTTCTATATCTAATAGATATTCTTGAAGATCTGAAGCCTTTCAAGTGACACAAATTTTACCTGAGAGAGAGAGAGAGAGAGAGAGAGAGAGAGAGAGAGAGAGAGAGAGAGAGAGATTAAAAAAATTTCCAGATTTAGTGATTTCAGTTTTATGAGGAGTTCCTACTTGCTTTTATATGGATTCATATCAAATGTTTTGTAAATAATCTATGTTGAAAAATATCCATAATCTATCAGTGAAAATTGACATAAAGAATCTAAAAAGATAAACGACAAAAAATATATTTGCTATTAAAAGGTATTCAAAAGAAAGATAAGCAGATACATACCCAATAAGGAAAGGTTTAATTTGTCTATTAATAGATAATTTAGCAATACATTTAACAAGTTTCCAACAGCTTTACAAAATAAATAAGAAAAACAAAAATTGTTAGACCATGTATTTATATTATTTTAAAAATCATTTTAGTTTCAACAGAAACAAATATCACTTACACATTTGTAACTGTTTATATATTGGCAATTTTTTTTTTTTAATGATTTACAATGAATATGTCGGTAATTACCAATTTTCATATATTATTCATATATTTTCTCTAATTGTCAATCACCAAAACTTCATTAATCTTAAATATCATTATGATGTCATTTATTAAGAAGCCAGTTTTTATGATTAATTTTAATGGCATATCAATCTGTCTTGGGTTATTTTATACCTAAAAGTTTGAGAATTATGTTCATATTGAATTGCATTCATATTTTCGTTTTTTGAGTAATTGTTTAGATTTTTCGATAACTGCATCATTGGTCCGATTGAATAAGAATAATTTTTAAACAGATCTATTTGATCCATTGATGGGACCCTAACAGGCACTACCACTTGGAGTGAGAGTGGAGCTGGGAGTAATGGCAAGGATGGGGTAGTCCACACTCCCCATATCTCCAGAAGTGAAGCCTCACCATTAGATGCATTTTAGTGTTATACCCAGGACACCCCTTTTTGGTGGTGAGTTTTACCCCTCTCCTGGGATTACAGTCAGTATATTCTAAGCCCTGTCAATAAGATGGAAAACTAGTTTTGTAAAGATGGTTCATTAAAATGACAGGATTACCTGTTGTCAGGTAAAACTGTGTAAACAAATTTTTATTGATTAAAAGTTTAAATAGGAATGTCAAGTTGTGTGGAACCATATCAATTGAGTGACTTTACAGAAAAATTCTGCATTGAATATATATATATATATATATATATATATATATATATATATAAAAGCTTAGAAAATTAGTCAGGAGGAAATTGCAAACCAGGAAACAAATACAGATCAAGGAGTTGTAGATTGATGATCTTTGAAGGAGAGTCTTGAATGGGATCAGGCTCGAGTCAGAAATAATTGTACCAATGGAAAATTGACTCAAAACTAGCTGTAAGTTTGTCAAAAAATCTCTCAAAGCAAAAAGTATTCTACCTTTGTAAAGGTCTCTTATTAGAGTTGCACATTTTGTTGAAAGTTTTGAATATAAGTAGATTCTGTGGCAGACATCAGAGATACCATTTTGTAGAGGGATTATTACTTGAAGAAAAGAGTGTGACGGTGTGCATGTAAAATAGTCCTTTATAGCATTTATGTTTGTATAGAGTTTCTCAGAGGTATGAAAGTTTTTGAGAGGCTTACATATTTGAGAAAAGTTCTTTTAGTTGTTAGCTGTGTGGAATTAGAAACATGCCTGTAAGTATGAAAATAAGCTTACAGCATTATGAACTGTATATTATAATATAGTGTTTAATGTGCCCAGGTTTTGCTGAGGATAAACGTCTCTGTCTCAGGTTTATACTTGGCTCTGTTACTATGGCAATGCTATAGTAAAAGTCCTTAAACAAAGGAGGCAATTTCTCATCTTCATCTCAAGTAATTCTCCTATTATATCTCTCTAACAGTCTCCAAGAAAATAGAATGTCAAGGATTCTATTTAATGACAGATAGTTGTTGTTGATTCCCTTCTACTATGATAAACGAACTTCTGACTATGCAGCAATGTGTTGAAAATGAATCATCTAATAATGGAGTTATTATTGATTTTTGGGTATAATTTAGTAAAACAACAGATTTTAAAAAAATCAATACTCAATATCTTTCCTATATATTCATTTATAAAAAAAAAAAAATTAACAATAAACTTCAAAATCTTTCAATATAACCAAATGTTCAACCTTTGGCTTGTACTTTGAGAAACTTTTAGTTAAATCTTTCAGAAAACAAAAATGGATAACTTTTCATAAAAATATTGTTAAATCTCTCATAGACAATGGCAGTTATTAAAAAACAACATAATTGAATATTATCATTAAGGTAACAGATTGATTTATAAAGATATGCTTCCAAACAAAACTGTGGAGTCAGAGTAGGAAGCAATTCTTGGGTTATTAGGTTTGTAGTTATAGTCAATAAAAATGTCCAACTGATGCTTAAATTTAAATTGTAGTATAAGAAATAAAAATTTTATATTTTACAGATAATAATCAAATTAAACTATTTTTTTCAGGTTATATTTCAAAGAAATTTGTTATCTTGAAGTTTGTTACCTGGCTCTATGTCATGTTATAACAAACTGAATGTCATTCCTTAAAAATAAAAACAAACACAATAAAACTAATGCAAGTAACTCACAAAAAATATTACTATGATTAAACCTTAAAGAACTTTTTAAAGAATAATGAAAACTGATGCATTTCTCAATTTAAATTTTTTATGGTAATGTATATACATTTCTTATGTTCTTATTGTATTTTAAATTCTTTTTAGCTTATTTTATCTTTTATTGTTAACTTTTATGCATTTTAAATATATTTTTGAGGAAAAATTTATTTATTTCACATCCTTTAACAATGACATAGGTGATATTGCTGAGGGATGTAACATCAGCTGTAATTATATTGGGGAAAATTGGACATAGGTTGAAATGATATAATGATATAATGAATGATATAATGCAAAGTATTACTGTATAACCTATTTCATGATATTTATATTAGTGAAATCAGCACTCTCAAAAAAAAAAATTCACAATGGCAAAAAACAAAACAAAATTAAAAAAACAAACAAAACAGGATATGTATAAAAAAAATATCCTGACAATTTATGTTAATAGTGATGAAATGACTTGCATGTTGTAGGCTTTCAATCAATATAATGAATAAATAATATATTTATCATTTCCTATATTGCTATATAAATAAGGAGTCAGAGCTAGAGGTATCATAAATTGAGGAGTGGTTAGAAGTATCATAAATTGAGGAGTAGGAGTCAGAGGTACCATAAATTGAGGAGTAGTAGACAGCAGTACCCTAAATTGAGAAGCAGTTAGAGGTACCATAAATTGGAGAGTAGAAGTCAGAGGTATTGTAATTCAAAGAGTAGGAGTCCAAGTTGAAGTTGATGTATTAATTCCACAGCCTGTTTTTACAAAATTTTGAAGAATTTTTCTTTTTCTTTTTTTTTGTCTTATTTTGAAAATTCATCCTCATGGATATTTTGTTTAAATATTTAGTTAGGATAGCTCTGAAGGAGAAAAATGCTCTCGAATTTTAAAAAAAAGCTTATTTAGATTGTAGTACAGATGTTTCTTGAGTTAAGAAAATGGACATAAAACCACAATCATGTAACATATAGCAACAAGATCAGAATCAATAAAAAATATATGCAATCAACACATTAATCACTACTCTATGGCAAGTTCTCTATGACAAATAAATATTGTTGGTTATTGCCAACTTTGATGCACAAATGAATAATTGAACTACTTTCATGAAAAATAAAATCACTATAAACAGATTCTGACATCAGATTGTTAATCACTGTACTATAAACAGTGCTATTATATAATAAAAAATTGGGAAATAGAACATGATATGGTTATATAAGCACCATTGAAAAGAGAAAAAAATGTATAAAACTTTTTGAGAAAATAAAATTGCAATCTTTAAGTAGTATTTAATTTTCATACAACTAGAGCATCGTAGATTTTTACCAAATTTAACAGAGATCACCATATAGATTAGGATAAAAAAAATTTAATACAGTCAAGCTTAAATTAGATGGTTTTGGTTTGGTTTGGTTTGTTTGTTTAATGGCATATCAACCTTTGTTAGGTTATTTAATGCCAAAGCCATTCACCTAGAAGAACAGTAGTGGTACTATTTAACCTATAGCTGGGAGGATAAGGGGGTTCGTACGTTTCCCAAGTGTATTTGCCCGAAAGTGAACGTAATAGCATGACTGGAGTATGAACTTGCTTATTACGATTCCGCAGTCCATCGCTTTAACCATTACATCATGAGGACACCCCCCACCCTTAAATTAGGGTTATTGTAATGAGTCATGTATATAATATATACCCCTAATTTTTAGCAATGAAATTCTGGGAGAAACATCTTCTGTACAATACACATTAGGTTTTGGAATTTCTAATAGCTAAATTTAATCTAAATTTAAAATTTATTAAACTTTTATCTATTTTGTATTGAGTAAAAATAAGAATCTATATAGTTTATGTTTTGAAACACAGTATTTAGGATAATAGCAAGGAGATATTCATATGAAAATGTAACAAACTTTCGGCAAAAATAAGTGCACAATAGAAGAAACAAGTTATAAAAAAATACACAATCCAGTGGTTATTTCTCTGTAATAGTATAAAGCGGAAGCATTTGTTACACATTAGTTAATTTGGATCGTAGATATAACTTACTTTCAATCATGACATCTTGAATATGGTGATACATGTGACCGGAAAAAAAAGTTAGTATTTAGTTCTTGTGTATGATATATTCCCCTAACTTCTGGGCTGGAAATATAGTGCATATTATATATAAATAATTACTGGAGTTGATTAAAAAAGCCCATGCTTCTATATATAAGCAACAAATATCATTATATCAAAATAGTTATTACCTGTGAAAAAATTAAGAAATATTTGAATTTCTCTGAGATGATTCTTTTAGAATATAAACTAAATAATATTATATGGATATTTTTAAATTCCTAGTTCTTGAAGTCTATCTCCTCTAAGGAATTCTTTTTTTCTTTTTTTTGCTTTATTTCCTTCCTTCTCTTTCTTCCCACTCTGTCTTCCTCTTTCTCCTTCTCTTACCTAAGCTTGACCTAAGCTATAAAATATTTCTTTCAATTCCTTTTTTTAAAAAACTCTCCCAATGCTTTACTGCATCTTTTTAATGTTTCTACTTAATTTACTTCATATAACTTTAAACCACTCACTCTCTCACTCACTTACCTTTTCTTTCAATCATTCATACACTCGCTATTTCTTTCACTAACACACTTCTCCAGCAGACAGCGTATCTGTGACCCAATGTTAGTCTTTTGGTTTGGTTTTTTTAAATGGCACATCAATTTTGAGGGTTATTTAATGTCAAAGCTATCCCTGTAGAAGAATAGTAATGATACTATTTAACTTATAATTGAAAGGATAAGGAGTTCATGCCTGAAAATGAGTTTAACAGTACAAGTAGAGTTCAAACTCACTACAATGTCACAATCCAGCACATCAGCCATTTACACCATAGGGAGTCCCACTAGTAGTTTTTGTTCATTGATTTCCACTGTTTTATTTTTTTCAAATTGACCAATCCAGTTTAACTTTTATGTTATGACAAGACAGTCAACATAAAAGTATGCATAAGAACTATATAAGATTATTTTGATAAAGAATACTTCATGGATATTTTTAATGCATAAAATTTGTTATAAAATAATTAAAATTAAACTCAGTATAATTAAAAATAAACAAGCAGATCATACAATAGAGAATAAGATATTTTAAAAATGATTTTAAGATTCAATTTAGTAGGTAATATCTAAAATGATCTTCGAATTTCCCTGGACAGTAAGATGAACAAGACATTCTGGTCATTACTGATGAAATAAGGACAAAGTCATAAGCAATGTTTCCCCAATGAACTCCTATACATTGATATACCAATGTTAGCCAACTAGCAAAAATATACATTCATCAGCTCTGTGCAGACACTAGGTGCCATTTAGACAACTTATCAACAGTGAGGGATGATAAGAATGGATAGTGAGAGAGAGTCAAGAAAATCCATGCTGTAAGTATACCTTGATGATGACCAATTAATAAAATATGAAGTTTTTTTAAAAATGAAGTTTTTATTTGAAATTTTAAAGGCAACATGTTTTTTCATGCATCATCATCATGTTGTGCTGCCAGCACGGATATCCCTGACCCCCTTTCGCCACTTCTCCCTATCGTTCATCACTTCTGGCAGGTCCTCAGGGCTACATCCCATATCCTCACAGAGCTGGTGTATGTATGTTAAAGCTGGTCGTCCTGCTTTTGCTCAGCCATATGTAGGGGTCCATAGGAGTACATCACTTATGAGCTCGTCCCTGCTTCTCCAGCAGTGTCCTGCATGTCTGGTTCATCTAATTTGGATAGTTTTCGTGATGGGAGGTAGGTGGCCGTATAGTTGATGATTTGTAGGGTGTTGCTGTCTAGCTTTTTCTCCAGCCGTTTTGTTTGCGTCCAAGTAGTGCATCCATATAGCAGTATCGATATGACCGCTGATTGGAAGAAACTGCGTTTCATTTTATCAATCAGGTCTGACTTCCATATGATCGATATCTTATCGATAGCTGTCAATGCCTTCGTTAGCTGCGTCAACCCCTCCTAAATTAAATTAATCTTTCTAATTTAATAAAATGTCACAATGATTTTACATCTTTTAAAAGACAACATGAGAGATGGGATCTTTTGCAAAACAAATGCTATACAGGGTGTTAAAAATCTACTCATGGGTTGCCAAGTTACATCAAGGAAAGACAATCGGCTCTTAAGAGATTCAAAATAATTAGAAATGTTTCAGACAAACCACATAAAATGCTTCTTTTTATTTATGTTAATGGGCTTACTTATCCCATTAGGAAAGATAGTTTGTTTTTTGTGATTTGAGCATATATATATATATATATATATATATATATATATATCAGAATGAAACAACCTAAACTCAATAGAATCAATTTCTAATCTAGTACTTAAATGTCTTTAGCTGCTGCTGCTACTTATAAAAATGAATTTAAAAATAAACGCTACAACAACACACCAGTATAAATAATAAGCACTTACAAAGTAGTAATGTACATGCAAAAGTCACATCACTTTTGCACTATACACACCCCTGATGATGGCCCAAGATCAGACAGAAAGTACTAGGGTACCAATTAATTATGGAAGTTTCATCTACCAATTCCCACGGATCACATAAAATCAATGTGGCAACTTGAAAGGACATACAAAAATGTGTAGACAAAAGATGTCTATATTGTTTAATACAATATGCATTAATATATATATATATATATATATATATATATATATATATATGTATGATATGAAAAAACAAAATATTCAGAGGTATTTTTTATATATGATAATATGCCAACATTTTTTTTTAAAAGATCATCAGGGCTATATAATAGATGTTAAATGTTTCATTGAAAATATATTTACAAATGAGAAAAATTAAATGAAAAATTTGAAAATATTTTTCAGATTAAACATTTAGCATTTATTGTATAGGTGTAAAGATGGTTTAAGATATTGGCATATCAAATATAAAAATACATCCACTGAATATTTCATTTTTTCCTATTTTATATTTACACACTGCCAGAATTATTTCTATTTTCTTAATATATATATATATATATATATATATATATATATATATATATATATATATATATATATAAGTATTATTTGGTCCAATCAAACTGAAGTTAGGAGTAATTCCATGAGGACAAGAAAACTATTCAAAAGTGAACATTTAAATTTTCCTGGTAAAGAGCTCAATGTAACAGACATTACAGAACAATAATTTCATTAAGAAAAAACACAAACCGGTCACATTAAGATTATAAATTTATTTCCATCCTGTTATGTATTTTTGATAAAATTAAAAAACACGAAAAAATTAACAGAACTTCTTCAGATCTTATGGATAAAACAAATCAGAATAGACACAGGAAAGAAGGATGGGAGGGGATAGAAGAGGGGTGAAGAGTTATCTCCTCATTTAGCCCACTTCCGTTTTTTATTTTATTGTCAGTTAGAATTATAGTAAATTAATTTAAAAAAATTTTTTTATTTATTTTTTAAAAATTCTAATTACTTTTCAAATTATAACTACATGATGATGAAGAGATGCATCCTCCCTTTCCCTAAAAAGGGCGACCTCGGATTAGCCAAGAACTACCAAGGTATAACACTTACAACCATAGCGGCCAAAATATACAATGACCTATTATGCAACCACATAGAACCCAAAATTGACAACATACTTAGGAAGAATCAAAATGGTTTCCGGAGAAATAGATCCATGACAGCACAAATTTTGACTATCCGTAGAATTCTTGAAGGTGTACATGCAAAAAACCTAAAGGCAACACTATTATTTGTCGACTTTACCAAGGCCTTTGACTCCATTCACAGAGGAAATGTGGAGCAAATTCTACTTGCTTATGACCTACTAAAAGAAACCGTCGCAGCCATAATGATTCTCTATAGAAACACCAAGGTAAAAGTCCAATTTCCGGATGGAGACAGACTACTTCGACATTGTAGCAGGTGTACTCCAAGGAGACACACTAGCCCCATACCTCTTCATCATCTGTCTAGACTACGTGCTTAGAATATCTATTGATAAAATCAAAGAAAACAGTTTCAAGCTAACAAAGGAAAGAAGCAGAAGGTACCCCGCAAAAACAATTACTGACGTTGACTACACCGATGACATAGCACTTCTGGCAAATACATCCGCCCAAGCTAAAACCCTGCAATATAGTCTGGAATGAGCCACTGCAGACATTGGCCTCCATATCAATGCACACAAAACAGAATATATATGTTTCAATCAAATAGGTGACATTTCTACACTAAACGGTAGCCCTCTGAAACTAGTTGATAAGTTCACCTATCTAGGAAGCAGTTTCTCATCAACTGAGACAGACAGCAATACGTGACTAACAAAGGCATGGACAGCTATCAATAGGCTATCGGTCATATGGAAGTCAAACCTGACCAATAATATGAAACACAGTTTCTTTCAAGCCGCGGTGGTGTCGATACTGCTATATGGATGCACTACATGGACGCTAACTAAACGGATGGAGAAAAAGCTTGACAGCAACTACACAAGAATCCTGCAAGCAATATTGAACAAGTCCTGGATGCAACGCCCCACAAAGCAGCAGCTATACGGCCACCTACCACCTATCATGAAAACTATCAAAATTAGATGAACAAGACATGTGGGACACTGCTGGAGAAGTAGAGATGAGCTCATAAGTGATGTACTCTTGTGGACCCCTTCACATGGCTGAGCAAAGGCAGAGTGACCAGATCGAACCTACATACAGCAGGTCTGTGTAAATACGGGATATAGCCCTGAAGACCTGCCAGAAGTGATGGATGATTGGGAGGGGTGGCGAGAGAGGGTTAGGGATATCTATGCTGATGGCATGACATGATGATGATAGGATTTACACTCCTATATTTTAAAATGGCAGTGATATCACTTGTTCCCAAAACAATGATGGTGAATGTCAGTAAACTAATCAGTCACGGGAACCTATTGGTCAGAAAAGTCAAATGATTTGTACTCACAACTATGTCCACAACTTTGATTTTGTCCCACATATTTTGAGCTGACCACATGACAAGGATTGCCTATATATACTCTTGTCTTCCAAGAATTAATTCTCTCCATTTTGACTTATAGAGACAACACACTCCCCCTCTCTCTCCCATTTTAACTTCCAGAGACAGCATTCTCTCTCTCTCCATTTTGACTTACAGAGACAGCACACACTCTCTCTTTCTCACATTTTGACTTACAGAGACAGCACACACTCTCTCATATTTTAACTTCCAGAGACAGCACTCTCTCTCTACATTTCGACTTCCAGAAACAGCTTGACCATGCCACTTTGTAAGACAATTCAATACGCATAACATGGGTGCATATACATTCTGCAACCTTTTTCTTTCTTGTTCTACCTATTTGGTGAGACTTGTCCCAGCCTTGAATACAGCCTCAGAATTTATGTCAAACCCCGAAAGAGACAAACAACCAATATGGGAGAAGACACGTTCCTCCTAGAATACATTGCTATATTTCTGTTCTTGATACCTCACATGAAATACTTAGTCAACATACATTTTACAGTCTACAGGACACTTTCACCATTATATTTGTGTTTGAGGAATATTTAACAGACTATATTAGAATATTTGTAATGTTTTCTTTTTCATGTATTTGTTGATATATAAACTTAATTTTGTTTGTACTGCTTTGTTTTGAATGTTCTTTTGTCTGTGTTGTTTTACTTTGTTTGCTTTTCAATAATGAGCCAACATAAATTGTGGGGGAACACATTCATCACAAAAGCTAAGTTACTCCTATAAATGGGTGGATAATGCACTCTTCTTTTCTAAAGGCATAAAAGTACTGGAACCTATTTACTTTATCATTTAGATACCAAGCTTTCTTCTTAGTTTTTAATCAGCTCAAAGGTTAATAGTTTTATTTTGTCCTTTAATCTTACAGTAACTTCATTATTTAATATATATATATATATATATATATATATATATATATATATATATATATTTGTTACAAATAGTTTCATTGATCCTAATTTTATAGGAACAGCCTTTTTCTGATCAGCAAGAGAAAACTCCTTTACGAAAGAATTTACTATCAGTTTTAAGAAAAAATTTACCATTCTACATTCTAGAAAATGTTCGGTTTTGGTTATTTATGGTGAATTCAAATATTGTCTCTTTTTTTTAACCATTCCATTATTAACGCTGTTTTCCTGACACTGTCCCAGTCTTAGCTTTGACTCCTTTATTTGTCTTTTTTGGTTTGTCTCGCTTCCCACTTTTTGTACATCCAGACAGACTTCCAAGTTTGTCTGAAATAAGAAGAATAAATAATAAATGATAAGGATCAAAATAACTTGACTATCAAATAAACACATCAAGGTAATTATTTTTATTTTTTATATGATAATTTCAATAATTGTTGTGAGAGAATGGACTTGCTTGATCTCGTTTCACTTTTTATTAGTTAATTGGAAGTGTAACAGGACTTTTGGTTGTTCTCGGGGCAATCTGGTTTTCTTGTAACAATGTCAATAAATCTTTTTCTAAAGTAATGAGCTCTTTTCCTATTGCATTTACATACTAAACAACATCACAACAATATTACACTTCAACAAATACGAAAAACACAGAGACAAAGAAAGGATACAACTGCAGTAACAGTGTCAATATTGCCCATTGTCACAACTGCTCGGGAAGGCAACTAATAAATTTAACACAAGACTCCAGTTAGATGTTAACTCCCAAGAAAGACTCCTACCACCTTTTTATTGACAAATAACACTGGCAGAACCAGTACTTTTGTTTTCCTTACAACTCCTTCATTATACCTTGACACAAGACTCCAGTCAGATGCTAGCTCCCAAAAAAGACTCCTACCACCATTTTATTGACAAATAACAATGGTGGAACTGGTACTTCCAGTTTCTAAAAAATTCAAGAACCAAATTACGACACCCATAAATAAGTATATTCCTAAAACCTTTTCTTCTGAACCAAAACTACCAGGATCTTATTATTCCTAGTGAGACAGTATACAATCAAAACAGGTATTTTTAAGTAATATTTATCACCAAACTCTGCTGCATTGAAAATGTATAAATAAAATAAAATTGTATAAATACAATAAAGAGTATACATATTTTTTGACTGCTAGATATTCCTATTTTTGGTTACAGAGTTTCAATGTCGTAAAGTTTGGTAATAAGTACTAACTAATAATATCTCTTTAGAACTCAAAAGCACAACTATATAGGATATTTATAAACAAGAAGTAGATAAACAGCAACTTGAACTGTGAGTCATACTCTTTCGATCACAGAATCATTTCAGTAAAGATTAGCCCAAGCCTATGCAGAAAAAAGAAAACTGGTAAAGCTTCACAATGTAACGTTTCGCCCCTCTCCTCCACCACGCATTCATCCTCTTTCTCAAACCATTCCTCTTCTTACGCCGGCTGGTGATCAACTAGTGGTTCGAGGGGGGTAACGCACATTTCTTGCCACCACAAGAATACGATCGGGGGGACAGGAGAAAATAGAAGGACAAACGAACAAAACACGAGCAAAGCTTGGGGTTAACCAAGAGCAGAAGGAGGTATTGCAACACTACATGCATGTGCGGACTATCGCTAGCGTGGGTTACTAGCGAAAATTCCACAAGCAACTCGAATGCAGACATCTTGAGTCGATCTTCTTCACCGTGGCTGGACCCTCTTTTCTCTGCTACTGTCTCTGGAGTCCAGTGTTGACTGCCCCTATCCGTGGTTCCACGCCAACTCTGTTTTCTGTCCAGTCGCCAACTGCTCTCGTCCGGGTCCCGTCGTCAACTCCTGTCAACTCCTTTGTCCAGCCAACTCTCTTTCGCCTCCCCTTACCACTTCTGGATACGGCGAGATTTCAGGTCCAAAAATCCTTTGTCTGGTTTTGCGCCGAAACAGACAAAGGAATCGTCTGCTCGGGCCACCCATATAGTGCTACATACCCCCCCTCTTACCCTTGTCATTTATTCACAATAAATTACAACACAATTCAACAACAAGCAAAAAAAAAAACAAAACCATTTACAGGCAGTAACAACCGAAATTACAAAATTTTAAATGGGTTCGGTCGTCCCCTAACAAAAAAAAAAAAAATAATATAACAACATAGCAAAACTGCACTGGGGTGGTTGGGATCACTCACCCCTTACCATATCATCATACACATAAAAAAAAAGAAAAAAAAAAATATTGCTGGATTCAGCTCTTCCACCTTGCTTTCCTGTGAACAATTCTGGGGTCTCCTGACTCATCCCTATTCTTCATTCCAATAGGACTTTTTGATTCACCTCCAACATTAATCAATTTTCTTTCAATTCGCCCCGCCCCCATCCAACAGAACACAGGGGAATTTTAACCACCCCTACCCAATGATTTCAGGAGGACTTTTCCATTCACCTCCAGCGTTATTCAATTTTCGAACATTTCGCCCCATTCTCCAACCCATCAGAACACAGGGGAATTTTAACCACCCCTACCCAACAATTCAGGAGTATTTTTGGACTTGTCTCCCCCCTTTCCTTACGACGTGGGAGCATCAGTAATCTCCACAGTTTGATCAATGTCGTAACAGGAATAATGTTTCGGGAAGCACTGTGAAATTCACCTCCCAACCTGGGGGTCTTCACTGCCCCCTGCAACAAACAAAACAAGTCTCTCAGAGTTACTGAAAGTTCACTGTAACTGACTTTCAGCCAGCCATCAATCCCCATGGATTTTCAAAAGATAAGAAAAAAACAAAGCAATTGACACCATCTCCCAGATCGTCCAGCCAGGGGGGAGGAGCAACTGGACACCGCCCCGCGCCCAGGCATCGTTCTCCCAACCCATCGTCAACCGTTTCCTTGGTACCATATCCATCAATTCATCGTAATCAGCCCACTCGCTTTCCCAAATCATCATTTGTATTACTTACTACCCCTCGATACCAGTCCCCGAAACGGGGGCCCCGTGCAACCAACCCGCCAGGGGGAACACGATCAGACGAAGTGAAGAAGTTCCAAGAGCAATTACACTTACAAAAAATAAACCCAGAAAATCCATGAAGGTAAAAAAATAAATGAATAAATAAAAAAAAAAAAACAAATAATAATAAACAACAAAGCAAATGACAAGGTAAGCTCAATCCCCCAAAATTAACAAAAAAAAACAAGGTAAAGTATAACAAAAAAAACAAACAAACAAAAAAACCCCAAAAAACAAAGGATAGCAAAAAAAAATCCACACAAATTAAACAACAAAAAAAAATTAATCATAAACAATTCACAGACAAATAAAAATAAAATAACTTCAATTGCCAAATATATAAAATAAAATTGTTCTGAAGGAATCTGTCACGCATCCACCTTCTAACCTTTGTCTCTCTTCCCTTGAGATCTCTGCCCACTTCCACCATTTCTCTTTGCGTCTTTCTTTCCTTCTCTCCTGTCCACTTGAATTCTTCCCTCCACCGGGGGTGGTGTGGGAGGGGATAGCATTTGCTTCCAACCGTTTTTTTTTTAAATCGACAAAAAACAAAAAACGAAAACTTTCTTTTCTTCCTAAAATCCAAAGTTTACTTCTTTTTTTTTTTTAAACTGAGACAGGCATGGATGCAGTGACAAAAATTCCTTAGCAATCTCTCTTTCTTTCTACTTTTCGTTCTCTCTCTTTTTTTTTTTTTTATCATGACTTTATCTGTTCTTCCTTCTCTTTCTTTGTTCAAATTTTCCGCCATTTTTTTTCAATTTTACATTTTCTTTTTATCATTTCTTTATCTGTTCCTATCTCTCTTTCCTCGTTTAATTTTTCAAATTTTTTTTTTTTATATATTTTCTATTTTTTTTTTTTTTGTTTTTATGGTAGAAGCTTTCCTCCACCTTCTACCCTCTGCACTCGGAACGATCCAACTTTGACCAGTCGATTTTAACCTAGCTTAGCGATCTCACTCTCTCTCTTATTTTTCGTTTCATCTTCCCTTTCTCTGGGGTTTTAAAATACCACAATTTTTTCTTTCAGTGAACCTTACAGCAAAAAATCTTTTTTTTTTTTTTTCGGTGACTTATCACCTTTCAAGCATAAAAAAAAAAGTTACTATAAAACTTCCCAGAACGGACTAACTTTCTTTTTAAGCCACTGGTCCTAACACTTAAGTATAAAAATTACTATGTGAAACTGCTACGAAGAGGAAAGAAAAAAAGCATTTGAATTCTACTGGTCAAGTTAAGTGTGAAAAGGGGGTAAGGGAAGAAAACTTTCCCTTCTCTTCTAAGAAAAATACAACAAAAATTATCAGCAGTTAAGGGGTTAAACATACACACACACAAAAACGAAATAGATTACTTGGGTTTTTTTTTCTACATCTTAAAATTTCCTTTATCTAAAAAATCTTTTTTTTTTGTGTTCTTATATTCGAGTGCAGTGGGGGAGGGGGGAATGTGTATTCCTACCTTTGTAGATTTCTTTCTTTTCCACTTTTTTTTTCTTTGTCTCTTTCGTTTTCTTTTTCTTTTCTTTCTGTCTCGCTGGTTGCGGGTCCTTATTGCATTTTTTTTTCTTCCTTTTTCCGTTCGCTGTCAGCCTCTAAACTCCCCTGCTCCCCGATCAATTCCAATTTTTTTTCATCAGGTTTTTTCTTTATCCTGGTCACGGCACCATTGTAACGTTTCGCCCCTCTCCTCCACCACGCATTCATTCTCTTTCTTGAACCATTCCTCTTCTTACGCCGGCTGGTGATCAACTAGTGGTTCGAGGGGGGTAACGCACATTTCTTGCCACCACAAGAATACGATCGGGGGGACAGGAGAAAATAGAAGGACAAACGAACAAACACGAGCAAAGCTTGGGGTTAACCAAGAGCAGAAGGAGGTATTGCAACACTACATGCATGTGCGGACTATCGCTAGCGTGAGTTACTAGCGAAAATTCCACAAGCAACTTGAATGCAGACATCTTGAGTCGATCTTCTTCACCGTGGCTGGACCCTCTTTTCTCTGCTACTGTCTCCGGAGTCGGTGTTGACTGCCCCTATCCATGGTTCCACGCCAACTCTGTTTTCTGTCCAGTCGCCAACTGCTCTCGTCCGGGTCCCGTCGTCAACTCCTGCCAGCTCCTTTGTCCAGCCAACTCTCTTTCGCCTCCCCTTACCACTTCCGGATACGGCGAGATTTCAGGTCCAAAAATCCTTTGTCTGGTTTTGCGCCGAAACAGACAAAGGAATCGTCTGCTCGGGCCACCCATATAGTGCTACAACAATATGACTGATCCTCTCTTGCCAATAGTGATATATGCAATCAATACAGGGTAACTGTAAAAGATAGATTTGATTCTTTTCAAGAGACATGTTAAAGACATACTCTGAATAACAAATATGAAAACTTTGTACCACTTATACAGAAGCAGCAACTGAATTCATACCAACCAAACCAAGAACTAAAATGTAGAGTTCCTTTAAAGTCGAGAGAATTTGGGGAAAAATGAGATAACATGAAAAAAGTATTCTTACTTAATAAAGGAAACCCAACAAATACTAATATGCAGAAATTTAATAAAGCCAAAAGAAAACTAAAACATATGAAAAAGAACAAGTTTTTAGCGATACGAATGTTTGTTACCATTTTAGTGAAGAAATGTATTCTTGCGTGTGTGTGTTATTCCCTCGCTAAGTGTTGTTGGAAAATAAAGGAGGATGAAGAAGCAAGAAGACGAAGATGCCGTTAGGTTTTATATGAAGGTTTTTAATGGCAGC
Organism: Sepioteuthis lessoniana; assembly: GCA_963585895.1. Lineage (NCBI taxonomy): Eukaryota > Metazoa > Mollusca > Cephalopoda > Myopsida > Loliginidae > Sepioteuthis > Sepioteuthis lessoniana. The sequence goes on along the minus strand of OY757929.1, from coordinate 4,963,002 downwards.
ATGGAATAAAGGGTTTACGTTTATGCTGCAAGTCTCGTAGGAAGGAAAAAAGTAAGGAAACGAAATGAACTTATGATAGAGTTGAGGAAGCATTTTAGCAGCTAAATGCCCGAACGAAAAGTACATCGTTAGGTAAAGGCATTGTTTAATGTGTTGAGGGAGATGTGTTCGCCATAGTATAGCAAAAGTCGTGTTGGCTGTTTGAGGACAGAAATGATTGTAGTCACCGTGAGTTTGTGGTTCTGGTTGTTTCGGGGAGAAGTGTGAATGTCTCCAGAAAATGTTGCCCAGAGATGAAGTAGCTAGGTGTGGGAGCGGAATTTTGCATCGCAGTCGACATAGCCAATTTTGGAGGTGACGTAAAGTTGTTCCTGTGAGTGGCATATTGAATTCATCTAATTCATATTCAACTGGGAACCCTTAGTCTAAGAGAAATAGATGCAAGAGGTCCATAAATTAGACGGCTTCCCTCATTATGTCGATGCTGCTGCTGCTATTGAAGAGCAGACAGTAAGACATCTGCACTGAATGAAGTTGTTCAGCCAAGGAGGTTGTTTGACGGCTTCCCCAGAAAGATAGTTCGGGCTGAATAGGATAAGTCATCCTGATTGGGTTAAATTATGCGTCAACCCTAATGGTCGAATTAAATCAGGCACCAAACAAAAATGCGAAATTCTTTCTGCTACAAGTTGAATACATTCAAGGCCAAATCAATAAAACCAGAAGTTTTGTAGAAGGTTGACAATCATAATTAGCATAGCAGACATTAAATGGAATAAGCTAAAGGAAAAACAAATTGAGAGCAAAACTAAAAACTGCAAGACAAGAAGAAAAAACTTCAGTAGTAGAAAAAACATTTCAAGAATCTGCTTGAAAACTCTCCTGAAATCACAAATAAACCTACCTAAAAGTTATTAATAGTCAACAAGACATCAAACTAGGAAGTTTCTGAAGAAAGAACTTGACGGATAAAAATTAAAAGAAGAAAATCTGAAGGCCTTGACAAAATACTCACTGAAATATGGAAAACAAGGAAATTTGATGACACACTTTTCCAATTATGCAATACAGTCTATAAGCCAAACATGATAGGCAAATAGTCAAAAGGCTGCATCCTCCCTTTCTCCATAAATGGTGACCTTGAAATCATTAAGAATTATAGAAACATAACTCTTACTGCTAAGGTTTATAATGCCCAGCTTCTCAATTGTATTCAACCTGAAGTTAAGAAACTTTACAGATTCAAATCATTGAAGGAGTATGTGCAAAAAATCTTGAGGCAACACTAGTGTTTGTAGATTTCTCCAAGGCATTTGATTCCATACATAGAAGAAAGATAGAGCATATGATCTCTCCAAAGAAACTCTTACCGCTATAATGATGCTTTACAAAAACGCAAAAGGTGTGGTTCACTCAATCGATGGTGACTCTGACTTCTTCCATATTGTTGCTGGAGTCTTACAAGGAGATACATCAGCATTATATATGTTTATAATCTGTCTAGATTGCAAACTATGAATATCAATAGAGCTAATGAAAGAAAATGGTTTCACACCAAAAAGGTTAGAAGCAGATGATATCCCAAAAATCTATGACAGATGAAGACTACAGAGATGATTTTGAGCTTCTAACAAATACACCTGCCCGAGGCAAATCCCTGCTGCATAGCCTGGAGCAAGCAGCAAGAGGCATTGGCCTCTATGTGAATGCAGGTAAAGCAGGGTAAATGTGTTTTAAACAAGAAGGAGCTATCTCTACTTTAATTTGGTTTGGTTTGTTGGGTTTTATGGCATATCAACCTTTGTAGGTTATTTAATGCCAAATCCATTTTTATGTAAATAATCTGTTCTATTTAAAACAATTCAGTTTATCATATGTACACAGTTTAATTGTCAAAAACATTTCTATTTCAAACTATTCAAGCAGTTATATATAACAATTCAGTTTAATGTAAGTACAGTTTCAATGTCAAAAACAGTTCAATTTCAAATAATTCAGTTTAGCATAAGCACACAATTTAAATGTAAGTACAGTTTAATTGTGAAAAACATTTCTATTTTGAGCTATTCAGTTTAGTCAAGCAGTTCTAATTCAGCTAATTCAGTTTAATATAAGTATAGATTTTGTTTACACAGTTACATGTCAAAACAGTTCTATGTTAAACAATTCAGTTTAGTGTAAATGCAGTTTCAATGTCAAAAAACAGTCCTATTTGAAATAATTCAGTTTAGCATAAGCACGCAGATTTAAATGTAAGTACGGTTTAACTGTCAAAAATATTTCTATTTCAAGCTATTCAGTTTAGTCAAACAATTCAGTTTAGCATAAGTATGCCGTTAGTTCTATTTAACCCATAGATAGAGCCCTATCAGGTGCTACCACACTGGGCCAGAGTGGATCTGGGAGCAATGGCAATGAAGGGGTGCTCCGTATTACCCAAGGCCCCAGCATTACTGGAACCTCACATTAGACTGTTTAGTGTCATATCCAGGACACTCGTTGCGGGGGGGTCTTACTCCTCTGCAGAGGTGCAATCAGTGTATTCTACAGCCCCAGCCGACTGGGCAACATCTCTACTTTAAGTGGCAAGTTTCTGAAACTAGGAGACTAGTTCACATACCAAGGCAGTAATATCTCATCTACTGAAAGCAAGGTCAACATACACCTAGTGAACACATGGACTGTTATTGATAGGTTATCATTCATATTGAAATCTGATCACTCCTTGATGACTCGATGATGATATATTTTGCTTGTATGGTGTTTCACTAAAAATAAGAAAATCTTAGTATCTCGTTAAGAAAAAAATTCACTTTTTATTTTAAAAATTGTTAGAAGTTTTGACAATGCTATAATACTTAATAATATACATATAAAAAAAGAGGTGTACTTATTTTTGGACGGTTACATATTTATATTTTTGGCTACAGAATTTTAATGTTGTGTTAGGTAATAGTATAATGCCTAATAATGTTTGATTGCATGAAACTCCAATGAAAATCTTAGTATCTTTGCTTTAGAGAAAAAAAAATTTATAAAAAAATTGTAAGGGAATTTTCTTATTTATGGGTGATACAGTCTATACAAGCATAGTCTAGCACAATGTCACTTATTTATAGGTGATACTGTAACAAAGGGACAAGATATAAAAATTACATTATTTTTCACATTAAAGGAGTTCCTTCTTTCAATCTTAAATTTTCAATTTTCTTAATACTCAAATGTTTACTTTATTAAAGTACTGTTTTACTCAGTAATGATAAAAGATTTAAAAAAAAAAGAACTTTGTTTATATTTTGGACTTTAAATCATAAATGTTTATATTATACTCAAGAAAGACTTCATTCTAAAAACATTGAATGTACAAATAAAAAGCAATAAAAAATACTGAATAGCATACTAAGAAAAGATAATAAAAAAACTGAATATATTAATAAACATTTATTGTTCAATATTAAAGTTCTAAGAAGTATTACTTTAGATAAATATCATTTAATTTTGAGTTTTCTTTATCTTTCCAGGCTAAAATTTATCTCAATTTAATGAATGATATTTTGAATGAAATTTTGAATATCTGTCTAAATATTTTGAAGTTTTTTTTTCTTTTGTTTAGTAAAATAAAAGCTCAATCTCAGTTTAAAAAATGTCAAAAAAAAGAAAATATTTTATTTAATTTTTGCGGGGAGCTGAGAATAATATGCTAGCAGGGACAGAAGTCCATTTTTCATTGTACAGCAAAAAGATTAACATGAAAATACAGCTTAAATAGAAAAAAATGAGGCACTTACTATATATTTCAGGACTTATTTTATCAAGGTTTTCAAGTAAAGAAACATATCGAACATTGCCATTCTCTCCTAAAAATAAGAGAAACAAGTTAGAAAACATTTTATTATGACAAAAAACAAAATATAATAAATTGCACTATTATATTAAAAATAATGAAGAGTAAGAATTAGAATAATTAGAATAAAAAAATGAATAATGAGAGGATAACAATTATAATATATTGAACAATAACATGAATAATGAGAGGATAACAATTGGAATATATAGAACAATGACAGAGTAAGTAACAGAGTTAGAAGGACCATAATTTTATATTTTAGGTTTAAAACCTACTCTGTCGCAATCGCATGGAACACTTTTTATACATTTTTCTCATCACTTTTATTCATTATGTGAGTTTTTCATATCACTTTTAACTGGTGGTCTTTTACTGGAGGTTGAGTGACAATAAGTCTCCTCAGGTCTTCAGGATTCTTCTCGGTATTCTCGCAGATTTCAACAATGCTGTGGTCTGTAGCATCTTGATTTTACATTTGATTTTCAATTCCTTCAATCTTTTTTCCAAGACTTTCCAGACTGTTCCAAGCAGACCAATTACAATTATTATAATCATTACTTTCATGTTCTACAGCTTTTTTAACTCTCTGGCAAGATCCAAGTATTTGTCTAGGATGGATTTTGGTTTGTGCATATAATATTTAAATTTTAATCTCTTGCATAATTCTCAGTGGTTCCCCTTTCCTAACCAGTCAAGCCTAATTTTGAATTTATTTTCCACCAGTTTACTGCATTTCCATAATATGTGATTAACCATTTCATCTTTGTTGCCAAATAATTTTTACTTAATATTCTGTTGCATATTAACAATTTTCATTTTGATATAATTGGCACTTACACAATTATTTTGTGCTGTGATTAAAAGAGATTCAGTTTCTCTCTTGAAGTTTTCACGTCCAGGTCATTTTGTGTTCAATCTTCCTCAGTCTGTTATTTGAAGTATCCATACAGTTGTTTTTCTTCCCATCTTTGTTGTTTTTTTATTAGTCCTCATGTTGACATTTCTGTTATTGGCTGCTGTAATCAGTCTTTCTTTGCTCTTTTTTTGTATATTCCTTGGTTTGTTGCATCAATCCAATTGATGCATAGGATCTGTCCATCTCATCTCTTAGGAGTAAGGCATTGTGTATCATCATCAATTTCTTTGTTTTTTGGTCCATTTGTTTGAATTCCATTTTAAGAATTAGGCTAATAAAGTTTGGAATGAAATTCAACTGCGCAAAAAAGAAGTCAGTTTGGAAAATCAGATTGACATGTTTTAGTTCGTAGCCTAGCAATATTAGAATGAAAACTGATTTATTACCAAAAACAATTTTATATGCAAGGGAAAGAAGCATGATAATTTCTGTAACTAAAATGTAAAAGTAAAGTTGGCAACCTTAGTTGAGAGTAACCTGAAGGCTCCTTTTTCAATAGCTACAACACTGAGGTGTAGGGGAGGGCGCTACTCCATTCCCTGGATTGTTCCACTTTACCTTCTATCTTTACCTTATAATGCTGAGTGTTAAGCAAGGTGGCATCAAGTACCATTTTTTGAGTCTTTGGTATGACTCGACCTGGGATTGAACCCCAGTCTTAGAGCTGTCAGCCTTCAGTTATGCAAGCTGGTAACTGATGAAATTGTCCTCTGCATAGATAAAATAGGAAGTATCTAGCAAGCAGTAATCCAACACAATATAGTCTAATATGATGTCAAGTGGAGGTATAATGTAACTTTTCAAAAAATATTTTATTTATGCTCAATACTAAAGAAGAAAAATGCCTTCAAATCAATTCTCCAAAAGATATCTGGTCAAAGTTACTAAAGAAGACTTGTATTTAGTATAATAAATAAAAACATTGAGGTGCTTAATTTGTTTCATTAAAAATAACACTTTTAAGATGAGAAATAAAAATTTTTGGAGGTGGCCAAATACCGTTTGACTGGTAATGTATTATTAGAATGTCATCTATATATCAGAGATATTTAGAGTTTTGTATTGAGGCTCATTGAAAGAATCTTACAAAAAGGCTAAAACACAATTAAACATACCTTGTTTAGATATTAAGTTTCTGTACAACAACAAAACAATTGATAAATGTTTAAATTTTCTAAAAGGAAAAAAAATCAAACTAAAGTTCTCCTCATCAATCAACTGAAAATCTGTCAATTAATCACAAACCAATGTTTTTTCACTTTTAATAATTTTTCCACACAAAAATTTGGCCTATGATTCTTATCGAAGTGATATTTTAGAATGCAACAATATTAGTAATATAGTATCATTATAATCAGACATAATATCTAGCAACTGAAGGTTCTCTCTCTCTCTCTCTTGCTCTCTCTCTCTCTCTCTCTATATATATATATATATATATATATATATATATATATATATATATATACAGTAAGTAATAAAAGAAATGCAAATAAAAAGATTTACATAAAAAAGTGTTTAATTATATTATTGCAGAGCTGGTATAAATATAAAAAAATTAGAATTATGAACTTTTAAAGTTTGTGACTTGAAATTTCATGTAGAGCACACAGATTACAAGAGTTCATAATTATATATATATATATATATATATATATATATATATATATATATATATATATATATATATATATATATACGTGGTGCATTCAATAAGTTTCCACACTTTTTTTTATACATTTAAAATTGTCATAGACTCTTGAAAATTCAGTATGTTATTGCTATACATCTTATGAGATGACTGACCAATTTTTATGATTCCAAGTTCAAATCAACAGCTACAGCAGCAGCAATTGGAATACACCCTACTAAAGCCTGATTGTCACACCTGGTGAATTTCAAAAATGCAATCTGGACTTTAGAAGAACGATATGCAATAAAATTCTGTTTTAAACTTTGAAAAAATGCCATGCGATGAAAGCTGGATCTACTGCTATGACCCAGAGACCAAGAGACAGAGTTCCCAGTGGAAGAGTGCTGACTCTCCCAGACCCAAGAAGGCCAGACAGAGCAAATCCACCCACAAACTTTTGATGATCCCTTTTTTGACAGCACTGGCATGATCTACATGCACTGGGTTCCCACTGGACAGACAATCAACAAGGAATAAAATGTTGAGGTTTTAAGGGAGTTCAGGAAGAGATTCTGTCGGAAGAGGCCAGCACTCTTCAAATCGGGTCAGTGGCATTTCCACCAGGACAATGCACCAGGACAATGCACCAGTCCACAACTCCATCCTTGTCACAGACTATTTGACCAAGATGGGCATCAAGACAGTTCCTCACCCTCCCTATAGTCCAGACCTTGCTCCCTGTGACTTTTGGTTATTCCTTAAGCTCACAGGCTGTCGTTATGAGACAATTGAGAAGATGAAAGAGGCTGTGATGAAGGTCATTGACACGCTCACATAAGAGGACTTCCATGGGGCCTTCCAGAAGTTGTTGGAATGGTACAACAAGTGCATTGCAGCCAGAGGAGATTACTTCGAAGGGGAGTAGAGTTTCATGTATGTACTATCAATAAAAGTGCCCATTCAAAAAAAGTCTGGAAACTTATTTAATGATCCTCGTATATATATATATATGTACACACACACACAAATGTATTTCTATGCATACGGTATATGAAACAAAAAACTACTTACTTTCTACCAAAATTAGTATGTAGGTCTCTCCCATGTTAATAATGTCATTTACATATGCCCGGGGTGAAGCTGATAAATTGCTCAACTGACCAGCTGAGTCAATAAGATCAAGGACAACTGCAAATAAAGCAGAATATAATCTTTTATGCATTCAGATTTGCGCCATTCTTAACAGGTAATTTCAATAAGAAACAGTATTAAGTAAGCTTAGTTTAGTTTGGCACAAAGATATCAAGCAAACTAGTTAGACTCCAACTTACTATATAGATTACATTACCGCAGTGTGGAATACTTAGTGAGAATTTAACTAATTACATAATAATAAAAGACTAGTGTTGTAGGTGACTCACCAATGACCAGAATAATAGACTTACTCAAAGGGTATATTAATAAAGAACTAAGCTAGTAGAGCGGAGCAGCAGCTGTAGTAAGCATCTTGCCTGTCTTCGTGTACGTTGAACCAAGGAAACCCTCCTCAGAGACTTGGATACATTTGTGTGGCACCTCATATCTCAGTGTTGAGTTATTTATTTATTGACCCTTAATAATCGTAACTCCATATTTACCAGCAAAACACCACATAAAAAATTTTCCTTCTACAAGAACTTTTCCTTTACAAGGACTTTTCCTTTATAAGGACATTCTAACTCACATATGCTTACACACAAAGAACTTTTCTTTGCAGATTAATATTTTTATCCATTTTCTCTTATATGATAAATTTCCATTTTTTAATTGTAGCAGAAAATTTGTTTTCAACTTTTATTTATATTATGGGGACCATGTTTCTTGAATGCTCTTTTCTATTTCATTCCTTAATCTCTTTCACTTAGTCAGTAGCATACAATTGAATTTTGCCCACGCTCTCTATAAATAAGGCCAAATGAATCCTGCTACTACATTCCTTACTCTGTAACAAAAAAATTAATTATGGATTTAAAATATTAGAAGGTAATTCTATTCTAACCTTTACAAGTTTCTGTTTTAAACTTGTCTTTATTTATTAGATAAATGTGCACAGACACACCCTTATTATCTCAGATACTCAAACATAATTCCACCCTGTCAATAGGGCTGACTATAATTCCAGCAGAGGGATAAGACTTCACTAAAAAAGAGTGTACTGGGTATGATACTGAACTGCCTCTGATGGTATTTCTAAAGATACGGAGAGTGTGAGGTACCCATTCATTGCCATTACTCCCAGGCCCACTGTGACCAGGAGTGATAGTACCTGTTAGGGTCCCATCTATGGGTCAAATAAATTTGTTTAAAAATTATTCATATTTGATCGGATTGTGTGCAAAAAAACTTAAAAAACAACCCCACAAAAATGTAAATATGAATATGCAATGAATGTGATTCTCTAACCTCTAGGTATAAAATAACCCTAAATGGATTGACATGCTGTTAAAATCAATCAATCAGACACAATTTTTTTCCCATATTCATATGAAGGCAGTTGATAATTTATGACTGTATCTGCAATATTTTAGACTTAAAATTTAGATATGGAATTGTTTTATTGTTCTGTCATTGTACAATTCTAATAAACATTAAATTAGCATGTATACTTGCGTATAAACTGATCTTAATGAAATCATTAATTTATGGAATTCATTTTTAAAACCAAGGATTACCCCTTGTTGTTATCATTATGTTTGAAATCTCACTTTACAAGATTATTGTTAAGATATTGATATTAATATATGCCAATTTTTGCCTAAAATGTAGGTCCTCAAAATTCAACCTATACATGAATATTTATGATATTTAAACAAGTATCCTCATTTTTGTTGTTTTGACTACAGTCTTTTGGCTTGTGTTCTTTGACCTTTCACAATTATATGCAGATTCCTTAGCATTGAATATGTCTTGAATATTGACATCTCAAATATTCATAGTAAAAAGGATGGCAACCTATTATTGATAACAATATTTGTAATTCTGATTTCTGATTTGATTTGAAAATTATATGAAATGTGTTCAGACTGAAGTATCCAGACTGAAACTGTATTTATCAAGACAGAAATGAACAATGAATAAAATATGGTTTTCGTATTAGTTCCATTAGCATTCAACACATTTATTCCATTGAAGAAAACATTTTCTGAATTTCTTTTGATAATGTGAAACTTCATCATATTTCTTTTAATATCAAACTTGTTGGCAAATCTAGCCTTTGAGATGAATTTTCAATTGAGGAAACCTAAAATATCAGTGTTAGAGATTTAGTGAGAATGGAGGGTGCTGCCCTTGCAAAATTCTGCGTTTCACCAAAAACTAGTGATCAAAAAGTATTGAGAATAGTTTCATGATTTTTTCTGAACTAGTACAGACTCATCAATACTCAAATCTAGACGTCTAAATATCATCCTTTTATTATATGAGTTGCTAATTGGTGCACATACCTTCATTTAAACTAAAAATTTTAAATTTAAGAATTTAAATTTCAACTAGTAAACTTTTTTTTATCATACCTTGTCCTATTTAAAAAGACATTCTCTTATATTTCTTTCTTTTAATATCAGACGGCCATATTGAACAAGATTAACAAATTCAAAGGAAAGATTGCAAAAGCTATGATAAAAACACATTTAAAAAAAATTCCCAACATGTTTTTTCTAAGATGATTAAAGATTAAAGAAAATAAATTCAACAACAACAAAATAGTTGGGAATGTTAAATAAATTTCATTATAGATTTGAATAAAGTTGTGTGTGATAAGTCAAATAATAAAGTTGTGTGTGATAAGTCAAATAATAGGAAATTATTAAAGGAAATATCAAGTTCAACCTCTTATCAACGAATTGCATCTGTGTCAAATGCACCCCAGCAACAAAGGGTGTAAATTGAAAAGTATACCCTGTATCCTTTTCATGCCAGAATATTAGAAACAATATAATACATCAAATTACGAATAATACAATGGTAGTTTAATTGAAGACAGATACAACAGACAACTGTCTTCCTCACAAATCTTTCACCAAATTGTAATAAAAAAATTACAAAAAACTGTATATAAATGTTTATTAAAATGTTTTGCCTGCAGTGACAATATGATAAATGAATAATAGGAAAATTGTGATTTATAAATGAATCATCAGGTTGGCTTTTGATCATTTTTATACAGTTGAATGGAAATGGGTGGGAATCTTTAGAATGAATTAACTCTGGATCAGTGGTGGGATTAAGGATCTGTGAAAATGAGTTGACTTGGTAAGGGGTTAAAGAAAAAGTCATAATTTCTTTTTGTATATTTTGTTTCATTAATTTTTTTGATAAAAAAACAAGAAAATAAAAAACAACTGTTCTTCATTCTTAAGAGGTCAACAAGAAATAAATAAAAGATGAAAATAACTTACCATTCTGGTCAAAATTGCACTTTTTCTTAATCCATTCAATGAATGTAGCAGTTGGACAGAAAGAATTTAGAATTATTTTCTGATTATCTGTATGTAAAAAGAATTCATTTGAAAATTTTTCAATATACATTAAGATTCTATCAACATTTTGATTTTTTTAAATATTCAATTAAATTGTACAAAGCAGTGGTTCCCAAAGTATGCAAACTGGTCCACTACCAGATTCAGTGATGTGTGAAAACATGAACAAATTTATAAAACCTACATTAAAAAAATGACTCCAATTATAGTAGTGCATTTGATAATTTTGGAACAGAAATTGATATTTTATTTTAATCGCTAAACACAGAACCTTATGATTAGATCTGAAACCCTTCCATCAAAATTTCCACTGATATTCACTTGAAATTGTAAGATAAAAAATTAGTTTCTACATCCAGTGATGATAGTCTCAAAATCAATCTTGAAGAGTCACTAATTGATATATTTTGAATGTTTATTAGAGAAGAGTATCTTTCAGTAGTGAAAAAAAAGCTTAATTTTAATCCAACTGAAATCAATTTAGAAAATCTCAATTCATATGTGAAGTATTTTGAACCTCCAAATTCAGTTCTGTTGTAGATTTCTCAATCAAACAGAAAACATTGACATTTTTTTATTTACTTGGCTGGTTTTACATGTCAGCTCTTATTAGGTTATCTAATTCAAAAACCAATCTTTTTTTCAAGCCATTATATAGTTTCAGGTAATTATTTGTATTTAATAATAATCATCATTTGTTTGCACAGTTATATTGCTTCAAGTATTCTTACCTAATATAAATAGTTTGCACACTGTTATATAGTTTTAAGTTTTCCTATTTAATACTAATAATTTGTAGATGGTTATAAGGTTTCAAATATTTTTATCTAATACTAATAATTTGCCCACAATTATGTGCACTGAAGATAAGAGTGTTTCAAGAGAATCATTACATAGAAAATATAGCAAAGATACATGATACCTAAGTCTCCTCTCATTGGTAATTATGGGGAGAATTCTTATGGCGTAATGGTTAACATGTTGGACTGTAGCATTGTAGTAAGCAAGTTCAAACTCCAGTCTTGCTTTTATGTTCACTTTTGGATGAATACCCTTGGGAAAGGTATGAACTCCCATACCTCCCCCCAACAATGGGGGTTAAATAGTACCCCTTCTGTTCCTCTACAAGGTTGGAAATGGTTTTAAATATCCTACAAAGGTTGATGTCCAATTAAACAAAGAAACCCAAACAAACTCTTGGTAAATATCCCTAATTTACTGAATAAAAAAGTAATTAATAATAATGTTTGACTGTTTAAATATTTTTATAAGCTAAAATATATAAATATTTTTAGATACATTTTTAAATTTACTTACAAAGTATTAAGATATTCCTATCAATTCTCAAGTATGGCGCTCTAGGCAGAAATTTGGAAATTACAGGCATAAAGGGTTTGTATTTTTAAATAAGAGTTTTCTTTCTTTCTTTCTTTTTTCTATAACCTATTCAATTTTGTGAGTGCTATGTCAACTAATTCCTCTTTATGGCATCTCTCAAAGCAAATGGGGACTACTTGGTGATGTCCATAACATATGACAGGTTGTATTGGATTGCATGGTACCAGCATCAGAAGACAATCCTTTATTCTACATATTATCTTCTGCCCAGAATGAATTGATTTTTTACAAGTCTAAAGAGCTCTCAATCCCATGTACTTTATCAACAGATGGATGGAGAAATGGGTTCATGCCTTTCTCAAGGAATATAAAATATTTCAAAAAGAATATAACTGTCTCAGCCAGAATAATTTCATTCTCTGTGTGTTACTAGCAATTAGGCTACTGAATTCTTTTTCTCACAAATGTATTTTATGTAAATATTTTCTTTTTGCTGCTGACATCATGTTACATAGCCAGATATACAGATGTGTGAAATAGACATAGGGAATCTAAAAACACGAAACTTTACGAAATTGGTTCAGATACGAAACTTTTTATTACCTTTGAGTTAAAGGTTATTCGACACTAGGAGAAAGAGACACAATCTTTCTATGCTGACTGCTTTTACATCGTTAGCTCTCAACCCAACCAACGTGCGGCGCCCGCAGCGCACAAAGTTGTCTGGCCTCACCCACGTCCAAATCTCAACTTTCTCATTCAGACGCAGGAACTCAACTAACTGCTTTTTCTCAAATCCCCAAAATCCTCTGCCCACGCTTCTGGTGCATGACGTCACTCACATCTCCTGGTCCCAATTCCTATCTGGAATTTTTATTTTAACATCTCTGAATGACACCTCCTCTCCGCACGCGCGTGAACACCTGCGTTAATGTTGCACGAAATCCCTCCGCAATTATATTACAATCATAAGGATATATTTTGTTTGATAAAAGTGTCTGTTTTTAAACAAGTCATTTTTTAAAAACATTTACCCAATGCTTTTGCTATGGGTAGGATGTGACATAAGACCAGTTCTAAAGTGGAGTACAGCTGGTTTCAGAGTTCAGAGTGCTACCGGACATTGGCATAATGGTTAGAATGTTCGCCAATGGCCCAGGAGACCAGGCTTCAATCCCAGGTCGAGTCATACCAAAGACTCAAAAAATAGTACTTGATGCCTCCTTGCTTAACACTCTGCATTATAAGGTACAATCCAGGGAAAGTGTTGTAGCTATCGAAAAAGGAGACTTAGGGTGACCCTCGATTATTGTCGATTAAAAATATTTACTCCAGATATTTTTCATTTCTATATAATAGTTTCAAAAATTATAAAACTGAAATATCAAAATGTGGAATTTTTTAGAATTTTATTAACAAATTAAGAAAATATGCATTTAAAGAGAGATAATCTCAACAGGAGTTTGGTGACGTATGTGGTGACATCAATGGAATATATTGTCTTTACTTGACCTTGAAAGTTTATATCAACCTGAGACAATTTTTATTTTAATTCTGAAAAAAGAAGTAAATGAAAATTAAAACTAAAATAAATAAGAACATACAAATTTTATTTCAATAAAAGATATTTTGTTTTATTTCATATTACTACACATTTTTCATGGTTTGTTTTATTTTTCTGACTTCTCACCAAATCAGAATTGAATTTTTTTCTGGTAAAAAATACTTAAATTGCATCTTCAATTTTTGGAGAAAATGAATTATTCTATAAGGGATTTATCATAAATCATTTATGTATAACTTAGATTAAATTCACTTGTTTTTTATCAAAAAAAATTATTTAGAAAATAGATTTTTCTTTATAATCAAAATAGTTACAGATTAATGCAAAACTTCTGGGGCACCATAATGACGACACATTCCATTGACGTCAGCATGTACGTCACCACTTTCTTCAAGGGAACATAGAAATAGAAAGCAAAAAACAAGATATGCGGTCTGTCTGACAGAACTCTTCAGTTGTTATTTATTGGTGTGTTGGCTGCTTTTTTTAAAGGTATGTGGGAGAACTCGGACACCCACCCCACTCCAAATTCAAGGCTGCTATGTTAATGAGAATGGATTCACAGATGAATTCATATGACGACCGGCTACAATGTATATTCGGTGTAGTACATTTCTGTGTTTAAACTTTAAATTGTTTTTAGAATAATACTTACTGCTTTTATTTCAAGACCATAAAATCAAATATAGAGTAATTTGTATTTTTATTAGTTAAAATTTAAAAAAAAACCCCAAAAAGCATGCGTTCTGTAAATTATTTTTACCTTAAAAAATAAAAAATATATATTAAGTAAAGTTGGCGATCCGAAAGCTCCCTTTTCAATAGCTACTACACCTCAGTGTAGGGGAAGGTGCTATTATCTTCCCTGGATTGCTGCACTTTTCCCTTAACACGTACCCTATAATGCTGAGTGTTAATCAAAGAGGTACCAAGTACCACTTTTTGAGTCTTTGGTATGATTCGACCTGGTATTGAATCCTGGTCTACTGAGTCATGGGCGAACACTATCCACGAGACCATTTTTTAATATAAAGTTTTGTGCAAAGCTAGTTGTAAAGGTCATACATTCAGAAAAGAACTCATTACCAATAGTTTGCTAGTAGAGCTCAATAATCATACACACATCCTGTCGTCAGGGCTGATTGTATTTTCTATAGTGGGGTAAAACCCCTTTCTCCACAAAAGGAAGTGTCCTCGGTATGATTATCCCAGGTACACTCTAACCTGTTAGGGTCACAGCTATCGGTTAAATAGATCTGTTTGTAAATTATTTGAGTTAGAAAGGAACACCTGATAATCGTATGCCAAGAAACTCTTAAATAAAAAAAAATATACGAAAATATAAACGTAACCAATTCCCTCACCTTTTGGTATAAAACAACCCCGATGAGTTGACATGTCATTAAAATCAATCAATTTGTCGACCAATTTTTTTTTTTTTATAAAAAGAGTTTATGTGGAAAGGTACAAATCAAATACCATATCCTAGAGATATAATTATTTTTTCGGTCCATAAAACATTTATACTTTTAAAATTTTTACCTTATCTTTAAAACAAATCTAGTGATTTAGTGTTGAAATATTGTTTGATTCAGAAATTTACAAAAATCATTTTACATTTCTAAATTAAACACTATACTTTTAGTTTTAAAATTAAGAAAAAAAAATTTAAAAAAGGAAAAAATTTCAACAAGAAATATTTTTTAAATGAAGTTCAAAGAAATTTATTTACTAAATATATCACTTAAATTCACTATCATATCTTAGACATGACTCAGTTCCCAAAATAGAATGTTTTTCACTCCGAAAATCCCCAAAATATTCAAATTGACCCCTGTTCGAAGTCACTGTTCATCTTTTACTGTGTGATGCCTAGCTAATGTGATCTTGTCTTTAGCTGATAATAAAAAGAATATTTTAATCGCTAAAATCTTACTTGTTATGCTTTAAAAGAACTGAATGCATCTTTGAAAAATAAAATTTAAATCAACCTATACACGCGTTACATTCTTTTCACATATTATCAACTGAACAATCAACATTTAGATATTGTTAACTTGTTATAACCAGTCTTTAAAAATCAGTAGCAATTGAATTGTTAATCAACTATCTATCAATAAATAAGAATTAAAAAATTAGTAATTTCAATTGAGACCTTTACGGTTTTAGATATGTAAAAAGTGAAAGTGAGAAGTCATGGGCTTACCTCCATATCTGACAGTAACAAACATCTGGTCTGACATGATGAACAATCTCGATTTCTTACTGGTAAGTAAAAAGTCGGAAAAAAAACTTTATTACTTTAGTTTGATGTAAAATGTTACATGTCTCAACTTTAAGATGTCACTTTTGTTTAGGTGTTATAAAGGAAATTAGTTGAATTAATTGTTGTTTAAAAGAGAGAGAGAGAGAAAAGCAACCCTTAATTAGTCGGCATCGTGTCCCCCAAAACATCTAACAAGCAACAACACCGACTGTAGCTTGTCTTTTGTGGGTAGACTAGTTCCTAGTATAAAACGTTATTTAATGTTTTGTCAGAGCTGCAAAACTTGTCTAAACAGAACGGCGTACTTATTAGTCAGTTGAATAATAAACGTTATCAAAAAAAAAAAAAAAAAAAAAAATTCGAAGATTGTTTTTCTTTCTTTACTCATTCACCCAAAAAGAAGTTGGTATAACAGGAGATATAAAACTTGCAATGATGATCACGATTTTGTTGTTGCTTTTTTTTCTGGGTCAGAATTATTAATTAAGAATATTGTAGCAACCTAAAATCTTTTTTATTGGTTTACTTTTTAGTAGTAATATGTTAATCAATTCAGAATAGGTTTTCTGCTTGAATGTCTCAATCGCCTTCTGACATTTTGGAAAAAATATTTAAGTCTAACTTTAAAACGCCTCCTTTTTTAAAGTTTATTTTTAATGATAAATATTTCAGTGTTCTAGATGAATCCTTTATCCTCATATACTTAATGTATAAGCTGTGTTTTGTATCAATAGGAATTATTTCTGGTATTTTTTTCCTCGGTAAGAAAACTCTAGAACGCATGGCTATTATTTGTTTATTTATCTATTAGCTTTCTGTCTACACATGGCACATTGGTATCACGTGACCACGCCACTAGTGACATCTCCATGGCAACCAAAATTATAGCTAATTTTCGTTCGACTTTGATATAGTCATTTTTTTTTTCTTTCTTCGGACACTCCTAATTTAAAAATAGATTTTAAAAATTGTAATTTTTATGATGAAATTGAAATAGTTAGTACATGATTTGGGTGACCAACACCAGGTAAGCGAGTTGAAGCCTTGTACTTTAAACAAAGCTTAGTAAGTGTTTTATCTTTTTAGTTTTTTAATTGGGTTCGTTCATTTACAGCTTTCTCACTCAGGACACGGGAACATGTTTGTTGGGTTTAACCATTTATTAGAAAGTGTAGAAATTTATTAAGCTTTTTTTTAGATGTGGCACAAGGCCGTATGAATAGGGTACCCAATAAGACTCGAACTCACTCGTGAAGTTTTGGTCGAGGGACTTAAAGTGTAACAACAATTAAAACAAGGGCACACAACTCGTGATACCCAGATGTAACAAAAATCAGTCATGATCTTTTATTGCTAATAACACATCTCCCTTGCCGATAATATTTGTTTCTCTTTTATTTATGATTTCATTTAATTTTTTCTAAGCCTTCAATGTCTCTCGTGAGTGGAAACTCACATCTTTCTTTCTTTTTCTTTTTTAATGTTCAGGGTTGAAAACTTATGAATAGTTTTTAGAGTTTTTTCAATAACAGAGACTAGTAGATAAGTTTAGATGTCAGGTTTTATTGAGTGAGTCGTACACGAAAGGTGTACGAATGTAGAATCGCAGTTGTTGTATCATTTCGGTATAGTCTCTGTTGGGTGTTAAAAGTCAGTGTTGTTGAAAGGTTTGGTTTGGTTTCTTTGTTTAATGGCATATCAACCTTTGTAGCTTATTTAATGTGAAAGCCACTTTCATAGAAGAACAGTAATGGTACTGTAGTATCACCTCCCTTACTAAGGTCAGTAAATGGGGCAGTCAATACTACCTCAACAGAAATCTTGGTCCTTACTTCCACCTCGGCCAAGGAATGCTCTCCCAGAATCCATCGCCTCTCACTCTTCTCTCTTCCCTTCTCTCTCCTTTTCTCTCTCGCTCTTCCTCCCCCTCTGGCCAATCAGCGGAGATAGTAGCAGTTGCCGAAGACGACCCAAGAACAGAAGAGGAAGCAGTTGCTGAAGAGATTCCAGATACAAAACACGTGTGTTGACCGCCGGATATTTTTCTAGCCAACACGTGGCGTTGTATACGAAGAATAAAATTCCTCTTTTAAAGTTAATATTTGTACTTCTCATTTATTTGTACTTCTCATTTATTATCTCAAATAACCAAACTCAAGTACATATATTACAGTACTATTTAACTCATATCTGGGAAGATAAAGGGGGGGTCATACCTTTTCCCCAAGGGTATTTGCCCGAAAGTGAATGTGATAGCGTGACTGGAGTACGAACTCGCTTACTACGATTCCGCAATCCATCGCTTTTATAGGATACACATTTTTCTAGTTTAAAGATAAGCAATAAAAACATACTTAAGAACATTCTAGAAATTTAGGATCAAAACCGCATTAGCATTTAAATTACATTTTTATATTTTTCAACCAATCAGCTAAAAACATGGAATAGAACATTCTAGAAAATTAGGATCGGAAGTGAACTAACAGAAAATATTTAGGCTCGAAAATGAAATAGTAAAATACAAATCTGATTGGTCAATAAATGTCTACGTGCCAAAATTTTAGGGCGATTCTTTGATCCACCTGTAGGATATAAATAACATAGAGTTAGGAAGCCATACACAGAAGACACAAGCTTACACACAAACGAAGACACAGATGAAGACAAGCCACTAAGCCAGTAAAGCAGTAACCGATACATTCCAACAAATTCCTTTCCTTCCTCAACTAAAGTTCATGAACTCTCTTCAAATGGCCGAGAGTTATATTCAAAAGGAAAACCCGACAAACTTTCTTTCATCAACGCAACACGCTGTCGCCACAGTCATAAAACCCGCTATAAACTTAATGTAAGTAAGAACGACTTATTTACGGACTCTGTTAACATGAACATACACACATCTTTCAACAAATTTATTCTCTTCTTGTCAAACTTTATTTTCCAAAAGGCCATTTACACATCATATATTTTATTTGTTTTCATATTCTGTTATATGCATATTAAATTGTTAGTTGTTTAATGTTCGTTGTGTTCTATTCCATTTCTTTTGCACGATTGTAAAGTTTTGTGTTGTATTTGTGGTGGGAATAATTTAGAGAGCAATCTGCTGAAATAACCAAATTACATACTCCCCCCCCCCACTTTAACCATTACAACACGAGGACACCCCCCCATGTTGTAGAAAGTAATAGACTCAGCTGTCAATAAGTTTGTAGTGACATTGCATCTAGAAGGTGATGATGGTCTCTGTGTTTGGTGCAGATTGTCGGTGTAGCAGTATGATCAGGTTATAGATGTTGCTGGAGATGGTCGATGATGTGGATGCATTGGTTGCAGAGGCTGTGTGATTGATGTCCTGCTTTATTCAATCCTTGGTCAACTGGGTGTGTGTTGATGTAACCTCAAAGTGTTGATACTTGTCCGAGCAGTGTGGTCGCTCATAGACAAGGTGATGCAGTTGGTGCTGTTGCTTGGTTGCACAGAAACGACTGCTGAGTTAAGCTGGAGCTAGTCTGCAGTTGGTGCTGGCTGGTGTGTTGTCATCTCGTGGTATTTATCAGGAAGGTGTAGTAAGGAGACCAAATATGATCTAGGAAGACTTTCTTAAGTTAGCTCTGAGAAGATCAGTTTGAATGAGATACTTTCTGAAGGTAACTCTGAGAAGAGCTGTTTGAATGAGTTTAGTTTGGTTTGGTTTGGTTTGTTTTTATGGCATATCAACCATTATAGGTTATTTAATGCCAAATCCATTTTTATACTTATAGACAATTATATTTCAAACAATTCAGTTTAGTATAAGTATAGTTTTTTGTTTAGACTCTGTTAAATGTCAAAACAGTTCTATTTCAAGCAATTCAGTTTAGCATAAGTACGCAGTTTAAATGTCAAAACAGTCCTGTTTCCAGCAATTCAGTTTTACATAAGTACACAGTTTATTTCTATGTGACCCATAGATAGGACCCTCCCAGGTGCTACCACTCCAGGCCAGAGTGGACCTGGGAGCGATGGCAATGAAGGGGTACTCTGCATTCCCCTAAGATTCAGCATTACTGGAACCTCACCATCAAATTGTTTAGTGTCATATCCAGGAGACTCGCTAGTTGGGGGGTTACCCCTCTGCAGAGAAGCACTCAGTACATTCTACAGCCCCAGCCGACTAGGCAAGTTTGAATGAGAGAACAGCAGTGATTGGTTTTGTTGAATGTGCTAGGTCTGCAGCTTTGGTTGTTTGGATTCCATCCTGTCTGCTTTGGCTTGTGGTAAGGACACAGACCCCATGGTCAGCAGCATGGTTTGGTGGTGAGTACGCAGACCCCATACTGCTGGGAGAAGAACAGATAATTCCTCTCCTCCAGTTTATTTGTCTCTGTCTGCCACCAGACAGGACTTAAAACAAGGCTAATGATACGAAGGTTGGATTATAGTGGAGGTTAAGGGGGGAGGAGGTCGGGCACGAGCCAAGGTTCGCGCCTTGCTAGACTATGCTGGTTATCGGCTCACTTAGTGCAATGTGAACCTGGTGAGCCTTGCTAGATATGGACTCAAACGCGAGTCCAAACACGGATGCCTGATTATAGCTTAAACTGGATCACAGGGTCTTGTGCTGTACCAAGGTGACAATAATGCAGCTCACCCAGCCAAAGCTGGCTCAGCCGAAGCCTTGAGTCTGCCATTAACCTTGAGTCGCGGTGCCGAGCCAAAACCCGGCGGTATTTGTCACTGCCTCCCACTAGACAGGACTTGACACAAGGTCAATGACCCAAAGGTCAATTGTAGTGGGGTTTGAGAGAAGGGGAGGTCGACCTCGAGCCGAGACTCGAACTCTGCTGGACTATGCTGGTCATCGGCTCACTTAGTGCAATGTGAGCCTGATGAGCCTTGTCGGACATGGACCCAAACGTGGGTCCAAACACAGATGCCTGATTATAGCTTAAACTGGACCAAGAGGTTCAGTGCTATACAATGCTGTCAATGACATTATCGCCCAGTCGAAGCTGGCTCAGCCAAAGCCGGGAGTAATTCGGCCTAGAATCTGTCCTTGACCTTGAACACCGCTCCGAGTCGAAGCCCGTTGGTATTTGTCTCTGCCTTCCATCATATAGGATTTGACACAAGGTCAATGACCCGAAGGTCGATTATAGTAGGGATTGAGGGAAGGGGAGGTCATGCTCAAGCTGAGACTCGAACCCTGCTGGTCTATGCTGGTAATCGGCTGAAGCTCGGTCGCCGATTTGATTTTGTTTGCTGCCTGCTGTATTTATATAGCGTCAATCGCTGCTACATTACTGGGCTGGGTGAAAAGGCTTCAGTACACAGGAAGTTCCTTTATTAAATATAAGTAGTAATAAAATACTTCATTATACTTTGAAGTGGAACCTTTAAATATAGTGTATTTTATCCTTTGGTTATAAATTTGTTTCCGAATGGCCAGCAGAATTAATCCTTTCGACAAATAGTTCGTGTGTTAGTAACAGAAGTTCGCTTCATAAACGTAACCATGACGTTTTGTTGTCTAACGTTACGGGTTACTCAGCGTTTTCTATAAACTGGGTATTTAAGGTATCATTGCCAGGACGGTTACAATTGGTCTATTGACGATACGACCTCTCTTGGTCTTGTGTATTTGACCATTTGTGTCGTTTGCATTCTGTAAGGATTTTCATTTCTGTTTCCTTCGTGACTATTTTGAAATTCTGTCGATGGGAGTGTCCTTTCCATTTATAACCCCCATTCATCATCAACATTCCCAATTTGTCTTATATTATGACGGGTGATTCCAGAACTTGTTTGGATGCTGTATCTCCAATTCTAGTGATCAGCTGTTGTGATGATCCCTGTCGTGTTAAAAAAATTTTCATGATCGGTATTTACTCGAGTGAGGCGGGGGGGGGAATAAGAAATAAAAAAAAATACATAACATAAAAAAAAAAATAACATAGAAAAAAATTTAACGAAATAAACACGAAATAAAATAAATAAATACAAAAATAGCAATCTCTAAGCGGGCCTCTGACAGGAAATGCAACCCGCGTATGCCTGAAAAAAAAAATGGGCTTCTGAACGCCAAAAAGAAACTCCACTTCAGATTCCTTTACCACCTCGACTGAGAAGGACGGTTTCTTTTTCTCTCAGCAGCCTGTTGGAGCACATGTGTCTACTAGACCTATGGCCGAGCAGCGCGTGCTGAACACACCGACTGACGACAGACACACATGGCGGACCCTCAAATCCCCTATGCCCCCATACAAACGAATCACAATTTTCAAAAAGGATTGTTAAGATTCCTCTTACGCCTCGGCCGGCAAACACGGTTATTCTTACTGGTTCAGAAAAACATTCCACTACACAAAATAGTCGTTAAGCTGGAAATAAAAATTGAGTTTAAAGGTATCCTTGTCTCTTTTTCCGTCATTTATTCTTTTGCAGCTTGAACAAACAAAAAACATAATAAGTGAATGGGGATAAGAAGAAAAAGTCAGTTACCAACTTCATAATTTTCCAACACGCTAAACAATCTTCTACCTCATATTCTCACACGATCGCCGATTTTGCGTGTTTTAGCGCCATCTTTTCTATCTTAATTCTTTTTCACACAACTCTTCGTTGAAGAACCTGTCTCCTTGACTCGTTTCAAGTCTGACCATTTCGGATTTAGCCTGTTTGGGTGGCTTTGTAGTATAGTCCTTATTTTCCTACCCATTATAAACTCCGTAAGACATGCTTTTTGTAGCCAATTTCGGTGTGCTACGGTGTACCATGAAAGCCTGTTGGAGGTTTTTTTTTTTAATTTTAGCTCAAATTTCTGCTGCTCCATTTACTTGAGAAAAGTGACGATTTACATTGCTGTGTGTAAATACGTATTTAGATTCTAAGACACAAGAACTTGGGCCTGTGAACTGAGTTCCGTTGTCATTGATCCCTAGATTTTGGATCCCCCATCAGCTAAACATATCTTCCAACTTACCAACTAGAATGAGACTGGTAAGTGGATGAAGGCGGGTTATTTCTATTGTGGGGCCAGTCTACTCTTATTAAAAAGGGAAAAACAAATTAAAATCCGAGCATCCTGTCCACAAATACAATACAAATTTATGGAAACAGCGCAAAGAATTTTTTTGTAGACAAAAGGGAAATCAGATTGAAATTGCAATAGTTCATAGGTAGTATATTTTTACTAAGGACAGATTTGGGAAACAAAGACAAGAATCGTTTTCTAAAAATAGACAAAACCAGACTGGCCAACGCTAACTCCCAATTCAAAAAACCTTAGAGTAAGGAACAATTTGAGAAACAGGAAGCAACGAGAAAAAATAAGAGAAGGAGAAGGAAAAACGGTTAAAGAAAATAGGGAAGGGAGGTTTTAGAAAAAGATCCGACAGACAAAAGAAGTAGTCAGTAGCAGAGACTACAGAGTTAAGGGCACACGATCGCAAAAGGTATCAATCTAAGAAGCTTATCATCGAATAACCTTTGGACTGATAGACAAGTAAGTTTTCAGAATACTATCAAGACTTTACATTCAAAAATTCATAACATACCATATCTTTTATAACATGTAACTTTTTATATATATAATTTTGTGGCAACTCAAACTTCTTTGTTACTTTTATTGTTTGCTTCTTTTATTGACGCTTTGTTTCACTTGAAAATTTCCTTCGCAACCTTCCAATACAAACTCGGTAAGCATACCCACCAACAACTTTCACGTAACCCAACAACAAAATAATAATACATTTATATACACATGAAGATTTGTAATATACAAGGTAAATTTTGCATTGCACAATGGTTGTAAGAGACCAAAAGTTCAAAAGTTTAGCAATATTCTCGTTCTAAAAAAGTAGTATCAGTCAATGTAATGCGTGTATAAGAGTGCGTGCGTGTGTGTGTGAAGCCGTGGCCTCCACGATATATATTATATATTAATATTATAGCCACGGCTACGGTGAAGCACGTATTAGCGGTGTGTATGTTTGGCTGCTGGCTGAATATGTGTATTTAGAGCACACTTTAGTGGGACGGCATGTGTAAGTTAACGGAAATGTGAAATTTAATTAAGAACGTTCTAAAAGAAAGTGGACAAACAGAAAGAAGGTAAGACTTACTTTTGCCATGACTATTAATATTTTGTGGGGGTGTGAAATCGCAGGTGACTAGTGTGTTGTCATGGTAATGAGATGGAAATTTGGTTGGGTGTTCGTATGTCAATGTCGCTTCTAGTGTATATATCGTGGTTATTTGAGAACTTTTGTTGAGTGCTCGCATGTCCGGTCATTGGCCGTGTGTGTCCGTTGCCGCCGAAAACGTTGATAAATAGATAACCTAATCATGTGACTGGCCACAAACAAATGTTTTTCGGTCTGCTCGTTGGTTACGTTCTGGACAATGTTGACCCTCCGTATCAGGGTGAGAAGCGAAGGGTGTTTCTCGCGATCCTAGCTGTAGCCAGAATGGTTATTTGAGAGATGCGAAACAAGGGATTGAATGAGGGTTCAAACTATTCTCATCGGGATCTGATCTTGTTCTTTAGGCATCAGCTTAGGGTCAAGATTAGATACGATAGAAAACGCTTGGACCACATAATATTCAACAAAAGGTGGGTGTATGCAGCGAGCCTGGTCGCACGAAAGGGGACAATGTTGGAGTCATGCTTCCCACCTTTTCCTGTGCATGGCGATGATGGACCGGGACTTTCGGGACCCCAACCCGGGTAAGTAGAATCCTATGTGTGAAGGTAACGTACCTGGGCATTCGAAGCGCGCACGAACGTGTCTGGCTTGTAGAGAGGAAACTGATATGGCTGCCGCGAGCATATTTGACGAGGGGAGATCGCGAACCAGCGAGAGGTAATTTGCACGTATGCAAATTCTTACGAGAGCTCACGAACATACAAATACGCACGGTAACGGCTGAACGAAAATTGTGTTCTGAGTGCATTTGCCCGACGAACGTGTTACAACTCAACGAAGGAAGGAAGGAAGCAAGCAAAGGAAGGAAGGAAGGAAGGCGAGAACCAGAAGGAGAGAGAGAAAGAAGGAAGGAAGGAGAACTAGGGAGAAAGCGAGAGAGAAGGATCAGCTACCGAGAGAGAGGGGGAAAGCGCTTGACTCAATACGCCCTGAAACCAACAACAGTGTCCTCTCTTAAATTAATACAAGAATCAGTTTCCTATTGCCTTTTACGCCCGCTTTTGACAACACTTTGATACCCACTTGGCCCCCTAGCTAGTTGTATGATGTGTGTCATAGGCCCTAACACTTTGTATTAATCAAAATCCTCCCTATCCCATATTGTTTTTCTCCTAAACCCATTCCCCGCCTTCTGAGGGTCTTGAAACCTCATTTTCTGTAATTCATGTTGTCCTCTCCTTCCCCTCCCCCGCTTTTTCTTTTACACTCCTTTAAAAATTCTCCCCCCACCCGCCACCAGGGACAGATCGGCTTGTTTTCGGCTCCTGTCCGGACACCGGAAAACGGTCGTCTCTCCATATTATAAACGGGGGGATGGAAGGGAAACCAACGGGGTTCTGTGGTGTTTAAAGGTTTTTTTTGCGTCGGTGTTACCAATGTGGGGTTTTAAAGTTTTTTGCGTCGAGGTTACCAATGTGGGGTTTAAAAGGGTTTTAGGTAGTCAGTGGCTAAGGGCAAGGCTGTGTTGCCGTAAGTTATCTGACTCCATATTTTGGTTATATTATTTTACCCCACGTTGACTGGCCGGTGCAATGCCTTGCCCAAAGAAGGTCCATAAGAAATATACACAAAGAAAAGATAGAAACAGACAAGAGACGAAAACATTTCTTTTATACTTTCCTTTATTTACTTGGAGAATGGACTAACCAACGCTACGTCCCAAGACACAGCGTGGTGTCCAAAACACCAGATAGTAAAATCGGTGTTGTCGGTTCGACGTCACTACCCGAAAAGAGGTCGGTTCACAGAAAACCTGAGTATTTATCTCTCTACACCGGCTCCAAATTCGCCACTCCAAAATCCTTCTAATTTTGGCCCGACCGCTTCTCATTGGCCACTTTACATTTTATTATTTTTCTTTTTTCTGATTTTAACCGGATGGATGCGTGGCGACGCGTTTATACATTTTGTATCTGGCAGCCGACGAGTCAATATCCGGTTGGGAGTTTTTACTGTTAATTCCTAAATCGCCACAATACATCGCCACCCGAAAAGCGGAGCTTGGAGGATTCTTAGAGAAAAAATGAATATTTGTAAGGTTGTCACGGTTCCCTTTAAAATTTTTCAAATCAAAAATATTTTTTTTTTTTTTTTTTTTTGTGTCCAGCCAACCCGCTTTTTTTTTGCAAAAAGATTGTATTGATTTTTAATTGTCCTATTTTCTAGGAGGATTATTTATCAAATTCTTGTATCTTATTTGCAAATGTTCAATAATTTTGGTAATTTGTTTAGGGTGGCTGGAAAACTAGGACTCGTTGGATATGACGGATTTTTTTTTCCATTTTTTTTTTATGTGCATTAATTCCGGTAATACATAGAGTTGTTGAATGTATTCGTTTGATTTGAGAGGATTATTCTTCATTAACTCTTTTGCTTTTTTTTTTTTTTTTTTTTTTTGAACTTCTTTTAATATCCGGGAGTAATTTTAATTTATTTTTTTAATTTTTTATCCGTGAGTTTTTTTTGTTCTTTTTTTGTGTGTGTGTTCGCTCGCTTGTTTAAACGTTGCATTTTCTGTAGTAGTGACTACTTTTCTTTATTTTTATTTATTTATTTATTTATTTATTTTTTATTTTTTTAGTCGCTAGTATTTGCTGGAAATCTTTCTTTTTTTTTGTGTACCTCGTGGTACGTTTTTTTTTTCTTTTTTTCTTTTTTTTCTTTTTAAATATGTCACTTTGGGAAAAAAAAGTTATGAGCCGAGAAAGTGGCATAGAGGAGTAGTGTGAGTATTTTTTTTTTTTTTTGGGGTCCTCTGAAATTTCTAGTAGTAATTGATGGTTTAGTGAGGTAGTGGGAGAGATAAACCATGTGGTGACAGAAACCGAAATAGAAGTAGGGTGAGTGAAAGTTTAAAAAAAGTTACCTTATTTTGCAAGTTGGGAAGTGAAAAAGTGTTGAAAGATAATGTTTTGCTGAAAGAAATTCCACGTCCATTTTGTTTTCCAGAAGTTAGTTCGGCGGGACCATTTGAAAATTTTTCTCGGTGTTTAGCTGGCTGTTGTTGTTTTTCGTTTTTGTTTTTTTTTGTTTTTTTTTTTGTTCCTTTTTTTTTTTTGTTTTGTTTTGTTTCACGTGGAAAGTCGTCTGTCTCCAGTTTAGGATGTTTTTGTTGTTTTTTTTTTCTTTTTAAAATTTCTTGTTGGGATGTCTTCTTCATTCCGGGTGTTCATTCACGTGTTCGGGGTTAACCAATGTGAGGTTTGAAGGTTTTTTATGAAGGTCAGTTGCTAAGGACAAGGCTGTGTTGCCGTAAGTTATCTGACTCCATATTTTGGTTATATTATTTTACCCCACGTTGACTGGCCGGTGCAATGCCTTGCCCAAAGAAGGTCCATAAGAAATATACACAAAGAAAAGATAGAAACAGACAAGAGACGAAAACATTTCTTTTATACTTTCCTTTATTGGAGAATGGACTAACCAACGCTACGTCCCAAGACACAGCGTGGTGTCCAAAACACCAGATAGTAAAATCGGTGTTGTCGGTTCGACGTCACTACCCGAAAAGAGGTCGGTTCACAGAAAACCTGAGTATTTATCTCTCTACACCGGCTCCAAATTCGCCACTCCAAAATCCTTCTAATTTTGGCCCGACCGCTTCTCATTGGCCACTTTACATTTTATTATTTTTCTTTTTTCTGATTTTAACCGGATGGATGCGTGGAGCCTTATGCGTGGCGACGCGTTTATACATTTTGTATCTGGCAGCCGACGAGTCAATATCCGGTTGGGAGTTTTTACTGTTAATTCCTAAATCGCCACAGTTCTTTAGTTATTTTATTTTTTACAAATTACCGCCAAAGTTTTTTCTTCCCTTCCCCATCATCATTTTCACTGTACATATATCATTCCATTTCACCGGGTTTTTAAGTAGGTTCTATACTGGTGATTGTTGCGCGTTAGACATGAATGGGAATGTACCATAGACATGATATGGCTATGGGTGAAACGTACATCGAATGTCCATAAAGATAGAACATAGGAATCTCGAAATTCGAAAAACACGTAACGACTTCTCTGTTCAGGTCCGAAACTTTTTATTACCTTTGAGTTTAAAGGTTCTTCGACATAAGGAGAGAGAGGCACAATCTTTCTATGCTGGCTTTTGCATCTCCCCCGCCCCCAACACGTGTGGCACCCGCTACAAAGGTCTCCGCGAGCAAGCGAAAGCCAACCGTCTTCTCCCGAGGTAGGTCTCACTCGACTCAACTCCACTAACTGACTTTTTTTTTAAATCCCCAAATCCCCCGCGCGCTTCCGGCGCGTGACGTCATTCGCACAAGCTAGCCCCGTTTCCCATCTGGGTTATTGTGACATCTCTGAGTGACACGTCCGCTCCGCGCGTGCGCGTGAACACCTGTGTTAATGTTGCACATAAGTAACCCATGCACTGAATCCGAAAGGTTCTCAGCCTAACTAAACCCCTCGGCCATTATATTACAGGAATAAATCATAGTGAAATAAATTATAGTGTGACTGAGTCGTGAAAGAGGCTAGCTAGGGCTCCCAGAACAACAAAGTCTTCTTTTCTTCTCCCCCTTCCCCACAAAAACCTTGGGCCTTGTGCTCACCAAAAATTGTTAAATTTTATATTTTTCTCATTTTTGAAATAAACTGCTCAACTGCATGTTCATTTGGTTTTCAACTGCGCGGATGTAAGTGAAAGTAAAGCTCGTAACCTGTATCCGGTCAACATTGAGCTTTTGTGAATATGCTGGACTCTTCACAAAAAAGGTCTGGAATTTTGTGGGCTTAAAAGAAAAAAGAAAAAAAAACGCATATTTGAATTCTGAAAAAAAATTCTTTACACCAGGAGAAATTATTTTTAGTTGTATTGAAATAAGTAGTTTTAATAATTTTAGATGTTTTTTTTTTATGCTGTTACCTTTAAGTCGGTCGATTTCTGGCAAGAGGAGATTTTTGCAGATAGCTCAAATTAACTATTTTTTATGCTCCAACTTTATTTTACTTTAATTCTTCCATCCCCTTTTAAATTTGTTGACGCCATGTAATCTCCTTTTGACTAGTTTATAACTTACGGCTTCATAAAAGGCGGCATATTATGGCTTCCTGCGAAAAGTGTTCAGAACGGAAATTGGGGTATTATTTTGCATGTTGAAAGTTTAGCTTTCTGAAAGTAGCAAAAAACCCTTCTTGTGTCCAAGCCAGTTACATTAGACAGAGTTTTTTTTAAAGAGACGAAAACGTAAATACTTCCACAAGACCAATATGCCGTTGGTGGCCTCTTTTTAGAGGCATTTAGAGTATTTTCTCCTTCTTGTATTCTATTTGGGGATTTCACTGCTTGTAGTAATGATAGTCATGTTTTAAATTAAGTAAATGTTGGCATTCAGTTGTGATATATTTCTGTTACTCAAGTTCCGATAGTAGTTGAATGCGAACATCTGTGAAGAGATTAAAGTCCAGTGATGAAAATAAGGTATTTAAACTGATCTTCCGTAAGCGAATGCAAGTGAAAATTTTCGCATTCACGGTTGTATAGGGAACCCGAAGGCTTGGCTATTTGTTTAGTTTGGGTTTTGGTTGGTAGTAGTCGGTTTTGAAGTCTGACTCGATTATTTTCTTCTTGCCCCATCTTAATTCGTTGGTGTCTTCTGTGTCTGTAAAGGCTGCAAAGGAGTTCCTGAAGGAAGGAAGAAAAGAGAACGAGATACCTTTCAAATTTCAACTTTATTTCTGCATTCAATAACCAATCTGTGGGTGGAGAAATTCTTCCTGAAACCAAGGGAAATAGTATCGTCTCCCAGACAAGGTGTTAAAATTGATGTCGAAATTGTGTGCTTTTTGTAATGCTTGTTTCGAAAATCCCGTAGTCATTTACCTCGCGTTTCGTTAACCTGAGACTGTTGTATCTAACATTGAAAACTGTTCCTCAAATATATTTCACCCAGTTGCTTCATTGTCTGTGTAAAAACTAAATACTTAAGTTGTTTCGGAAAGATGAAATTTATGAAAAGTTCGTGTTCGACTGTGTTAAGTTTTCTTAGAAGCAGACGTGTTTTTCATGCATCGTCTTTGCTTGCGAATTCACCGAGAAAAATGTATTTCTAGCGTTTATACCGTGCTTCAAAAGTCTGAACAGATTTAGGTTTATAGCTGAACTCTGAAATAAAAGTAAAGTTGGCGACCTTAGTCGAAGGTGACCCGAAGGATCCCTTTTCAATAGCTACTACACTGAGGTGTAGAGAAGGGCGCTACTCCATTCTCTGGATTGCAACACTTTACCCTTAATCCTTACCAAATAATGCTGAGTGTTAAGCAAGGCGGCATCAACTACCATTTTTGAGTCTTTAGTATGACTCGATCTAGGGTTGAACTCCGGTCTCCAGGACCATTGAGGAACACTCTACTCATTAGACCAATGGCCCGGTAAACTCTGAAATAATTGAGGCAATGATCACAACTTTTTAACAGTTGTTAGAATTTGCAGTTGCAAGTTGAGTTTTAAAACACTGAGAATTTAGTTGTACTTGTCTCAGAATTTCTGCCAACATTTCTGCCGTAATTGCCATCGTGGAGTTCTTAGTTTCTCGTTACCACTATTGTGTTCTCGCTCAGTGTCCGTTTTCTTTTACTGATGTTCAGTCTCTGGTTGAACTGTACTCCAGTTTTTCTTGGGTGCCTCAGGTGGTGTAATGGTTAGCAAGCTAGACTAGCAAAACTTTACGAGTGAATTCGAATCTCATTGAGTGCCCCATTCATACGGCCTTGTGCCACAGCAAAATCCTAGTAAATTACTACTCCAGAGTCTTTTCTTTTTTGGTTCGCTGTTAGTCATATCACCCAGCATATAGTGAATGGTCGTGTTGTGTACAATTCACATAATGCTGTATATTGACCTTCGACCCGGCCAAACATGCCATTCCAAAGACGGCGGAAGTGACACATTCCGATGGCAGTTATGGGAAGAAATCGCGTAGGCGGGCTTAGCTGACAAGGTAAAATCCCGCGGTACAGTCATAGACTGATGCATAGGAAGAGAGTGACCTGTGAACTGCATGACAGTTATTTCTGCTTGATGACGATCAAACATGTCATTCCAAAGATTGAGTGGGCGATTGAGTAGGCGATGGAACTATTATATAACTCGGTGAAGACAGGAAGTCAGTAGGTTTTGGAGACCAGAAGTTGGAGACAAGTTGGGGTAGAGAAAGCCAGCACTCAGCAGAAAGCTGGGCCCCCGGGCCTCCGGTTGAGCAATCCTGGAGAACGAGAAAGACACAACGCTGATGGCCGTAAGAGTATGGGTCAATATATTGCAGTTCTGTTCGGTCTTCAGCTCCCTCTCACACACACAACCCTTTCAATAAAGTGAGAGGTATATTTTTCTAAAGAAGTCTTCGCTCGTCTTTATTATTGCGTCAATATGTATTCTGCATGTATATGTGTATATGTGTATATTTATTATGTGGCTATTCAACAATAAGAACCCCGGGGCATTTACAAGCTAATACCCTTGGTTCAATACCACCCGCAACAAGTGGTGACTCCAACACAATGAGATAACCACATCATACATGCAGGTGCATCACATATGCATATCACCCGTAACAGTCGGGTCCTATAATAGATTCGTTAGAAATTAGACCTCCTAACGAATAAGTGAATCATATTTATGAAACAATCAGTATTAAGAGTAATACTTTTCACTAAATCTTTTCTGGAGTCGATGAATTTGTATGAAAAGCAATAAAGATTTCGTGATGTCAGGTTACGTTGTATGACAATTCTTTTATCACATTCTTTTGCTGTGTAGGGATACAAATTATTTCCTTAAGAAAATAGTAATGTCTGTTAGGTGCCTCGTGAGGTGTCACATGATAGTCCAGAAACCATTCTCGACCTTTTTTGCTACCGCTGTTTGATCAGAAGAGCCGTGTATCGAACTCTGCCAAGGAACGGTAAAGCCTCTTGATTATTTTACTCTCTTCATCAAGTAAGCTTTGGTTTGATCATTTTTGTACCCCTTCTACATACTGCTTGTTCATGGAATAATATGCATATATTTCTTGTTGGGACACGTTTGTGCTTTCTTTATTCATGACTCTACTTGAATGCATATTATATGTATATAAAAAGTTAAAAATTCTTGGTATACACAGATGAGATTATTTCGTCTTTCTTTCTGTTGTGTTCGTGTTGATATATAACGAATAAACTTTTGCTGATATTGGTCTTTGGTGAGTGGGGACTCGACTAAATATCTATAGGATTTACACTCCTATATTTTTCAAATGGCCTTCGATGATCGCGTGGTGCAAAAGAATTTTAGAAAATAAGATTCATGATTCACTCGTTCCCGAAATAAAAGGTGATGACGTCGGTAAATTAATTAGTTTCGGGAACCTATTGGACAGAGAAATCACGTGCCTTGTGCTTCCAACTACGTCCGCGCATTTGATTTTGTCCTGTGCAAAATAAATCGTGTGTCTGGAGTCAGTCACGTAATATGCATACTACATATGCTCCACATTTTCGATCGCTAATTCTCTCATTCTTCGCTTTGCCAGCTAGCGACACATACCTCAAGACATGTAATATGGGCGTGTATACAGGTCTTTTTCCTTTTCTGTTCTGCCTTTCGGCTGGACTTGTTCCAGTCTCACACACGCACTCGACCTCAGACATTTCGTCAAATTCCAAAAGAGACAAACGACCAACATGGAAGAAAACACGGCCTTCTAAAATACATTGCCATTTTCCTGTGTATTGGTACTTCGCGTGAAATACTGTGTCAACATACACATATAATCATACAGGACGCTTTTAATATTCAGTCTCCTTGCACACACCTAGGTAATAATATATAAACCTAAGTAAGGGTTATGATATTCTTACTCTTCGTTCCTAAACAAAATACCCATTCTCCATAATATTTGTGTTAATTACACGCACACACACACACACACACTCACTCACTCACTCTCATACACACGAATATTTAATAAACTATATTCGAACATTCATACTGTCATTGTAATGTTTCCTTTTTTTTATTGTTGATATATAAATTTATTTTTGTTTGTATTGCCTTGTAAATATTCTTTTGTCTACGTCGTTTATATTGTTTGCAAATAACAACACCACCACCTCATATCTTCCTCAGCACCAAGCCAACCAATAATTGCTATTATGTCCAGAGTGAGAACGTAAATAAATTTATAAAAAGTTTCCTCAAATGCTCATTGGTTTTCTGAAACAATTCGTTGGCAACCAGCTGCTACTGATTGATATTGTGGCAGAAAGAATTTCAAATTATTACTTAGCACGTTAATTATTTTGACCGTTGATTTCATATTTTCGACCAATGAGGATGATTTATCCCATTCTGCCCAGATGACTTTCCCGGGCAATATAAAAGGCGACGAAAACGCGCGCTCTATTTCTCCTCACATATTTTTCGAGCAGGACGGACCGATCCCCTCTTTCTCACTTCAGCAGCAGACTACCATTCAACATGAGGAGAGCACATCCAATTTATGGACCGTTTTTTTTTTCTAGGAAATCATTCCATTATCATTTATTCATCCCGCTTAGACCAACTGATCCTCGAAGCTTCAAATTGGATGTTTAATTCCTGTCGTGACATCGGCAACTCTTTTTTTCTATTTGTACAACTCACAGCATAGGGGATTTTATCTTAAGCTGACATAAAGATTTGAAACTCAAACAATATTCTTGTCGACTCATTTGTTTTTCTTCCTTCTCTTAATATAACAAAGCTAACATGACTGATCAACCTCGTTACTTATTGTTATAATATTAAACATTACTTAATTCCATTCAACTTAATCAATGTTAAATCTTAAAAATATGTTTAAAGTTATTTAAGAATTTAAACGAATCAGACAATTCATGTAAGTCATAATTCAGTTACAAACATTAACTAGAAAATATCACTCTATTATTTACGGTCGAATCACCCCAGTTCCCGGTAGAACATTGAAGTTAAGCAGGTTCATGGGTCTCATCCAGATGTTGAAGTCTTCCACAAATGGATTACATCGTGGGCTCCACGTATAAATTCAAAATGATTTAGTGAAATTAAACTAAAAATTAGAATTTGGTTTTCTGATTAAAGTTTCTTTGTTCATTTTAAGAAATCTGAAAATCACCTTATCTAGTTCCCTTATTTTCTATAAAAACAAAGGGAATCAAGGAACAATAAAAACAAATGTTTAAGCTTAAAAACTAGTAAGCACTTGTCACACAATCGTATCATATTGACTGACACATACACTCTTTCCCCCACACACATGACAGAAATTCATGGATTCTTCGTGCTCACATAAAGACTTTAAGAGTGAATATTAATAACGCATCCTTACAAATTTTGTTAAGGAAATAATTCTTTATAAATGAAATCTATTTGGCTTATCAAAATGTGTCTTGTTAATCACTTTTTGCAATTTTTCTAAGTATATTTTTCTATCTCTTTATTCTCTTTCCGTCCCTTTTCCATGTGTCACCCGCCCTGTCTGCTAGGGCTATAAAATACGCCGATTGCCCCTCTACAAAGGGGTAAGACCGCCCCCCAACGTGGCCACTTGCTGGCGGTGGGTGGCGACCTGTGATGCTTAAGGACAGGATCCTGGAGGTTGAACTGGCGGTCGGACAGGCTTGATACGATCAAACGGCTAACCGCTTTAAGCCATAACTCATACACGTTTAGTCTCGACAGTATTCTTCAATCAGCACTTGTAGCACACTCCCCATCATTTTTACCTCATGGGTGCTAGAAGGCGGTGGCTGAGGGTCAATTACGTTGAGAGAATATGAATTTGACCACTGATAAATTACACGAAAATAAGTGACGTCAACTGAAAACCTGACATTGGCAAAGGCTCGAGACCCTATACCCTGCTCGAGTATACTGGTAGTGTATCTCTGTCTCAACCAAGGCAAATTGGTTTTCCCATTTGTAAATTCCCAACACAAGATGGACTCTGTGGTGAGTGATGGAGCACAAGACCAGCAAAAAATAAACCTTACCTATGCCTTCTTCAAAGGAAAAAATCTCTCGGATTTGGAGAATGAGGCGGCAGACTTTCCTAGATTCATTGTCATTGAATCGTTGGAAGAGATCTACTTGTCTAAATTTTCCCTTTTCCTAATAGAGAATGATCTCTTTAAGAGCTACTTCTAGAACTGTGAAAGGGACAAGGAACGATAATTTGATTGTAGAAGTCGACAGCCGGAGGCATGTCAAAAACATCGTCAAAATGAAGAATTTCCATACGACAAAGTGTAAAGCCTATCCACATGAAAAATTAATCGCTTCGAAAGGAATCATTAGAAGTTGGGAACTGGCAGAGGAGATAATAGCGTCCTTGAGAAAACAAGAAGTCACAGACTTCAAAAGAATTAGAATCAGAAAGGGCGGGGGAGCAAATCCCGACTAACACATACATTCTGACTTTTAATCGGCCTCAAATTC
Source organism: Sepioteuthis lessoniana (assembly GCA_963585895.1). Lineage (NCBI taxonomy): Eukaryota > Metazoa > Mollusca > Cephalopoda > Myopsida > Loliginidae > Sepioteuthis > Sepioteuthis lessoniana. The sequence goes on along the minus strand of OY757929.1, from coordinate 4,927,271 downwards.
CCAAAAGGAAGTAAAAATCGGGTATTGCTTCGAGAGGATTGAACAAAATATTTCATCATCCCTGAGGTGCTTCAAATGTCAAAAATATGGTCACGACAAGGAAGGTTGCAGAGGACGTCAGACATGTGCAAGGGGTGGCAAAAAAGACCCGGATCACACAGAGGAAGATTGCTCAAATGAAATAAAATGTCCAAACTGTCGACTAAACTACCCCATTTTTTCCTAGATCTTAAGATATTTATAAAAAAGAGAAGGAAATACCAGAGGTGAAGTACAAGAGAAATGTGACCTTTGTGGAACCTAGGAGAATAGTAGGGTCCTATATGGGATAGAACACTTACGCTTCTGTTTCATGGAGGGTGGACCCAAGCAGACAAAACAATCAAGTGAATAAATACAAAGCTCTTGTAGAGAAGCTGATCAAATTGAAACCAAAAGATTGGACAATGTTTTAGGAGCAGCTGAAAAAAATCTACACTCAGACGAATTTCACCAAACATAAGCATAAACTCAACAAAAAGAACACAGAACAAACAAAGAAATCCAATAAAATAATCCAAGGTTAAACATACACAAAATCTACCACTCAAACACAAATCATTCTCCCAAAAAATAGAAAATCTCCAAAAAAAAAAAAAAAAGGTCACCTAGATTTCCAGTCCGTCCATCAAAAACATCAGACTAAAAAACTTGTCTCTCCAAAATCTAGAACAACTCAAACTAAAATCACAAGTTCCCATTGGCCAACTTGGAAAAATACATATGAACATAAAAGTGAACAATGAAAGACCAAGAAGCACATTCAAACTGCTCTCTGCCGAACTCTAAAGAGGCCCCTCAATATCAAGAACAAAATTACCTTAAAGAATTAAAAAAAACAAAGCAATGCCCACGGATCAACCAAATCCCTAAATAGATCCTATAGTATTGGAAGTGTAGATAACACTGGTTTACAAAGAAACTGAGGCAAGCTCAAAAATACCTGTTTTTACCTAATTTGAGGGTGCTGAATTCAAATTCGAAATCCGTTTTTACTCATCACCTCTAGTTTTTTAGATATGCATAGTGTGCATTTTGTGCATATACGGTACATGAAGGCGTATATGAATTCAGGGTTAATTCTAATATTGTGAGACTTATGGCTTATTTTTTAGTTATCATGCACTAAATGTAAGTGATAGCATTACATTATATATATGTATATATATATATATATATCAAGACAGATTTTGACAGTTAAGGCAGCAGGTCTCAATCCACACTCTGGCAGTCATTGGAATAGGTTGTCTCGCAGGCGGCGCAGGAGGTTGGTGTCCCTCAACTATCGTGTTACACATCTTTTGGGTTACTAAATATTAGTATTATTTTTTCAAATGCACATTTAGTTTTACTTTGTTATATTTTCAGGTTCTCCAATGGCTTCAAGCTCGTCAAAATGTCGAGGATGCCTCAACAAGGCCAATTCTTTCTGCTACGTGCGTGGGGACTTTATAACAGCTGCACAGCGTCGAACCATTACATCCCTCCTCAGAACCGCCTACTTTCACTATTTTGACTGTAAAATTGGTGATCAGGACAAGTCTTGGGCTCCACACATCTGTTGTAAACCCTGCTACAATGGACTAAATGCATGGTTTAATGGTAAGAAAGCGGCTTTCAGCTCTACAGTCCCGATGGTTTGGAGAGAGCCGCGAAACCACGCAGATGATTGTTATTTTTGTTTAACTAATATAACTGGTTTCAATGCATCTTCTAGGAAAAAGATCAAATATCCCAACCTTCGATCTGCTATGAGACCCATTCCCCATTCAGATGATCTTTCTATACCCACACCTCCAGTAAATAAGGATCTTCTTTCCTCATCAGATGAAGAAATGCTTTCAAGGGAGGATTCTGCCGAGTCAATATCTTTGGAAGATATTGAGTCTACATATTCAGGAACAAGTGGCAATGAGCCACACTGGATCACGCAAGAAGACCTGAATGATCTTGCTCGTGATTTGTATCTGTCAAAACAGCAGTCAGAACTCTTGGCTTCTCGGCTTAAACAGTGGAACCTAGTCCAGGAAGATGTAAGGATCACCAGTTTCAGGAATCGGAACAAATAAGGTCATTGGTCTTCATATGGGTATGCAAGCGGGCTTCACAAAGTACTGTTGTTTTCTCTGTCTCTGGGATAGACGAGCTGTATCCCAGCATTACAAGCAGAAAGACTGGCAGTCTAGAAGCACTTTTGTTCCTGGCGAACACAGCCTCAAGGAGAATCCTCTGGTGGACATGAATAAGGTGCTTCTTCCTCCTCTTCACATCAAACTTAGTTTGATGAAGAATTTCGTGAAGGCGTTGCACAAAAATGGTGCTGCCTTCCAACACTTGTCTACTGTGTTCCCAAGTCTTAGTGCTGCTAAGCTCAAAGAGGGCATCTTTGTCGGACCTCAGATCCAAGAAGTGCTGAAGGATACTGATTTTGAGGAGCTTCTTTACTTAAAGGAACTGAGAGCATAGGAAGCATTCAAGTCAGTCTGGAGTGGCTTCCTTGGTAACACACGCGTACCAGATTACCAAGCCTGTATTGAGAAGTTGCTAAAGTCTTACGAGGATATGGGGTGCCGAATGTCACTAAAGATTCATTTTCTCCATTTCCACCTTAACTTCATCCCGCCAAACCTTGGAGCAGTGAGTGATGAGCATGGAGAAAGATTCCACCAAGACATTACGAAGATGAAGAGCAACTATCAAGGCAAATGGAACCCCAGCATGATGGGAGACTTCTGCTGGATGCTCTTGCGTGACATCCCGAAGGCAAAATACACCAGATCTTCCAAGAAAACACACTTTTGACTGTCTGTGGTACTATGAATTGTGTAATTGTGTCATCCAAGTATATTGATTCAATCAGTGTTCTTTATCTATCCTGTTTTATCTGTTATAAGCTGCTGCAACTCTTGAAATATGCACATATATTCTCTGTTTATACTAAAAATGAGACTATTTAAAAGCCAGAAAACTAGAGGTGATAGAGCAAAACTATTTATAAATTTGAATTCAGCACACCCAAATAAACAAAAAACATCTATCCCCATTCTTGCCTCAGACCAAAAATTTATTTTTGTAAACCAGTGTAATGAAACAGGCCATGTAATTACCAATCTCAAAGTATATAGTATATATCAAAGTATAAAGTATATCTGGTTAAAGGTAAATGCAATACTTGAAACAATTTAACTGCTTGCAAATCATATATATACAATATATAAATATTTTCATAAATAGGGTTTGACATTAATTAATCTACAAAGGTTGATATGCTATAAATACCTCCAGCTCACCCTCCTACTGACCTAATAACACACACACACATATATATTCATACATATTGACATTCGTACTAAAAGTGCAAAGATAAATAATTCTAAACTAGCTAACTAGTTGTGGTTTTTGGCAGGGGGAAAGTGACGAATTACCTTATGTATATGACCTTTGAAAAAATGTCACATTCACACTTTTAGGTTTTAGCAATAAGAGTTTTCACATAGGCCCTCAAAAATATTGCACCAATCTGCAGAGAAAGTGTTATATTGGCATCTGATTTGAATAACATAGAAATGTGAGATTTGTCTGTCATCTTCGTTGTCAACCATAATATTTCGGGTAGTGGGGAACGTCACAATTAAGGAAGACTTGTCTCCTCGTCTAAAAGGGATGGATTCAGGATTTTTGCTTGATGTTTGAGGCGTCCCAAAAGGAGTTTAGTTTGTCTGATGTCTGACATACTTTGAAGACACCTTTTCTGTTACAATATTAAGCTATATTTTGTAACAGTAAATCTTGTAACATTGGTGACTAATGAACAATTAAAAAGGGAGATTAACAAGACAAAAACAAAACTCAAACCCTATTTTAAGTGCATAAAAATAGAAAAATAAGAAAAGAAAAACAGAATAGAGAAGTCCGTGATGAAAGTTTAATGTTTTAAGCAAACAGAAAACGAATAACAGAAGGTTGAGTTGAATAGATTTTCTCTTTTTATGACTGATTTTAACGCTATATCAACCAGTCTAGGATATTTTATACTTAGAGCTTTAGGAAAAGCATTCATTGTACATTTTTGTGTGGTTGTTTCTTAAGAGTTTTGTTTGCACAGAGTCCTATTAAATAGGAATAATTTTCAAACAGATTTCTTTAAGACATAGGACTTTGAAAGAGAGAGCCTAGGAATAATAGCAATAAAGTAGGGACTCCAAACTTCCCAGATCTCCAAAATTGGAGCCTCACCATCAGGTGCAGTTTAGTGTCATGCCCAGGACACTTCTTTTTTTGGATTGGGGGTCTTACCCTGTTGGGTATCACCTACCTTTTCAGCATAATGAGCTGTTCCATCTGCCATATTGGGCAGTAGCAGAGATAAGTCTGGGAAGAGTAAGCCTACAACGCTTCACAATTGCTAAAAGTTATTTCCAGACTGCTTTGTTTAATTTTTGTTTATACCTGTTAGTCGTAAAAAAGTAAGACTTGTTTTTTCTGTTCCAATTAATTTATTATTTTTGAAAGTGACGTTTTCTGTTTGACTTGTTTGACTTTCTAATTTTTGTCATTTACTTGTCTTCTGTCACTTGTTTATAGTCCAACCTTGTTTTTGTCGTACGTTGGACTTGTTTTTATCATTTAAAATCTTCTTTCATGGGTTCTACTAAAAATTCTTTTTGATATTTTTTCAGTGTCATCATATTTTACAAGTATATTGTATTGATTGTCACTGTATTTATTATCGTCTTACAGTAGACCCCCCCTCCATTCTTGAGAAAGGTGAAGGGTTAATTTTACCCTCCTGGCTGCTAATTTTATTGCAGTCAGTGAGGGGTCGACGACTTCTACCCTAAATAAAGACAAAAAAAACCAGGAATCTCAAGAAAGCCTTATAGGGGCAAATTGGCCTTCGTTGCCGGTCCCCGCTAATAGTCAAAATAGCCAGGAAAAACAGGAAGACCAGGAAAGCCAAATCCAGCCAGGGCAAAAAAACCCCAAAGACTATCCCATGGAAGAGCCAGCAGAGAGGACCTGAGGATTACGAGAAAGACAGGGTGGGCAAATATGCCCAATATTTTAAAGGGAATGAAATATTGCCCATCCCTGAGATCGTAGAACAGCTAGAACCCAGGATCCTCTCGCTGGTTGTCTCGGATATAAAAACAAAAAGGCTGGTCGGCTTGAAGAAAGAAATCTTTGAGGATCTCTTGAGGAAGGCAGGCATCTCTTGTCAATATTTTTGTAGAAAAAGTTTTGCCACTTTGGATGTCCTGCTTTCTACAGAGGAACAAGCCACCAAGGCCGCAGCCACGAATATCATGACTAAAAACTTCAGGTTACAGCCGGAGTATAAGGGCACCCGTAGGCTCCGCGTAACGGTATGCAACGTCCCGGCATACATCACCGGGGATTTTTTGGCCTCATACTTGAGTGCATACGGAAAAGTTGAGGAGATTAACCTCCTCAGATCCCCCGCCGGGACAGCCTACGGGGACTATACGTTCCGGCTGTGTCTGACAAGGGATGGCTTTAAGGCCATCCCTGAAACCCTAATAAGCGGGGACCGGCAAATGATGGTGGTGGTGGAGGGAAGACGCCCAAGGTGCTGGGGGTGCAAACAAATCGGCCATATAGCCAAGTTTTGCCCCCAGAAAACCGAAGGCAGTGAAAAGACAGCAGTCACAACAACAACAACAACAACAACAACAGATACAACACCCACCGCCACCATCAGCAAGAAAGCAGAGGTGCAAGGCCCGGGTCAGGTCCAGCCCAAAACAAACAACCAAGAGGGCTGGACCGAAGTGACCAGAAAGAGGAGAGGGTCCCCGAAACAGGGGGAAACAGGCACCACCTCACCCCCTCCAAAACAAACAACGCCAGCTCCACCACCTGGAAAGAAACCAGTATCAACACCAGAACCAAAACCCAGAAAACCAGCAGGACCAGAATCTCCAGCGACATCAACACCATCACCAGCAACACCAACAACAATAGCATCTCCGGCATCACCTAAGAAAACCAAAAAGAAAAAACCAGAGCAAACGCCCATGGAAACAAGCACCAATTTGAAAAGGAGGAGGTACAGCGGGGAAGGGGCTGCCAAAAAATATGCCCCGAACAACCTAAGGCAGGCCCCTCCTCTCAAACACAACAACAGCCACCTCCTCCACCTCCACCTCTGCCTCCACCACCATTTCCCCCTCAAATCCTACAGCCTTCACAACCTCTCCATCAAATAGACACTCTCTTCCCCCAGCAAGAACATTACCTGAAAAAATACCGCCGCCCATAACAAATCACCCTCCCAAGATCCCAATCAGCAGATCGATCCCAACCATTAAACTTGACAAGAACACCATCCCTTTCCTCACTTAGCCCCTCTGCCATATCGTCCCAGGAACTTTTCCCGCTACACATAAACAGAAACATGACCCTCCTGCTGGCAAAAAAACAAATTGGCAGGAGGGAGAACAATTAACAATCCAACAGATCCAGCAGGCAGCGGCTTTGTGCTCAGTAGAGCTGGAAGCAGTCGGCGACTTCCAGCTTCAAAAGGCACTAAAGCCGCTGCTGAGTCTGGACAAAATAAAAGAACTCAATGTTTCTAACCCCGCAAATTTCCGGAGTGCAGCCATGGTGACCACTTTTGTCCGGACAGCTGGCGACCGTATCAAGGGCGTGTGGAAGTTCTTGAGTACGGTCTGTCAGACTGATACGGGCATGAAGTTGGCGGAGTTGGAGAACTCCTCCTTGAAAAAATGTATTTCTTTTTGTTCGGGTAGGGTCCCTATTTTGGTTCACCCGTCTCTTTATAGGTCCCTAACGCTGCAGTTTCCTATAGATGTCAGTGGAATCACCAGGGACAACCGGGTTACCACTGAACTCGGCACCGGTTCCCTGCGTCAGGCCGTCGGCATCCTCACCCCGAAGGATTTCCGGCCCATAGTCGACACTGAGTAAGGTAAGTGGGACTGATGACTCTAAACCTTGCCAGTTTGAATGTGAGGGGACTGAGGGATTCAAGCAAGTGTGCGCACTTGCTTGCTGAACTCAGGAACCTCGGAGTAGATGTTGCTGCAGTGCAAGAGACCCACTTCACTTGCGGTGCTGACTGTCAGGTGCTGGAAAGCGACTTTAACGTTTTCTCAGCATACGGCAGCTGCACCAGCGCTGGGGTCTCCTTGCTAGTTGGACGCAGCCTTGATGCTAATGTTGACGTTGTTTTTGCAGGTGAGGGGAGCCGGCTGGTTGTGGTCGATGTTGCCGTTAAAAGTTTCGAGTTCAGTCTGGTTGCGGTTTATGCGTCCAATATCGCTGCGGAGAAGGTTTCCTTTTTTCGTCGGTTGGCGCCGTTCCTGGACGATACGAAGCGGCTAGTCTTAATGGGTGATTGGAATGCGATCCTTGATCCCAAGATAGATAAGGTCGGGCGGGGAGCTAGCAGATTGGGAAGGTGTGAAAGCAGCCTTGTCGGCTTCGTGACTCGTCACGGCCTCGTCGACAGGTTTCGTCTTGATCACCCAGGGCGGGAGATGTGGACGTGGCTAGATAGCTCGCCCTCTGCCAAAGTAGGTTCCTACTTGGACAGAGTGTTAGTAAGAAGAGCTGACATTGATTTTGTTAGTTGTCCCACGTTCCACTTGATAGCGTGGACTGACCATAAACTCATTAGAGTCAGTCTGCGGTTAGTTAATAGACCTAGTCTAGTCGGCTACTGGAAGTTCAATACCTCCTTACTGGAGATACGGGACTTCCGGGACCGGCGGGAATCCCTAATTCAGCGGGCGTTAGTGGGGGCGGTTACCGGGAATAGGTGGAGGGCTTCTCTTAAGCATAGGATTAGAGATTTCGCCACCAAGTACGGTCGACAGCTCAATCTAGATAAGACCGCGGAGGCGAAATCTATAGAAGATAGACTTTCCCGGGCGGTGGCTGCGGGGGGGGGGACTCCCTAGGTGTAGAGCTAGCTAGGAGGGACCATGAGCGTGAGAGTAGCGAGCGCTACAAGGGATCAGTAGTTAGATCTAGGCTAAAAAGAGTTCCCAACGAAGCTGTGAAATCGAACGCAACTGCGCGTGAAGAAGAAGTGCGAAGGTTCCCCGATCGGTACATCGCATCTGTGAAGACCCCGGACGGGCGTCTGCTGCGATCGGGTCGTGAGATACGTGACGCCTTTCGGGTACACTTTCGGGGTCGCTTTGCCCGCTGCACTGATCTCCCGCTCCGGGAGTTTCGTAGCTATCTCGCTGACTTCCCCCGCCTTGGGGCGGCTGAAGCGGCTAGCTGCGAGGGTGTGGTTATTGAATGCGAAGTCCGTGATGCATTGAAGCAGGTCGGCCTCAACAAGTCGCCGGGACTAGATGGTTTGCCCTATGAAGTGTACTTGAGGATGTCGCACATGTTTGTGCCTATTCTGACGGATATGTTCAACCATTGGTTCGCCCAGGGAGCCATCCCTGGTAGCGTTACCAAGGGCGTGATCACATTGCTGAAGAAAGGCGGCAGGCATGTTTGGGAGGGTTTAGATGATTACAGGCCCATAACTCTGCTTAACACAGAGTTGAAGATTTTGGCCCGGGTCTTAGCGAATCGTTTACAGCTTGTCATTAGCGATCTGATCGGCCCCGAACAGACCTTTGCTGTGAAGGGAAGATCGATCCAGGACAACCTGCACTTGATTCGCGAGGTCCTAGAGGGGATAAAAGACGACACCGAAGCCGCGCTGATCAGTATAGATCAGTCCAAGGCCTTCGATAGGGTTGACCATCGGTTCTTGGCGTCTGTTTTGGAGACTGCCAGATTCAAACCGGAGTTCTGCAGATGGATTAGTATGATGTACCACAACCCTCAGGCAGTGGTGCAGGTGAACGGAAGGCGTTCGGGGGTGATCGCGATCGAGCGATCGGTCCGGCAGGGCTGCCCCCTGTCTCCTCTTCTCTATGTCCTCGCGTTGGAGCCCCTCCTGCGCAGGCTTAGGGATGAGGGGACAAGTCCGGCACTGCGCGGTATCCCATTCGTTGGCCGCCTTGCGACTAGGGTTTCCGCGTTCGCTGATGACGTCACAGTCTTTGTATCCCGCCTCCAGGATATAGAGGCTGTGAAAGAGGCGGTTGTCGAGTATGAGCGGATTGCAGGGGCCAAGGTCAATTTTGACAAAAGCGAAGGTTTGCGGCTTGGTGCTTGGAGGGGTAGCAATACTCTTCCAGGGCCCTTCCGCTGGAGTGACGGACCCATCCGCATCCTTGGGGTGTGGTTTGGGCCCGACCTTCAACTGGAGCGAAATTGGTCGGAAGTACATGCTAAGGTGAATGCTCAGGTGGGAATCTGGCTTTCAAGGAGGTTGTCCTTAAAGGGCGGGGCGGAGGCGTGCGCCGCGTACGTCTTCCCCTTGATCCTTTACCGATTGGCTGCACTCCCTCTGGCTAAGGCACATCGGTTGGCGCTTCAACGATCCCTCTCCAGACTTGTCTGGGGAGGTGCAAGGCAGATGGTCCGTAGGCAGGTCTGTATCCAACGTACACTCAACGGGGGTCTGGGTATGCCTGATCTGGAGAGCCACTGGCTTGCTGAAAGACTTGCATATCTGGGCTGAGTCTTGACGGGGGACTCAGTGTGGAGACGAAAGGCGAGTCGGACTTTTCCTCGCCTCAACTCAGACCTAAAGGCTGAAGGTCGACGTAGGCCTTTGGGCGAAGCACTGTTTGTCCGCGAGTGCCGAAAGGCCCTTCGTAACCTTCTTGGGTCCAGTGACCTTTCATGGCCTCGGAAGGAGCTGTATCGGGAATTAGTGGTGGGTTCCGCTTCTGATCCTCTCAGCGAGCGGCACGACTGGACGGCGGAGGAGATCCGCTCTCACTGGAATTGGGCACCAGGATCGAGCTTCTTGAACAACTCCGAGTTCTCGCTCACCTGGCGACTTGTTCGGAATGCATTATCCCTTCGCGGCTTGAACTTCAAAGCGGGCCTGGCAGACATGCCTGATTGCCCTCGCTGCGGCAGTGGCTTGGAAGAAACGGCTGAGCACGCCTTTTACTACTGCGAGCGAGTCCGCCCGTTTTGGGATCACGTCGGGGAGTGGACGGCTCGCATCGAACCCAAACAGCTCGTGCTGCTCGACGTTGGTTACGTCGTAGACAACGTTCTTCCTCCGTTTCATGGTGAGAAGCGTGTGGTGTTTCTCGCGATCCTAGCTGTAGCCCGAATGGTGATTTGGACGACGCGAAACAAGGGATTGTATGACGATGCAAACTTTTCTCATCGTGATCTAGTTTTGTATTTTCGGCATCAGCTGAGGGTCAAAATCAGATGTGATAGAAAACGCTTGGATCGCATAACATTCAGCAAAAGGTGGGTGAATGCAGCGAGCCTGGTCGTACGAAAGAGGGCAATGTTGGAGTCATCCTTCCCTCCTCTGCCGGCCCATGGCGTCTACGGTACGGGTCCTTAGGGACCCCACCCTTGGTAAGTAGGATTTTTCCCCCTTGTAACCTAGTTAACAGTATGTTGTGAGTCATTGTCCCCGTCATTTAGTCGTTAGCACTCAAGATCTTCCCCATCCCCATTATTTTTGTACCTCAACCCGTATGCCAGTCCGCTTTTATTGAAGATCTTGAACATTCATATGTAAAAAATCATATTACCCATTTCTATCGACCCATACCGAGCCCGACCCTTTATTTCTTTCCCCCCCTGTAGATTAGGATTCCCGTCCCACCTAGGGTAGGTCCGGCTTGTTTCCGGTTTTTTCGGCCCGGAAAACAGTCGGCCTCCAATTTTATAGACGGGGGGATGGGAGGGTAACCAAACGGGGAATTTTCCCTTGCTTTTCGTGTATATATATTTTTCGAGTTTTTTTCTCCCATTCCCATCATATCCATTGTAAAAAACCATACATTGTAAATGAAATCATACACCACTTTCGGGTTTTCAGTAGGACTTTTTCATAGAGCAAATGTGGTATTTTGGTGGTTGCTGCGTGCATGGCGATGGACGAGTGATTATATATTATATTGTTGAATGGGTCGGCGAATGTGGCTAGCTAGGTTCCCTAACCAGAACACGTTTTACCCTATAGAATAAACATTTTTTAGCCTTAAAATAATCAACCCTAAAAACATACATAAGAACATTCTAGAAATTTCGGATCAAAATCACATTAACATTGAAGTTACATTTTTATATTTTTTAACCAATCAGCTAAAAACACAAAATAAGAACATTTTTAGAAAATCCAACTCAGAAACTAATTAACAGAAAAATATTTAGGCTCCAAAATAGATAAGTAAATATACAAATTTGATTGGTCAAGAAATGTCTGCGCGCTTGAATTTTAGGACCTGCAATAAAATTTAGGGACTTCAAAATGTATAAATAACGAAGAATTTCATTAACTAGGGCATTCCACTACCAAAGGGCATTCTACTACTATAGGCAAGGACGGACAGCAGAAGACATCGAACACTGGACACAGCAAAGAAACATGCGACGTTCTTTTGCTAACTACCAGATTGCGACACGTTGTCGGCAAAGATAATAAAAAACGCACGTGTGGACTTAAGAAAACAAAAGGCACATACTTACGGTCCATCACTTATATACACATGTATCTAAGTAAAGTCAATTTTTTATCCTCTTTACTTCGGCCAACTATGGACACATTGGGTCAATAGACTTTCCTAACACACACACACACACACACACACACACACACACACACACACACACACACACACAGGCGAACAAATCATATTTTTATTCGACTGGCTATAGCTGTATTTTCTTCATACACACACACGCACATAAAATGAACATTGTATTTTTTTATCCTGTTTGTTATGGCTATTAAATTGCTTGTTTCTTAATGTTCGTTGTTGTCACATTCCCTTTGTAAAATTTGTGTTGTATTAATGGAAACTGAACCTGAAAGTAACTGCCATAATTACGGAAGATACTCAGTACACTACAACCCTTTTGAAGAGGGGGTACAGGCAGCGTATTCTAAAGCCCGTCATCTGGGCATATATCTTTTCATGTATCATTTTGGTAATAAGCAATTTTACAAATGCTTTCATGTGGGTATTAATTTTGTATGTATACAGTGTACATAAACGTCGTTATTCTTTTTTTAATCGCTTACTTGCGTGGCAGTTCTGAAATCCTTTCAAGATTAAACTTTGTAATCATTCGTGAAATTCAGAACTCAGACTTTAGTTTATCAATTGAAGTGGAAGTAAAATATATCAGGTCTGTTCCCTTTGTATAATTGACTTCAACTCTCAAGGCAGGAGATAGCTGGTTCCAGACCCACAAGATTTGGGTGGCAAAATAGGGAAAAGTTTTTCTTGGAAAACATGACGCACGTAGATCTTTTTCTGAGAAAGGATGATTTGATTTTATTTCTTTAGCTTTAATGAAACACTCTGACTTCGAGACTATAACAACTTTTTTCCATCAATTATTTGTTTTAACTCACCGAAAACTAAGATAGAAATGTTGAATAGATTTTGTAACGAAAATTTTCTAGTCTTGTCGTACTTTTTGCAGAATACATTTTTTTGGTATGCAAATTCCTGTTCTGAAATATAACCAACAATAGTTTAATCCTAAGTTGGTTTTATGGGGTACACGAAGGTTTTTTTTGGTACGTGGTTAATTGTTGTGGGAAATTCTGAGGTTTATATCTGACTCCTTTTTCTTCTTACCCCATTCATTTGTTATCTTCCTTTTGTTTTTCGAAGCTGTAAAAAATTATAGACAGAAAAGGAAAAAGACTTGGATATCTTTAAACTCAATTCTTATTTTCAGGGTTTACTACCATTTTGTAGTGTTGAACGTTTTTCTGAACTAGTAGAAGTAGTCGTGCTCCCCCAGTTAAGGCGTTTGAAGAATATAATGGAATCATTTTTGACAAATTCTAAGTTTGAGGATCTGTCATGTGTCTCTGTGTTCAGTAGGTACATTCGGGGGAGGCTGTTACTAGTAGGAGACACAACGCGCTGCTAAGTCCACTGAGAAATAGTTTATCTTTGGCGCCAGGAAAACCATCTTTTCAGGTATGCGCAGATTGCGCTTCCAGTCAGAGATCCCCTGGGAAACTATTACTTTTGGATTTGTTTATTTTATTTTATTTTGTGTTTATTTTGTTTTTATGTAATTGTCTTTTTCATTTATTATTCATTCCCAACAGTTTCAAATGTTACCATCTCTCTCTCTCTCTCTCTCTCTCTCTCCCTCTCAACCCTGTCGACAGGGCTTAGAATACGCTGAATGTATCTTCTCCAGCAGAGAGGTAGTAACCTCCTTCCCAAAAGGAGTATTCTAGGTATGATACTAAACTGCATTTGGAGATGGCGTGGGGGGTCACCTTTTTTTACTATTACTCTCAGGTTCCCTCTGACCCGAAATGATATGACCTGTTAGGGTTCTATGGATCAAATAGATGTTTAAAATCATTTGAAACCATCAGTGAAAACAAATTATCATTGAATAGAAATAGTAACTTGAAACCTTATAATTGTATATAAATTATTAGTATTAGAAATGAATACTTTAACCATACAACTTGCAACATAAACTCTTAAGAAACAATTGCACAAATGTCAATATGAGCGTATAATGAACGTGATTCCCTGATCTCGAGACATAAAATGATCACAAACGGGTTGAAATGCCGTTAAAATCAATTAATCTATCAACATATACATATAATCTTAACCCCACTCCCATATTTACACACTAATCACTAGTTTCTACTAGCGGTTCTACACTCCCCCATTATTACCATGGTACCTATCCAAACAAACTTACGAAGAACTGTTTTTGACATTTGAACTGCGTACTTATATTAAACTAAATTGTTTGAAATAGAACTGTTTTTACATTTTACTGAGTATAAACAAAAACTGTACTTATGCTAAACTTTACTATTTGAAATAGAACTGTTTATGTGTATAAAAATGGATTTGGCATTGAATAACCTAAAATGGTTGATGTGCCATAAAACCAAACAATGGTATCTATATAGTTACTAGAGAGTGGTGTAATGGTTGGTAAGTTAGTCTCACAAACCATTTCTAGTGAGTTCAAATCTCATAGTGTGTCCCATGGCCTTGTGCCACAACTAACTATGAATAAATAACTATATAGTTTGTAGGGATTTAGGAATTAACAGTAAAACTCCCAACCGGATATTGACTCGTCGGCTGCCAGATACAAAATGTATAAATGCGTCGCCACGCATAAGGCTCCACGCATCCATCCGGTTAAAATCAGAAAAAAGAAAAATAATAAAAAGTAAAGTAGCCAATGGGAAGCGGTCGCGCCAAAATTAGAAGGATTTTGGAGTGGCGAATTTGGAGCCGGTGTAGAGAGATAAATACTCAGGTTTTCTGTGAACCGCCTCTTTTTCGGGTAGTGACGTCGAACCGACAACACCGATTTTGCTGTCTGGTGTTTTGGGCACCACGCTGTGTCTTGGGACGTAGCGTTGGTTAGTCCATTCACCAAGTAAATAAAGGAAAGTATGGAAGAAATGTTTTCGTCTCTTATCTGTTTCTATCTTTTCTTTTTGTATATTTCTTTTGGACTTTCTTTGGGCAAGGCATTGCGCCAGCCAGTCAACGTGGGGTAAAATAATATAACCAAAATATGGAGTCAGATATCTTACGGCGACACAGCCTTGCCCTTAGCCACTGACCTTCCTAAAACCCTTTCAAACTCCACATTGGTGACTTCGACGCTAAATGCCTTCAAACCCCACAAGTTACAAGACGTGTACATAAATATGCACCTACTAAAGTACCATTTTTTAATTCTCCCCAAATCGACTAGTCATTGGATTTTGACAAAATATTCAATATTTTAAAAGACATTTTGCCTCAAAATTCTGAAGACAACATGTTAGTGGGTTTTTTTTTTTTTTAATTGTTTTCTTGCCATGCTGCAATCCTTCAATCATTTTGTTAATTTGACTCCCTTAATTAAATTGCAGGTAAATGATTTTTACCTGTTTTAAAGATAATTCCGTTGAGAATTAGATTTGTTTTACATTTTCCTGGCGGTTTGTCTATGTTTTTACGGATGCCTTATTTTTGAAGTTCAAAAACAGTAAAAAATATTGTGGTGTTTTTTTTTCTTTTTTTTTAAAGCTAAACTATGTATTTTATCAAAATAAAACTTTTTAGTTTTATTTTACTTGTTTATTTATCTTTTTTAAAGGTGATATTTTTTCTACGGTAGCCTGCAAGAGAACCAATATAAAAAGTCACATCGGAGTAAAATCTTTTCCGAGAATTTATTAACATAAAATAAACAGGAATTATTACGATTTTGATCATCCATACTTTGAAGAAAGAGTGTATTTCTTGTCTTAAGACTGCCGATAAAATATGCGTATTTTTTGTACCTGCCTTATAGTTATCTACCAAATAGATATTCATACCTCAAATTATGCTATATGGAGAAAATAAGCAGAACATTTAAATGTAATGACAGCATGGCTTGATCATATGAAGTATAACTTCATCTTAAATGTAGTCCAATAAAAATAAGATGTAGTCAAGTCAAATGAATTTAATTATTAGTTTAAGTAAGTCTTATTGATTAGGTGCTTAAAGGGGATATTCGGTCGTATGGGTTTAGGGAACAGTCGAAGTGATTTGACATTTAGCGGTTTGGATGGTTAATAGACTGACAGATAAATCGAAACGAGTGGAGCCACGTTCACGTCGACGTCAGCAGAAATATGAAAGGCAGATTTTCGGTTCTATCGGTTGTATGATGGTCATATTGATTTGACTAAGAAATAAATAAATAGTAGTGATAATAATAATAATAATAATTCCGTTCTTTGTTCAACTATTCATTTTATCTCAAATAGAATATAGAGAAGGCAAAAATTACAGATGTTCAATTTTAAGCGGTCTTAACCACAAAAAATGCCAATCATCAACTTAGATTTTATACTTTGTAGTAAACATGATGAAACTGAAGCACTGAAGATGATGAAAAATAAAGTAGTTTTGATGGTGATGGTGACTAGCGTATTTCAAAATGTATTATATCCGTAAAATAAATTTAAAAAATATAACCAAACTTTTTTTGTTGTTTTAAGTCAATGTCTGTCTATTTTCAATAAATTCCCTTCTCATGCCAATTAAACACTTCATTTATTTAGTTGGCTAATATAACTAAGTTTTCCGAATATTCAAAATATAAAATTGTGATTAAAGTAGCCTGGAGGACGTTTTCAACTTTTTTTCATTTCATTCTAGTTACGCCTCTGACACACCCACATTCTTTGGTATACAAAGTGTATGTGTAAATGTATACGTGTGCGTATGACTTAGTAATTTACTAAGTTTTTAGATGTGGCACTAAGCCGTATAAATGGGCCACCCAATCAGATTCGAACTTACTCGTGAAGGTTTACTAGTCTAGCTTGCTAACCCCTTTATATATATATATATATATATATATATATATATATATATATATATATATATATATATATATATATATATATATATATATATATATATATATATATATATTTGTGCGTATAGTTTAAGTTGAATCAAACAATCAATTTCATTTTTGAATAAATTAATAAGTTACTAAACTTAGATTAGTTGGGTACAAAGTCAGAAACATTTAGAAGTGAACACAACTTTCGTTATCCTAGTTTGTTAAACATCAGGTTCTCATAGATAAAATATATGTAAAAGCCACATAACAACAAAAAGACAAAAAAAAAAACCCATTATAAACACAAAGGCACAAAAGATTTTTAAAAATGTTTCAACCAATTTTGTTAATCGCAATCAGTCTGTGAATAAATTAAATTACATCGTTTCTGTTTAAAGTTTAGTTACAAGGTCAGAAAATATAGAGCACTAATGGAAGAATAAACTAAATTAAGAAATCTTTGCAGTCATTATTTTGATTTTAACAGTGAAACATTAAAACAAAAAAGAAAAAAAAATTTTTTTAAAGAAATTTTCATTTAAAAAATCAAGTAAGATCTTTTTTCAAATTGAACAAATCTAATTTTTGAAACTTAAAAACTTGGGTAAAAGTCAGATTCATTTTTTGTACATACAAATTTTCAGTCTTCAAAAAGAATTTCATGTAAATTAATATTAAATGATAAAATGAAAATCATTCTATATGAGGTGGTTGCTTGTTTGTTTTCCTTTTTTTTAATTGAGTTATTTTATTACAATTAATTAATTCATTACAATTTTTCATTTAAAAAAACTGAATGAGTTTATCAATTCTTTTTTTTTTAACAGCGAAGATATTTTTCCTAATCTTAGATGTCTTTTTTCATTATCTTGTTTTTCGTTAAATTTTTTCTAATTGTTCACATCAACTCCATGTTTTAAGTTATTCATCAATTCCGTAAAAAGCGCCTGAAATAATGACTTTTTAAAAAACTTAAAACTTGATGTTAAAAACACATTTCAATTTATTTATGTTAAATTAATTTCACTAAGTTATGTGAGATTAATTTAATGTTTTAAAGTAAACTTGAAAATAGAATAATACAAAAAAATAATTTGGAAACTTTCTAAATATAAAACCCATTTTATTATTCTATTTTTCAGCTATATTGTTTTTTACTTTAAAAAATTTAAAACGACCAAACGTAGATTTTTTTTTCTTTATGATGACGAAAAGACTATTATGCCGGGTAAACCCAAAAATTAGGGATGATAAAGAAATAACCCACTCGCGTGCTCTCTCTCTCTCTCTCTCTTCCTCTCCTTGTTTTATTTGTTTGTTTGTTTGTTTGTTTGTTTGTTTTTGTTTTTGTTTTTTTCTCTCTCTCTCTTTATCTTAATTTTTCCTCCTGCGTCATTTTATGCTTTCTTTCTCCTCTTTTCTCATTTTGTAACTTTTTGATTGGTTAATAAAGATCGTAGAAGGGGACGTAACCCGGAAAAGAATAAAAACAAGAAAAAAAAAAAAAAATATATATAAGTAGACGCTGGTGAGGTTTGTGCCCTTTCTGAGATTTTATCAGTTTAGAAAGAACACCAAATAATTCATCATGGAAGAAACATTTATTGCTATCAAGCCAGAAGGCGTACAACGTGGGTAAGAACTTTTAACTTTGTTTTGCTTCTAACTAATTGAAGAAAAAAAATTATATAAGAAATGAAGACCCAAATAGAAGTTTTTTAAAAGTTGGTTTTGTATTTGTATCCTCCAATAATGGTGTCTTGCTCCTTTCGTTCAAGCCGGTGATATTCTCTTAAACTACTTCTATTTTCAGTTTTGGTAAATTTATTAAAAACAATCACTTGCAATGATAACTTAAAGTTTTAAAACTTTTAAATCATAAGCCATAGAAAAAAAAAACTCCCCCCCCCATATTTTATTCGTCGAGTTGGCAATATTTGCAGTTACTACTTAAAAATAAAATTAATGGTTCAATATTGGTTTCTTTAATTTTCTTCTTTCTTTATAATAGCCTATTAGGAATAACTTTTTTTATTTTTCCCCATAACCAACTAATTAAATTCTCCCCCCCCCCAAAAAAAAAAAATTTAATTTCACATATAGGAAAAATTCTTTTCAGTACTTGTCCAGAATATCCTTCCTAAGAAATGTCAGCATAATTTACAGAAAATTGTATAGAAATGATTACATTCACCATCCAGATAATCGTAATTTTCCAATGTATTAATTTTTTAAGTTCAGTTTTTTTTTTCTTTTATGAATCAGTTTTTCAACTGTATAATTCGCCTACTCGCCCCCACTTTTTTTGTCTGCCCCCCTCCTTTCTGACCACTAATGTCTGTTGTATATATCACACAAAACTAAGTATCTCTCTCTCTCTCTCTCATATCTATATATGAGAGAGACAAGTGCCCTCTTATTACAGGCAGAGAACGTTCCAAAGTAAAAATTGAATTTGATTCGACACTTATAAAGAAAACCCTTTGTCTTTTTAAGGACTTAGTATTTTAGATAATTTCCTTGTCAAAAACCGTTTTCGAAGACGTATGTCTGGGAGGGCGGGAATTTATGGGATTTTTCTTCTGTTGTCTCTTTCCGATAATCATTTTTAAGCCCCTAGTTTTCTGAAAAGAAATCTTAAGTTGTCTGTACTAAAGTACTTTATGAACGACTGAATTTTTTTTTTTTATGAAAACGTACGTCAAATTTCGGTCATTATCGACAACTTTTTTAAAGATGTTTTTTTTTGTCTCTTAGCTTACTAAAACATCTGATTAACTCGCTCAACGTGTCATCACAAGTTCAAAATTATAGGATTAAATGACCAACAGCCGCAGTAAATTAAAATTTAAACTGACCTTTTTTTCTTGCATAAAAGCTGCTTTAAAGAAATAAAAGTAATTAATGCGCAATGACTGACTCATTTGTTTTCGACTAATGATTTGGTTGCTTTACTCTCCCCCTTAATAGTCTAACCCCCATTCCAGTAATTAAGATTTACATGGGGGGAGGGTGATCCAAATTTTCCATAAACTTTCATAGGCCAGCATGAGACGACATTGTCTTTAACATTCCCCGCCTCAGCTTTTTTCATTGACCCTCGCATCAAACAGGAAGATGTTGGGGTGGGGGCCTTTGAGGTATAATAATGGCTATGTTGCGAACTAGACTAGCAGCAAGCCATTGTAAGTTCGATTCTCGCCTTAGGTCAAGCTTAGAAAACAATAGTTTCACGTACTCCAAATTTCGGGTTGGGATAATAAACTTTCTTGTCAGAATCCCTCCGTTATGTGCAGGGTTCGACATTCGGCTTTCAAGCGGCTGGATTCGGTTTTTACTCTTTCCTAGAGTAAGGTGAATTAACGAGTATTTTTGGGAATGTAAATTGTTCAACTAACGAAGCAAATAACATTTATCTGGAGGGTGAATGGAAGTATGACACGTCTACATATAATCTTGTATATTGTCAAAATTTTTATTTATTGAACTAAATAGGAATTTACCGTAAAACTTGAATTTTATCGTCATTAGTAAGATTTTAGAAGATAGACTTGTATGTTGTTCTCATTTACACCTTCATGTATTTCAAGACTTTTTTTTTTCTTTCCAGACTTTGTGGTGAAGTAATAAAACGTTTCGAGACTAAAGGTTATAAATTGATAGCCTGTAAACTTGTACAGGCATCTCGTGCTTTGTTGGAAGAGCATTATGCTGAACATAAATCTCGGCCCTTTTTCGAGGGTTTGGTTTCTCATATGTCCAGTGGACCAGTTATGGCTATGGTATTCCAAGGAAAAGATGTTATCCAGGCTTCTCGTAGTATGATTGGCGCAACCAATCCAATCGCATCCCAACCTGGAACCATCCGTGGTGATTATGCTCTCGACACTGGAAGAAATATTGTTCATGGCAGTGATGGTCCAGACTCAGCTAAAAGGGAAATTAATTTGTGGTTTACACCAAAAGAAAAAATTGCCTGGGAAAGTTGTATGAAAGCTCAGCTTTATGAATAAACTGAACATTTTTACTGCTGCTATTACTAAAGATCAAATAAATTTTATTAAATTTATTTCTTTGTTTTTTGAGTAATTATCTGATGCAGAAATTTTCCTTAAGGAACTTTTAGAAAAGTCTTTCATTGCCGTAGCTCAAGTGTCTCTTCTCATTAACCCAGAGCCCACCATTTCCTTCTTAGCTATGCTACTGACCCAAAACAAAATCTGCGTTCTCCAGTTTTTTTGTGTGTGTTGTATATTAAAATATGAATATTTGCTTTAGATTTGAAGAGAAAAAATAATTTCGAGCAACCCCCCCCCCGCTACATGCACCTTTTTTTTATTTTTCTAAATTCCCCAAAATAGGCTAATTTTGCAGATTTTAAATTTTCTGTATTTAAAACAAAAATGGAGTTTTTCTGAAGACCCCCCCCCCCTTCATTTTGTTAATGTTGACTTAAAAGAAGCAGGTACATTTTTTAATTTTTAACATGAACAGTAGTTTTCTATTGATTGTACCTTATTTTATTAAAGTAAAATAAGGTACAATATTGCTCTCTTAAGGTTTTTTAACATTAGAAGTTGAACTCTGCAGGTAACTGATTTTAATGTAAAAATACTGAATAGATTAACTCATTACATCAAAGTATTTTGTCTAAATCTTAGTGTTTGTTTTTTATATATGGACAATAGCGTTTCCACAGGCCCACAAGAGACTTATCAGCTGTGAGAGGAATCTGTTTTAAGAATTTAGGTGTTACACTTTAGATCATTCAGACTTTAACAGTGTTTGTCACGATATTGCCAATGAAGTGTGTGTGTGTAAAAATTCTCAAGTTATGCCATTAGCCTGGATTTCCTTGACTTTCACTTATTTGTCCCTATCATCTATCGTTCTCAGCAGGTCCTCCACACCATATCCTGTATCCTTACTGCTGTTGTTGGTAAGTTCTTGTTAGTTGGCCAGTACTGGAATGTCCATATGAAGGGGTCTATAGAACATTACATATTCTTTGTGAACAAAAATAGCAAGACAAATAGGAATATTTTTACTTGTCCTCAACAAGTTTTGACTTGGGCCATTGTCAGAAAATTTTATGCCACAAAAGATTTTTCTATCCAAGTGTCTTTAACTGATCTGTTGTCATCAATTGGCAGTGAATCCTTCCCTGGGAAGATATTTGTGTCTTTTTTTTTATTATATATATATATATATATATATATATATATATATATATATATATATATATATATATATTATGAACTTACCTGATAATCACGGGTGGAGTGGGGGACTCCATGACCTGATGACTTATGTACTGGATTGTAGCCTTGAAGTGAGTTCAAACTCCAGTTTTGCTCTTTCGATTAGTTTTGGACTCTCATTCCTATCCCCCCCCCTCGCTATGGGTTAAATAGAAGACGCATTTACAGCTTACATTTTCATTTGTATCAGAATGATAGTTATACTTAAGATTATTCTTAAATTGTGAAATTATCAAGCATTTAGCAAAGCTACTTTAACTAGTAAGTTGGTGTATATAAGCTAAGTTGACAGGGAAAAGATTAACTTAAAAGGACTTTCTTGAAAGAAAATAGCCTAAATGTTTTCCCCTACCAAAGTCTCTCAAAAAAACTAGTTATCTACCATGGTTTAAAATTTTGATTAACATTTAAGGTCTTTCTCTCTCTCTCTCCCTCCCCCCCCAAGTTGGAGTCTTGGTGTGCTGGATAGTTTAGCTTATCTATGATCTGGCTATAAGTTAGCAATAAAAATGACATGCAGGAACTGTCAATCCCAATAACTGGATGAGAATGGCTTTTTTTAAGGTAAGTCCAGGTCCAGGGCTGTAGCCCAGACACACCTGAGGGCTCAAAAATGCATTGGGCCCCATTGGCATTCTCTTTTAAAAAAAAAAAAAAAAAATTCCTTGCCCCGCCAAGGAGGGTTAAAAACTAGTGGGATGCTGATCTTGGCTGCATGACGCAAATGCTGGGCTCCTGCCTAGCACTTTTCAGTCAACCGCGACCGTCGCCAGAGACACAACCTGATTGATCTCTGCAGTCGGTTGAAGTGTTTCATGAGTCTGGACAACAAGTGACACAAAACGGCTTTAGATTAGCTAAAAGTTGTTGAATATTCATTCTTAGTAGGTTCAGTAAGGTTGTTTCTATCCAAGGAGGTTCTTTGGCGATTTTTCAATTTATTTACATACACCACTGAGCAAGAAAACATACCATGGTCACAATACTTTCTAAAAGAGTAATTAGTTGAAGGGTTGGATAAAAAGACAAATAAACTTAAATGACTAAAAAAAAAAAAAAACTCGACAAAAATACTGGATAGAAAGTCGAATACAATCGTAACTTGCAAACATAACATTCCCAGAAAAGCATTTTACATTTATTGTAATATGGCTGTACCGATATGTCATATGCCCTACCAGCATACAAGTGTGGCTCAAGGCCATTTTTTTTTTTTTTGGTGGGTCTGGTTGCAGAGCTGAAGCCCACATGCGTCTGGCATTTCCTTTTTCGGGGCACGCCAGGAGATAAACCTAAGCCTGGAGGGACGGCCCCCTGAGACCAGAGGTAATATTATGGCTGTGCCAGTTAGATTATTCCTTAAGGCCAGCTTTCATAAAATTCAACACCATTAATAAACGAATTTCTTACCAATAATAACCAATAAGACATCCACTCCATGCCTGTATTTGCCTATGCCTCCCACCAGACATCCCACTCCCATGCTATTAATGCCATTTTAGTCTATCATGTCGCAATACCTCATTCAAACATTCCCTCAAGAATTTCTGGGGGCATTTTCTTCTGCTCATGGTATTAAAAGATTTTGCTAAAATTCATAGAAGTACTTGATATTTAAAACTTGGCAGTGAACATACCTAAATCTTTGCAAATTCATGATTAGAGGTTTTAGAAGATTTCAATTTTATTTTTTAATTTTAAGTGGTGGTTTTACTTTAAATTGTAAATTAAGTTGGTTTGTCATAAAATCTTGTTTTTTAACAGTTAAAGGCAGTTTTTATTTTAACACACCAAGCTCTGGTTTCTATGAAAAGTTTTCAAATGTGTTTTGAATTTTAATATTTTTTAAATTTGGAGCTTTTGTCATGGTTTCTGTTAGTTGAAAATGTGATATCAAAAATTAAAGTTAAGAAATTATATACAGTATTTACATTCCAAATATGCCTTAAAATATATATATATATATATATATAATTACTTTATTTCATTATCCATGACTTTTTTCCCCCGAATATTTAAGTGCTACTTACGTTTCTCTCATTGATACTTAGTTTCAATTTTTATTTTCTGTGGAATTTTGGTTTGGTCCATGAAATTTTTCTCAAATAATTCAATGTCTTTTGTTTGTTTCTACCATAAAGAAAAATATAAATTTGAATTTTAAAAAAATCTGCCATTAGGTATATTGGAAAGTTTTCAACATTTTTTTTGAGGTCCTGGAGTTTGTGTTATATCTGCTCGGAGATGTGGCTCCTTTGGCAGGAAAGGGCGCCTTGAGTGGTGTGACGGTTAGTAAGCTAGATAGCAAACCCACACGAGTGAATTTGAGTCTCATCGGGTGCCACCTTTAAGCAAAAAGCTTAGTAAATGACTATTTTTAGTAAAAAATGAAATTTGAAATATTGTGTAATAAATTATAGGTTGGTTGAGCTTCAAATTAGTTGTGATTCTTTTTTTTAGTCAATTGTAATAGTGATGTGTGTGAACAAATATATAAATGACAATATTTCTTGTTTGGTTTTTTTTTTTTTAATTTCTATCAGCATTTTCTTGAATGTTCTTACTTGTGACATCAAAAAATTTGTTGATAAAATTCAAATAAGTTAAGGATTTTTTTTTCTAGCTTCGAAAAATGTTTATCCAAATTGTTCCAGCAATGTTGACATATAAACACTTGAATTTTTATCAGTAAAAATTTAAAAACTTAATTCTTAGGGTTTTTTGTCTCTCTCTTTTTTAAGAAAGAAAATAGTTGAATCATGATGAACAAAGACAAGCCCCCACCCGCCTTTTTTAATTAAGTTATGAATGTAATGAAAATAATGAATTGTTTGAAATTCTGGTATTTATATATTTAATATGTAAAACTTTTACTTGTTAAGTTGATAAAAGTTTAAAAAGACTTTAAAACTTTTTTTTCTTTGGTTACAAAATTTAAAGTACCTTTTTGTAGAAAATGAAAAATTCAACTTAACTTACAGTTCATTGTTTTTATTAATGTTTATTGTTTCATTTAAATTAAAATGATACTTTGATTCAATCTAAAATTTGTTAGTGTTTTCTTTCTTAGGAAGTAGATTTTCACTCTGATATAATTTACATTTAAAAACCATGGATGTTTTGCTATTTGAAATCAAACAGAGTGAACATATGTAAATATACATTTTTAAAGACTAATTGTTCTTGAATAAATTTAAAAATATGAAAAATTAAATATTTCATTTTTAATTTAAGAAATTATAAACTGCTGATCATGAAATCCTTTTTTTTTCAGTTTTTGAATCAGCACAAGCATTATTTTAAAAAATTTAAATGTAAATTTAGAATTTATATTTTAAATGCATGCATCAGTTTCTTTGAAAACTTTTGTTTTATGGGGGAAGGCAAATTTCAGAGACTTCTTCCTCACAGAGATAATAATTTCCTGCTGAAAATGTAATTTCTTATTCTCATTCCTAGGATACATGAATGAATGAATGTTTAATTAGAAGGTTTATTCTATAATAATAACAAATTAAACTGGGGATGAAAACATTTGATTTGTCTTTTAAAATAAATTTTGAAAAGAATTAAAATCTAATAATTAATAGACTTGTAATTTGAATTATAAAAAATCTCTTTTTAATGCCAACTTGTTTTATAGGTAAACTTTTCGTAAATATCATTATGGTGAATATTTGTATGGAACATTATTTCTTGAGGATCTGTGAAAACCATTATTTTATATATATTTTTTTAAACGTTTATGCATAGTGTTTGCCAATGGTTCGGAAGACCGGGATTCAATCCCAGGTCGAGTCATACCAAAGACTCAAGAAATGGTACTTGATGCTGCCTTGCTTAGCACTCAGCATTATACGGTAAAAATCAAGGGTAAAGTGGAGCAATCCAGGGTAAGGAGTAGCGCCCTCCCCTACACTTCAGTGTAGTAGCTATTGAAAAGGGAGCCTTTGGGTCACTCTTGATTAAGGTCGCCAACTTTACTTACTTATGGATAGGAAATACTAAACATCACAGTTCACTTAGAAACCAAAAAATCTTCTTTCACTTTTTAAATTATATTTTGACTTTCCTTAAAATTAAGTTGAAAATGGCATTTCTTTCCCTCTATCTTCAACATTTGAATAAATTTTAACAGTTGTCATATTTGTTGTTAACTAAGTTTGGCACAAGATCAACAGTTATAATCCAAGTGAATGAATGAAATTAGTTAAAACTAAACACACTTAATGCTATTTCATGACAATAATCTTTTCGGCTAATTCAATAATTCATCTCAACTGAAAATATTTAATCATTGGTAAAACTGAGTTGCATGAAGATTTGATTTCTGAAGTTTTAGAATTTTCCTGAATATGAAACAATAATTTTGTTTTACTTTTATGTAAAAAGTAATTATAAATAATTTCAAAGATTTCTAGGAAAATTTTATGGGAGCTTTTATCTAAATGACTCTCGGGTGACTTTGTATGTTTGATTTTTGTCTTTGGTTACCATAATTTACATCATCTCTGAAAATGTGAGAAGTAACATGAGAGATGAGACCTTTATGACATAAATAAAGCATAGATATTTTAATCAATTGATGTACTGGGATTAGCTGTCATATATTATGTAATTCAGTTGTAGTGTCTTTTGTTGAAGTGACTACTTTTTTTTAATAAATGTTCAGGATCTCTTTATAGTTGCTGCTGAGTCATCACGTTGAGATCTTTGTGAAAGCTGTTGCTACAACTTAGTAATCAATTGATGTCTCTTTGAAATGGCTCCCCCTAGAGTCTATTCTCTTCTGACTGTTAGATCAAATCGACCTTCTTATATAAGCATAGAATCAACTAAGAAATCAACTTGCTCGAAAGTCATGTAACAGTTGTTGATTGGACAGAAAATATTTTTTTACTCTTTATAGATTTTTCTTGCATGAACCTGGTCATAATTTTGGTTTGTTTTTGTTGTATGAGCAGTGGTTGAACTCTTCTGATTTGATTATAAAAAGGAGTTCTGACAGGTTACAATGTTGGATAGTGATTGGAAGATTTCTTAAACATACTGCATAAGTTGCATGATTGGCATGACAAGATGTGTGCTTGTTTTTTAGGGTAAACAGGACAATACCCCAATGGAAATGCCATGTTGGTTGCGTGGGTGGCCTGACAGTGTATCCACTTATTTCCTAAGGTAAACAGGATGCAATTGTTCCTCAGTAGAAGTGCTCTGTGGGCTGTGTAGGTGGTATGCTAGACAGGAGGCGTGTTCCCACATGACACATGGGTGGAAGGTGTAGCCATGAGGATTGTGTGGTTGTCCTGAAAATTATATAAACCAGGAAAGAATTTCAACACTGGCAGAACAAAGCATAAAGGCAGGGAGGTTTCACAAAAAAATCGTACCATTGCCAGTGTGTATGTGTGTGCATTTCAACCATCTCCCACTCGCTCTTACTCTACCCATATGTACATTTTGGGTAATAAAGACAAAACAAGAAAAGAAGCAGATTATATTTTTATACATCAGCGTTTTTGTTGTTCTTCCCAGTATACAGCAATGACAAATAAAAGAAAATACATTAGCATAATTTCAAACAAGTATCGTACATTTTACTTTCTCTTTTCTTATGCAGTCCTGTTGGTTGGGGCTTAGAATATTAGACTAGGCTAATTGTATCCTCGGCAGAGGGGTAAGATCACCCTTTCATTGTCATTACTCCTAGGTCCACTCTGACCTGGAGTGGAAGTAACTTTGAGTCCTATCTATGCAGATCAAATAGATTTGTTTAAAAATTATTCATATTTCATAGGACCTCGTGTACCAAAAAAAAAAACTCTCTTAAGAAACAACTACACAAAAATATAAATGTACAATGAACACAATTCCCTAACTTCTAGGTATAAAATCATCCTAGACAGGCTGACATACTGTTAAAATCAATCAATCTTTTCTCATGGTATCTATATTAGATAAGAATATGATCAATATGATTTGAATTCAGTTTCTAAAAATAAATGAATTTAGCTTTAAAATATGAGTGGTTATTGAATTTAAAAGTTAAAAATTAAACAGATTGGAATTATCATCTGAATTGCTTTGCTGCTAAGGAATGATAATGAAAATGTTTGTTGCTAAGAAAGGATAATAAAAATTTCCTTTTTTAAAAAAGCTAATAGTTTTAGGTTATCAATCAGCATCGTTCAAGTTATATATAATGTGCACTAAAAATGTTGAGACGGAAGCTGTATTTACCAAGACAGATATAAAGAGTGAGTGAAATATTAATTTTCTTCAAAATAACCTTTTGGGCAATCCAAACACTTATTCCAGTGAATTTTTCATTGGTCAAAGCACCTTTAAAATTCCTCTTTTGATATAGTATGAAGCTGCACCATTGTATTTCTTGTAATGTCTTCAACATTCTCAAATTTTACCCTTGATATGAATTTTCAGTTTAAGAAACAAGAAAAAAATCCCAGGAAGCTATAACTACTGAGTATAGAGAGTGTTGCACTTGCACAATCCTGTGTTTCATCAAATTCAAACGTATCAATTATCTTTTTAAAATTTGCACTGACTTATTGGAAGAAAATTTAAATGTCAAGACATAAGACACATCGCATTATTTTAAAAGTCACTCAGTTGTGTACACATGTTCATTGAATTTTAATGCTAAAAAATGTAAATTCAAGTCTCGATCCTTTTTTTTTATCATTTCATCTGGGACTTATTAGTCAAATTATATTTTATACATAATTTTTCCTTATTTGGCTAAATATTTAGTGAAAAATAAAAGTAATTCTAGAATTAAATAACAGTCGAATAAGGTAAGGGGAATAACTCTTTTTTTTTTTACAGTTCTTCATAACCTCCCTTGAATTATTTTAAGGGAGATAACACTCCTATTTTCCCCAAAATGGATTTTCTTGGTAGATAATTTCAAAAAATATATATATTCTAAAATCTTTTGGAATTTAATTAAAATTTACAGCAAATTAGAAACTTTGTCTTAGTGATAGCTTCCTTTGAGGAGAGGATAATTTGTAAAAATATTATTCATATGAATCAATGTATCTTCAAAGATATTTGTGAAGAGACATTTTCTTTAAGTGGGGAATCCCTGTGTCGTAGGGACTAATGTGCTGGACTACAACAATTAGAGTTAGCAAGTTTCAACTCCATTTGCACTTTGACATTCACTTGACAATTAATGCCTTTAGGAAAGGTATGAATTCCCTCGTCTCTACTTTGATTCTATGGGTACCCAATACTGTTCTTTTGTAAAAAAAGGGCTTACAGGAGTACATATCGTACAGATAGCTTATGAAAGTTGATATTCCATTAAATAAAGAAACCAAAACAAACTATTTTCTTTGTATGAACATATTTGCAACACACACACACACACACACACACACACACACACACACACACACACACATCTATCACATACAAGTGACAGTCTTATGAACTAGGAACTACTTTTCCTTAAAATTAAAGAAGAAAAAATACTTTTTTTTTTAAACATTAAATCACCATAGAATTTACATTACAATGATTTGCAAATGTTAATTATTAAAATTATTATTAAGGTCTCATCACTTGTATGCCATTGTCTGATAAAGAAGGCAGGTAGGTGAAGGGAAATATTTCTGTGATTAACAATAAATAGACCAGAACATTTTCTAAAAATTTATAATCAATTTAAAATTACCCAAAACCTGAAGCAAACAGCATCATACAGAATTGGAATGTTGGTCACTGATTCCATTTCCTAGGATGATAATCATTACACTAAGTGTAATCACTTTCTGTTATGGCTCATCTTAAACCTTTCCGTTGTGGCTGATCTTAAATCTTTTTGTTGTGGCTGATCTTAAATCTTTCTGTTGTGGCTGATCTTAAATCTTTCTGTTGTGGTTGATCTTAAATCTTTCTGTTGTGGTTGATCTTAAATCTTTCAGTTGTGGTTGATCTTAAATCTTTCAGTTGTGCTTGATCCTAAATCTATCTGTTGTGGTTGATCTTAAATCTTTCAGTTGAGCTTGATCTTAAATCTTTTTGTTGCAGCTGAGCTTAAATCTTTCCATTGTGGTTAATCTTAAATCTTTCTGTTGTGGCTGATCTTAAAGCTTTCTGTTGTGACTGATCTTTAAATCTTTCCGTTGTGGCTGATCTTAAACCTTTCTGTAGTGGTTGATCTTACACCTTTCTGTTGTGGTTGATCTTAGATCTTTCTGTTGTGGCTGATCTTAAATCTTTCTGTTTTGGTTGATCTTACATCTTTCTGTTGTGGCTGAGCTTAAATCTTTTTGTTGTGGCTGACCTTAAATCTTTTTGTTGTGACTGAGCTTAAATCTTTCTGTTTTGGTTGATCTTAATACTAATACGTCATAACATTTTTCATTATAGTCAATCCTTAATTTTTATTTGTAACAGAATTGATTACTTAATTATTTGTCATGAATAATCAAATAGAATTTTTCTTAGTTTTCAGCATAGAAAATTGATGTAGATTAGAAAATAGAAATCTGAAAAAGTTTTATCAGCATTAAGATGTGTCAACAGCATTCATTCCCTTTGGCTCTCTCTCTCTCTCTCTCTCTCTCTCTCTCTCTCTCTCTCTCTCTCATCATTTATCCCTATTGGCAAGTCTTCTAGATGGCATCCAATGTCTGTCCAAAGCTGATGAATGTGAGATTTTGCTGATCACCCAACACTAGTATAAATGTCTATATTATGAATTCATCCTTACTTTTCCAGCTATGTGACCAGTATGTCTATTGCTCGTCTTATTTGGATGATTTGTGTGATGAGAGGTAAGTGATCATTCAGCTGCTCTTTTGTAGGGTGCTGTTTCCAGGATTTATTTAAAACAGCACGTAACATCCTTGTGTAGTTTCCATCTAGCTTTTCTCCAAGCAATTTATAAAGTCCAAGTGGTGCAGCCATACAATTGTATGTCACATAGCTACAACTTGGAAGAATTCTTGTTTTATTTTATCAGAGTCCAGATTTCCATATGGTCATTACCCTATCAATAGCAGTTCATGCCTTACTAATGCTTTCAGTTGATGAGATACTGCTACCTTGGTATGTGAACTGGTCTCCTGATTTCAGACGTTTGCTATTTAATGAGGAGATGGAACCATCTTGATTAAAACACATGAATTTTGTTTTATTTTAGTTAATATAATGATCCATATTTGTTGCTGCCGACTCCAGGCTATGCAGTGGTAAAAGGTTTCATCATCATCATCATCATGTCATGCCGCTAGCACGGACATCCCTGACCCTCTCTCGCCACTTCTCCCTATCGTTCATCGCCTCTGGCAGGTTTTCAGGGCTACATCCCATATCCTCACATAGCTGCTGAATGTATGTTCATGCTGGTCGTTCTGCTTTTGCTCGGCCATATGTGGGGGTCCATAGGAGTGCATCATTTATGAGCTCGTCCCTGCTTCTCCAGCACTGTCCTGCATGTCTGGTTCATCTAACTTGGATAGTTTTCATGATAGGAGGCAGGTGGCCGTACAGTTGGTGCCTTGTGGGGTGTTGCTGCCAGGACTTGTTCAATATTGCTCGCAGCATTCTTGTGTAATTGCCGTCTAGCTTCTTCTCCCGCCGTTTAATTAGCATCCCAGTAGTGCATCGTGTCAAATATTTGTATAGTCAATCTATTTTGTCATGTACAACTATAGATATATACATACTGTAATGTATAAAATTCTGTCCAAGGTATTGACTGTCCCCCTTCTTTCTCTACATATATATCTATATTACTATCATTTTGAATTTATAAAATATACTGTTGCAGTACAGTGTATTGTTCTGTGGAGATACAATAATTATCTCCACTAGATAATTTACATGTGTTTTGGAGGCCTCCTAAGATGTCATATGACAGTATCAGACACTCATTCTTGAGCAATTTTTGTCTTTATTCTTTGAACAGAAGACACATTGTCTTGGACTTCACCAGGAAACTGTCAGACCACATTACTATGTTATCGACACTTATCAAGTTAGTGTTTTTCCATTTTGTACCCTTTTTACATCCTGCTTGTTCATAGAACAATATATGTGTAATTCTGTTGTGGCTGAGCTTAAACCTTTCTGGTGTGGTTGATCTTAAACCTTTCTCTTATGGCTGAGCTTAAACCTTTCTGGTGTGGTTGATCTTAAACCTTTCTCTTATGGCTGAGCTTAAACCTTTCTGGTGTGGTTGATCTTAAACCTTTCTCTTATGGCTGAGCTTAAAACTTATATGTCATAACATTTTTCATTATGGTTAATCCTTAATTTTTATGTGTAACAGAATTGATTACTCATTAGTTTGCCATGAATAATTAAATAGAATTATTCTTAGTTTTCAGCATAGAAAATATTACCGACACTTATCAAGTTAGCATTTTTCTATTTTGTACCCTTTTTACATTCTGCTTGTTCATAGAACAATATATGTATAATTCTCTCATGAGATAGGTTTATGTATTCTTTCCTTATAGTGTCACCTGCATGTATATCATGCATATTAAATATCAAGTGTTCTTTTATGTGTAAATGAGCTTGTATTGTCTTTCCTTCCATTTTGTTCAATACTAGTATATCATGGATTATCTTAGGTAAACTCCTTGAATAGTTTTAGAATGTGACATTACCAAAAAGTCAGTAATTGGTGACCATAGTTGAGGGCAGCCAGAAGGCTCCCTTTTCAATAGCTACTACACCGAGGGGTAGGGGAGGGCACTACTCCTTTTTCAGGATTGCTCCACTTTACCCTTGATACATACCTTATATTGCTGAGTTTTAAGCAAGGAGGTATCAAGTACCATTTTTAAAGTCTTTGGTATGACGCAACCGAGGATTGAACCTAGGTCTCTTGGACCGTAGGCAAACACTCTACCCACTAGGCAAAAAGTAGCAAAAAGTAGCAAAAAGTAATTGACTTCAATTCTTAGACTCTAAGTTTTTAATTTGCAACACAAACCGCATATTGTTTATGAAACCTACTGTTCTTAAGTGGTCACTTATCTAAGTATTGAGCAGGCTAATTGTTGCTTAACTTTGGTAATTAGCCTGGAACCAGTGCTTTAAGCGGGACTTGACCATAAATCAGGAACTCTCGAACATTTGCAAGTAAGTGAAACATGAAATTTATTTCTTTGTACTTTTTTCTTTCAACTGAAAAAAAAATAATTCGCTTCAATCGAAAGTTTTTTTTTTTCAAACTTTGTTAACGTCATTATATAAAACCTAACCGATAAAATGAAACGCAGTTTCTTCCAGGCAGCGGTCACATCGATACTGCTATATGGCTGCACTACATGGACGCTAACAAAACGGCTGAAGAAGAAGCTAGACGGCAATTACACAAGAATGCTACGTGCAATCTTAAACAATTTCTGGCGGCAACACCCCACAAGACACCAACTATACGGCCACCTACCCCCTATCATGAAAACTATTCAAGTTAGACGAGTCAGACATGCAGGACACTGCTGGAGAAGCAGGGACGAACTCATAAGTGATGTACTCTTATGGACCCCCACACATGGCCGTGCAAAAGCAGGATGACCAGCACGAACATACATTCAGCAGCTATGTGAGGATATGGGATGTTGTCCTGAAGACCTACCTAGGGTGATGAACGATAGGGAGGAGTGGCAAGAGAGGGTCAGGGATATCCGTGCTACCAGCGCGATATGATGATGATTGCTATATGTGAAAAGGCTATTTCTAAGTTTATAACTCAAATTCTCATCATGTTATGGCAGTATTTATATGTATATACATATGTAGGATTGCCAGCCTTGTTTGCTAAAGAATTTCTACCAATGACCACTAGATGGCATTGTCAAATCAGTATATAATAAGAGATCATGTAGATTTTGACCTGATCGAGACACAAGGACTTGTTCTTGTGTGTGTTTTCCTGTCATGTTAAACATTAGACCACAAAATGTTATGCAGCATACAATGTTTTTAAAGAGGTGTGCTTAGAGTAATGATTATTGTTGTAGGAAATGAAATTGGAGACTTGAGTTCAAATCCTGGTTGAAACAGTTTGCATTTCACTTTGTGCTAATACATTTGAGAAAGACATGAATCAATCTGTTTTGGTTAAATTTTAGGATAGTTAAATTGTGGGATAGTTTTTTTAGTCTTGTTAAGGCAACCAGTCTAGGAGAAGGAAAACTTTGAATTCAAACTAAGTGTACTCTGCTTAAAAAAACTTGACCATGTGTTGCATCCTGTTTTAGATGGTGGATGTAAGCTTACTTGCTCAAACATTGGAATATTTCATTCGACCTAACCAATATCTAAGGAATTCTACTCAAATATGTAAGTCTCTCTAACTTTTATTCCTCTTAGAGCTTTCCATACGCATACATACAATAAGAACATCTCTCTCTCTCTACGCATCTTCATTAAGTCATTTTGTATTTTTTCTATTTCTTAATTGGACACATGATTGTTCTTGTGTTCGCTATGAGGAAACTTTGTTTTTTATCTTGCAATCTAATCAACAAATATTCTCCATGAAATTCTTTTACAGATTTATATCTAATCACATTTCAGATGGGGGAGTCCAATGGGGGAGTCCATAATGGCCAAAAGTGCAACACTGCAGCCTCCAAATAAGTGAGTTCAAACTCTAGTCACACTATTACATTTACTTTTGGATTAACACTTTTTGGGAAAGGTATTTACCTCCCCATCCCCCTTCCAGCTATGGATTTAATAGTATTACTGCTGTTCTTCTACAAAGATGAC
This sequence comes from Sepioteuthis lessoniana, assembly GCA_963585895.1. Classification (NCBI taxonomy): domain Eukaryota; kingdom Metazoa; phylum Mollusca; class Cephalopoda; order Myopsida; family Loliginidae; genus Sepioteuthis; species Sepioteuthis lessoniana. The sequence continues at coordinate 4,892,751 of OY757929.1, read as the reverse complement.
TTAAGTATTAAATAACCCATGAAGGTTGATATGCCATTTAACAAACTATAACTCAGTTTAACCAGCTCATTGGTCTAGTGGGTAGAGTGTTCGCCAATAGTCAGGGAGACCTGGGTTCAATCCTCGGTCACATCATACCAAAGACTTTAGAAATGGCACTTGATACCTCCTTGCTTAAAACTCAGCAATATAAGGTACGTATCAAGGGTAAAGTGGAGCAATTCAGGGAAAGGAGTAGTGCACTCCCCTACACCTTGGTGTGGTAGCAATTGAAAAGGGAGCCTTCTGGTCGCCCTCAACTACGGTCGCCAACTATAACTCAGTTTAAACATACCATTGGGAGATCTTTATCTGTATGATAATTTGAAATTCTCTAAGATAAAGAATAAAGCAATTTTCTTTCCAATTTACAAATGTATGGTAATTTTCTGATATGCTGAACATTGTTTTTTAATTGTCCAAATTCTATCTATAACAGGATGAATCTTATCATACTAATTAGACTCATTCACTCCTTCCTAAATAGAAGCATCAATATCATCATAGATCAATGTGTTCATGGGTCATTTAGTCTATCATATATATCACATATATAAACCTAATTTATGGCCAAGATAAGTCATTCAGTTTTCTCCTCTCAAATGATATAATAACAAATCATAGAAACATCAATATGATAATGGCTGGCACTTACCATAAGTTCACATGTCGTTTAATCAGCTTTTGGTATGGCAACCCATCTGTAACTTTGTCACTGAGTTGCTGTGCCAAATATATACACCTGTTTCTCCCTTGTCCCCAAATATAACACTATGTGTCTTCACTATCATCCAAATGGCTACCTCTGAAAGCTGTGTTGACGGGAAATTCCTCCATTATCTGCCATGTTGTGTATTTTTGATCTCAGATAAGGAGATCGATCAAGACAATTCAATTGAATTGAAGTTCAGTTATTGACGGGAAGAAGTGACACAAAAAGCTCGGTCTCCAAATAGAAAGAACAGAAGACAGTGATCTTTCAATAATATTTATATAAAGAAATAATGATAAAAAATATCATAATGTTGAGAAAACACAAAAGCCCGTCCCCTTTCTACTATATGGAGTAATGTGGTATATTTTATCATCAGTTCTTGTGGGTTATAAGAGTTGATTCAGACAACCAATTTCAGTTCATGAAAATTTTCTCTTCATCTCAGTGACAGAGAATCTGTACTTTCTTTTGGATTTGTTTCAGAGCATAAGTTTGAGAAATGATGTTAGACGTGGGTATCTTGGAGACAGCCTTCGATGCCAATTCTCTCTGTCTGCCTGACTGTTCTTTTTCAGCTGATTGTTCTCCATCTGACTGACACCACTGACTCTTTGCTCCGCAATACTGCAGGAGGGGTCTGACAGGTTTTGGGACTACATAAGTTCTCTATTGACTTCTTCTTCCTGCAGTTTACTCCAACCTCTCTTAGATTTTACCTATTACCAACACTCATCAAAAGAGGAGTCTATGAGGAATCTAATCTCCTACTATCTCAATAATGTTTTCCAAATAAGGGATCCTCGTTTCTTCTGTATTGTTATTTAACCAGATGACTCTGCCTATTTTGACAAAATTATACTTTCAGATAATTATATTTGCATTACCCTAGCACTTATTGTTCACTTTCTATCAATACCTTTCCATTGTTTCTCGAAATGACATCTAATATTTTCTTTCTGTCTTTACCATATGTTTCTATGTTGAGCCATTATTTTTCAAATACTTTTTTTTGCAGACATTATCCTGCCATGACATACGATGTGTGTGTTAGTCATAATTGGCAGTCCACTTATTTACAACAAATTCTTATCTTTGAATTTTTCATTATTTCCCCAAAACATTTTATCATAAAATATTTCGCTAGTACGTTTCATACACCTGAAGTTTTAGATAAATAATTGCATTTCCATTGTTCTTAATTCGATCATACCTGAGTCCCTAAGTCCCATCGTGTTTGATTTTGGTTATCTCTCATGCCTTTTCTGACCCGACTTACATTTCTTTTAAACAATTTAAGTACAGAATTTTGTTTTGTCTGTTAATTCTCCCAGAAGGCTGATGATATAAACTTTCAAATTAACCTTTTTTCTTTTTGTATCATCTATTTCACCACACATCTAAGAGAAGGAAAATTCTGAATTTAAACCAGCTGGACTATATTGTTGATGATGGTGCTAAAGTCAGATTGAAACCTCCATAATCAAAGTGTGAAATTTGTGCACTGAATGAACCTGAAGCATTTGTACAAAACCTTTAAAATGCAGTAAAAAGAAAAAGAAATTCAAATGACAATGAAAATCAATTGCAAATAAAGCGGCATGAAAACTTAAATAAAAAATAAAATAAATGTCAGTTTAATTAGTCTGGTTACACAGAACTAATTTTTTCCGACCCATACATTCTGACAACCCAACCATAATTCATTTTTATGCATCAGTCAATGAAATTCTCTGAAAGCAAAAATATAAATGCAGAAATCAAATAAATGTCCTCTCAGTTAAAAGTTTGGCTTTGGGTTACCCTTACAATGCTTTTCACCTGGACTGATGATCTGCTGGGAGGTGTTTGATTGACACTTACAAAATGTATAAGCTTTTATTTGATACTCCTTTATTAAAGAAAAAAAAAAGTTATGTGGGTTTTTAAGTGCGACTGAAAGTGACAAAAGTCGTTTATATCAAAAAAGCTTTGCTTATAAAGAAAATAAGCGAAAAATAAACAATAAAAAAGAATAAAAAATATAATTATTAGGGTGTATGAAAATTGTTTTTTTCCTTAGAGAATTTTACTCAAAGGTTTAGTTTATATACACAATAACAGACTATAACATCATTATATTATCATGTACTAAGTGCATCTGGGCACTGTGTATGGTGTAATAATTAGCAGTAAAGGATAATAGACCATTGTTATAAAATCTGTGTTTCACTAAGTGCTCCTTCTTCTGGCCTTATGCCAAACTAAACTTAGTAAAGGACTAGGACATCTTTTGTGGTGTAATGGTTAGCAGCATAGGCTGGCATACCTTTATTAATGAGTTTGAGTGCTCCATATTTCTAGCCCTGTGCCATAATTGCCTTCAATGAAATTCCTACTGTATTATTCCTACTTTGAAGTATTATGTTGTTTCTAATATTCAGACTCGTAAATGATGTAGAGTGTGGTTTTCAGCCTATACACCTGGTTGCAGATATACACTTGATAACTGTACACTTGGTTGTTAAGGGATAAGATATCTATGTTTGTTACCTTAAAAAACATGTATTGAAATTCAGTTAATAGAAAATTTATGACTGAAAAAAAATCTTGTTTGCTAATTGATAAACACTGACATGATTAGATATCAGAATAAGTGTAGCTATGTTTACTGAACCATTGACACAAGAGAGAAATTATATTTTATGCAAAATTAATGGTGCATTTATTAGGCCTTTTATGATCAAATCATTTTATCAAGTATCAGTAAAAATCTATTTGGCTTTTTTAATAACTGAAGCTACATTATTTGCCTTTTGTAAAAGTACCCAACATAAATTACAGGCTTTATGAGTGAAGTTAATCTACAGTGTATCACAAAAGTGAGTACATCCCCCCTCACATTTCTGTGGATATTTAAGTATATCTCTTCATGGGACAACACTGACAAAATTACCCTTTGACACTATGAAAAGTAGTCTGTGTGCAGCTTATATAACAGAGTTAATTTATTTTCCCCTCAAAATAACTCAAAATATAGCCGTTAAAAGGTAAACCCTGCCAACAAAAGTGAGTACTCCCCTTTGGGAAAGTTGTCAATATTAACATACACCATGTCATCTGTCAATATTTTGTGTGGCCACCATCATTATCCAGAACTGCCTTTACTCTCTTGAGCATGGAGTTTACCAGAGCTTCCCAGGTAGCCACGGGAATGCTCTTCCACTCCTCCATGACAACGTCGTGGAGCTGGCGGATATTCGAGACTTTGCGCACCTCCACCTTCCGCTTGAGGATCCCCCAAAGATGTTCTATTAGGTTCAAGTCAGTAGACATGCTTGGCTAGCTTTACCCTCAGCCTCTTCAGTAAAACAATGGTCGTCTTGGAGGTGTGTTTGGGGTCATTGTCATGCTAGAACACTGCTCTGCGACCCAGTTTTTGGAGAGAGGGGGATCATGCTCTGCTGCAGTATTTCACAGTACATGTTAGAGTTCATGTTTCCCTCAATGAAATGTAACTCTTCAACACCTGCAGCACTCATGCAGCCCCAGACCATGATATTCCCACAACCATGCTTGACTGTAGGCATGACACACTTATCTTTGTACTCCTCACCTGGTCGCCGCCAAACATACTTGAAGCTATTGGAACCAAACAAATTAATCTGCATCTCATCAGACCATAGGACATGGTTCCAGTAATCCATGTGCTTTGTTGACATGTCTTCAGCAAACTGTTTGCGGGCTTTCTTGTGTATCGTCTTCAGAAGAGGCTTCCTCCTGGGGTGACAGCCATGCACACCAACTTGATGTAAAGTGCAGCATATGGTCTGAGCACTAACAGGCTTACCCCCCCACCACCTCTTCAATCTCTACAGCAATGCTGACAGCACTCCTACGCCGATCTTTCAAAGAAAGCATTTGGATTTGATGCTCAGCACGTGCACTCAGCTTCTTTGGACGACCTACTTGAGGCCTGTTCTGAGTGAACCCCGCTCTTTTAAAATGCTGGATGATCTTAGCCACTGTGCTGCAGCTCAGTTTCAGGGAGTTGGTAATCTTCTTGTAGCCTTGGCCATCTTCATGTAGTGCAACAATACGTCTTTTAAGATCCTCAGAGAGTTCTTTGCCATGTGGTGCCATGTTGGAACTTTCAGTGACCAGTACGAGAGATTGTGAGAGCTGCACTACAAATTTGAACAAACCTGCTCCCTATGCACACATGGGCCTAGTAACACATGGGCCTAGTAACACTAATGAGTCACATGACATTTTGGAGGGAAAATGACAAGCAGTACTCAATTTGGACATTTAGGAGTGTACTTTCTTAGGGGTGTACTCACTTTTGTTGGCAGGGGTTTAGCTTTTAATGGTTAAAATTTGAGTTATTTTGAGGGGAAAATAGATTAACTCTGTTATATAAGCTGCACACAGACTACTTTTCATTGTGTCAAAGTGTCATTTTGTCAGTGTTGTCCCATGAAGAGATATACTTAAATATCTGCAGAAATGTGAGGGGTGTACTCACTTTTGTGATACACTGTATATTTATTCAGCAAGAAGATTGCAGACAAGTCAAGGATTCTTTCCCATTTGTTCCTCTTATTTTCTTATTAGAAAACTAGGAGAAACAGCTCTATAGATTGTAGGACAGATAGATTGAAGTTAAACAGCAATATGCCTATGCAATACTTAAATGAGTGATCACTTTGTAACAGCAACCTGAAACCTATATTAAAGCGGCAAACCTTAGAATACACTGACTGTATCTCTTGCAGGGAGTCAAGACTCTCTGGTAAAAAAAAACTAAGTAGGTTGTATTGAGTTTAGCACTAAACTACATCTGATGGCAAGGCTTCTGTTCCGTAGGCTTCTGTTTGGGAGTCTGAAGTATGTCATTATTCCCATTACTCCCAGGTCCACTCTGACTCAGAGTGGTAGTATCTGTTAGAGCACCATCCATTGATCTAACAGATTTGTTTAAATATTATTCATATTCAATAGGACCATGTGCCAAAAATTTAAAAAAAACTTAAACATCTATGCAAAAAATTAAAATTTTAATGTACAATGAACATGATTCCCTGACTTGTAAGCATAAAATAACCATAAATGGATTGATATGCAAATGAAAAAAAAAATGAATTCTCTTTTTTCTTAAAGACAAAAGTTTACTTATTTAGTATATAGTTTGAATGTTGAATATGCAAATTAGCTACAACACATTTGATAGAAGAAAGGAGGAATGAACTTTGAAATTATTTTAACTTTTAAGATGAAGTAAACTTTTTGATGAGTTTTTTCTTTAACTTTTTGATTGTTATAATTTTTTGGCTTGAATACGATGCAATTGTTAATATAAAGAGTAAAATCTAAAGGAAATAAAAATAAAGGGAAAATTTCTAATGAAACTAGAATTCATATCTTGTCTCCTGGGAATTCTTTCATGAACAATGTCAAAACTAATTTATTCATATGAATTTGATACTCACTGGGGAATTCTTGATTTTCCGATTAAGCTGGTTAGAATTCATTCTAGTTAATCAATGAATATATCTATCTTATGTAAGTTAATCTGTTTTGTCTGAAGATAGGTTTCACTTCTTCTGGAAATTACTTCTAAGTTTTTAATGTGTGTGTGTGTGTGGGGATTTACTATGTAAGTATTGTGCTAAAGTTCTAGCTTACTTTATGCAAGTAGGGAGAAGTTTCATTAGACAATATCCCCACTTTTAAAGTATGGAAGCCTCAAAAGACAAAAAAAAATGATAAAGTGACATTTTCTTTTTCTCTGTGACTAAGAATTCAATTTATGGTGCCATCAAAATTCTGACTCTGCTGTTAAGCATTAAATTTATATTGTAAAGTGAACATCCACAGTCATAAAGATGGACACAAAATCAGGGTTCAGTTTAGCATTAGAATTCAACACATTTTACTGTGACTCTGTTTCCATCTTTAAGTTTGATTTTTTATAAAAGTAAAAAAGATTTTGAAAAAAGTGAAGGTTATTTTCAAGCCTATCAAATTTTATAAAAAACATTTTTTTAAGAAATTATCTGAATTTTAACCACAAATCTTGTTAAAACACACTATGAAAACCAGCATAAAATTTTGATGTCTTCTTGTCTCTGAAAACATCCACCTCTGTGCTAGGGCTTGACAGCACAGCAAGTGGAAGTCTGGTGGTGAGTTAGGATTAATCTCAAAGATCATTGATAGCAATGAGCTGTGTTCTACCTGTGATAGTCTAAATAAAGTTAATACCTACCATATTTCCTTTTTATTTTTAAAATAAACTAACTTGTTACCTCCATGTTTGATGAAAAAATGTTTTTAAAAAAATTCTTTAAAAAATGAATCATTTTCTATTCATGCAGGTATCAATTCTTACACAACCGGACAGAAACTTTCTCTTACTTGAGATTGTTTTTTCTTAATGAAAATAAACATACAATTTTACTTTGAGAAATGAAAATAATTGGTTGGTTGATTGTTTGGGTTTTATGGCATATCAACCTTTGTAGGTTATTTAATGCCAAATCTATTTTTATACAAATAATCTATTCTATTTCAAACAAAATAGTTTAGCATGAGTACATAGTTTAATTGTCAAAAACATTTCTATTTCAAGCTATTCAATTCAGTTAAATAGTTCTAATTCAGCTAATTCAGTTTACTACTAGTACAGATTTTGTTTACACATAGCTAAATGCCAAAACAGTTCTATTTCAAAAAATTAATTTCAACATAAGTATACAGTTTAAATGTAAGTTTGTTAAAAACATTTCTATTTCAAGCTATTCAGTTTAGTCAAACAGTTCTAATTCAAACAATTTAGTTTAGCATTAGTATACAGTTTAAATATCAAAACAGTTCTATTTCAAGTAATTTAATTTAGCATAAGTATGTAGATTAGATCTATTTAACCCATAAATAGGACCTTATCAGGTGTTTCCACTCTCAGCCAGAATGGACCTGGGAGCGATGGCAATGAAGGGATGCTCCACATTTCCAATGCTCCAGCATCACTGGAACCTCACCATCAGATTGTTTAGTGTCATAACCAGGACCCTCGTTAGGGAGGGGTCTTACCCCTCTGCAGAAGTGCAGTCACCGTACAGCCAATTGGTCAAGAATTGAAAATAAAACTACAGCCATCATTGATGTGGCTCCAAATTAATGACCCATAATTGAGACATTAGTCCAGTTATTAAAAAGCAATTAAGTGTTTCTTCATTATTAGATTGTTTCTTCATTATCAGATTGTTTCTTCATTATTAGATCATTTCTTCATTATTAGATTGTTTCTTCCTTATCAGATTGTTTCTTCATTATTAGATTTTGTATTTGTTGTTTAATTTTGAGTCTAGTAAATATAATGCTGAGTAATATGTTCATACTGGCAAAATCTATCCAAAGTTTAAAAAACAGTATAAATGCATATTGAAGAAGAAGACAAAGAAGGCAGAGAAAGACAGAATGAAAAGGAGAGAGAAGAGGAAGCAGAAGGAGGAGGATAGAAGAATAAGAAGAGAGAGAAAGAAAGAGGTAGAAGAGAAAGAAGAAGAATCACTGTAAAGAATCTTTTTAGCTGGCTTTATTTCATAAATCTTATTTACAACATTTTACAAAACTTAATAAGTTTAGAGTAGAAGAAGGAAATTACTTAATAAGTCATTGATACTCACCAAAAAGTGATCGGACAGACAGATGCTTCTCTTACCATTATCATTCCTCAGAGTAATTCTACATAATGGGATTTTCTTCGTTGAATGAAAGTTTTAGCCTTAATCCTTTTCTTTTCCGAAAAATCATATTAGGGTTATCAGGAGAGAAAGTGCACCATTTTGGGGTCTTCCTCTTAACGGTTTTATTTGCACACCAACATTGTATCGTAGAATTGTCAAAAGAAAACTTTTGTCACTCCTAAAGGATCACAATTGCCTCACTGGGATAAAACTACATTGCAATCATAATTCTATGCTAATATGAAATGAATTTAGCCTGTTTCATAGTTTTATAACAATTTCAGATATTAATCAATTCATTTATAACAACATAAAATCTTGATTAAAGTTCTTTTCTAATTGTATCATAACTGTAAATCACAGACTATTTTAGCTGTGATGCCAATATAGATGAAGATAATGCCCATTGCAAAGTGACTAAAAAATCTATTCACAACCTCCAAGAATTTTAGATATTCTTACACAATTTTTTTGTTGTCACTATTCCTCACACAGTAATATTTAGGTTGATGTTATTGATCAGTTTCAAAAAATGTAGTAGTAAATGAAACGGCATGAAACAGTGTCATAAACAGTGTGGTTATAACTTAGTTTGAAAAAAGATACAAATTTGATTGGCTATTTTAACAATATAATATATAAAAAGAACTTGAAACACATTACCAAATAACAACACATATTCTTCTGACTCTCTCTCTCTCTCTCCCTGTCCCTATCTGCCATCTCTCTTGATAAGTCCCCGAGACGGCATCCAGTGTCTGCACAGAGTCAATGAATATAAGGTTTTGCTAGTCAGCCAATACTGGTATATCCATGAGTAGGAGTCCACAAGAGAATGTTGCTTACGAGTTGGTCCTTACTTCTCCAGCAATGGCCAGCATGTCTTACTTGTATGGTTTGTGAGATGGGAGGTAAATGGCCGTACAACTACTGTTTTTAGGGGCTGTTTTCAGGACTTTTCCAAAACAGCACACAGCTTCTTTGTGTAGTTCCCATCTAGCTTTTTCTCAAACCATATTTTAGGCCAAATGGCCCAACCATAAAATAATATTGATATGGAAGAATTCCTGTTTTGTTTTATCAGTGAGATCAGATTCCCATATGGTTATTAACTTGTCAATAGTCCATGCTTTTCCTCTGTGTATGTTGAAATTGCTTTCAGTTGATGAGATATTGCTACCAAGGTATGTGAACTGGTCTACCTGTCTTCAGAGACTAGCTATTTAATGAAGAGATGTCACCATAAAACAAATGAACTCTGTTTTATCTGAGTTTACGTAGAGACCAATGCTTCTTACTACCTGCTTCAGACTATGCAACAGTGATTCAACTTGAGCAGATGTATTTGCAAAAAGTACTAGATTATCTGTGCAGTCTGCATAAGTAATAGTTTCTGTGAGATTTCATCTGCTTCTTGCCTTTAAGCACATAAGAACCATTATCAAATTTGTATATTCGTTCTATGTAGAGTGACCTTGTATGACAGTATTTGGTTTAGTGCTATATTAGGAAAATATCTACAATATAAATCTTGGAGAATATTGACAAAAAAGAAATTAGATTTAAAAAAAAAATGAATAAATGCACGATTACCTATGATTGCCTATTGGAATTTTTCTTGCCTTGTTTTCATAAATGATATGTGACAAAAGAATCCTTTTCTTCTTTGGTAGTGACAGAATGTGACAGTCATGTATTCACTTGGCTCAGTAAACCTCTTGCTGAAAAATATCCAAGGCTGAAAAGAAACAAAAAAAAAAATAAAGCAAACTCTTATTTTAAAGTCTCTTTTTTTTGCTCAAAGAACCAAACTAAATTATGAGGACTTCACTTCAAAAATGAACACCTGACTCAAAAACACAAAAAAACTTTTATCTCAGATTTTCATCCTTGAGAAATGAACAATCACACATTTGAGTTCAATTTAGAAATTTCTGATAAAGAAATAAAACATCTTGTTTAAAACAATATTCCTCAGCACGTAGAAATAAAATCTCATGTTTAAGACAATATTCCTCCGCTCAAAGAAATAAGACCACTTGCTTAAGACAATATTCCTCAGCAAAAAGAAATAAGACCTCATGTTTAAGACAATATTCCTTAGCATAAAGAAATAAGACCACATGCATAAGACAATATTCCTCAACACCAAGAAATAAGACCTCATGCTAAAGACAATATTCCTCAGCACAAAGAAATAAGACCTCATGTTTAAGACAATATTCCTCAGCACAAAGAAATAAGACCATATGTTTAAGACAATATTCCTCCGCAAAAAGAAATAAGACCACTTGCTTAAGACAATATTCCTCAGAAATGAGAAATAAGACCTCATGATTTAGACAATATTCCTCAGCTCAAAAAAAATAAAGCTTCACATTTAAGACAATATTCCTCAGCACAACGAAAAAAGACCTCATTTTCAAGACAATATTCCTCCGCACAAAGAAATAAGACCTTATGTTTAAGACAATATTCCTCAGCACAACGAAAAAAGACTTCATGTTTAAGACAATATTCCTCAGCATCAAGAAATAAGACCACATGTTTAAGTCAATATTCCTCAGCACAGAGATGTAAGACCTCATGTTTATGACAATATTCCTCTACACAAAGAAATAAGACCACTTGCTTAAGACAATATTCTTCAGAACATAGAAATAAGACCATATGCTTAAGACAATATTCTTCAGCAGAGAGAAATAAGACCTCATGTTTAAGTCAATATTCTTCAGCACAAAGAAATAGGACCTCATGTTTAAGACAATATTCCTTAGGATTTAGCAGATGCGTGTAATTGTTTAATGGATATGTTACCCTCCAATTTGTAGTAAGTGAGTGTGAATGTGTTCTCGTCTGTATTTTACAGTTATTACTTTCACGTTTAGTCCCACCACAAATACAACACAAATTTTACAACAAGGAACATTAAGAAACAAACAATTAATAATCATAACAAAATAGGAATAAAAAACAATGAGAAATACAGTTATGGCCAGTTGAATGAAATTGGGTTGTTTGCCCTTGTCTTTCTGTTTACATGTTAGTAAAGTCTATCAAATAAATAGGTCCATGGTTGGCTGAAGTAAGGAGGGTAAAAATAATTGGCTTTACTTACATATATGGGTATGTGTGTGTGTATATGAATGATGGACCGTAAATATGGGTCTTTGCTTTCATTAAGTCTGCACGTGTGTTTTCTTAAGATTTTGGTGACAATGTGTCGCATTGATAAAAGAAGATCACATGCCTTTTCCCTTTGAGTCTTATGGCTTGGTTCTCTGCTGTCCGTTCATTACCTTGTTGTGTAAAGTCTTTTTGGTTGTAGATGGAATGAACTTTTGGCCACGGAAGAAATGAATTGAATGACGTTGATTAAATTTCTTATTCATACTTTTTGGGGTCACTAAAGTGGACCAAAAAATATTTTTATTGCGGGTCTTAAAATTCAAGCACGTAGACATTTCTTGACCAATCAGATTTGTATAATTACTTATTTGTTTTTGAGCCTAAAAATTTTCTGTTAATTCGTTTCTGATCCGGATTTTCTAGAATGTTCTTATTCTATGCTTTTAGCTGATTGGTTGAAAAATATAAAAATGTAACTTCAATGCTAATGCGGTTTTGATCCGAAATTTCTAGAACGTTCTTATGTATGTTTTTGGGGTTGATTATTTTAAGGCTAAAAAAATGTGTATTCTATAAGCACAAAGAAATAAGATCTCATCTTTAAGACAATATTCCTCAGCACAGAGAAATAAGACCTCACGTTTAAGACAATATTCCTCAGCACATAGCATATAAATAGTAACTAGCTGAGGACAGAAGTTCAAAATAATTCATTCACCATTCCTCAGTTAAAAAAGTTAATAATCCTAATGCCATGAGACTCTCTCCGCTCTTTCCAAACCAAATTATTTATACCTTCTCTCTGGTAGCCTGTCAACATTCAAAACAAATTCATTTATATCTCTTTAGATGTATTTATTAGATGTGTACACATAAATGTCGACATTCTCTGATCCAATTTGGTTTCATATTTAAAACCTATTGTTAAACTTATCAATATTATGCACTTGATAAAGAATCAACTAGAATGACCACAATATATGTGTGTGATTTAAAAACTAATACTCAGTGGAGATATTTAGTTGTATATATTTGAACCAATTCCTATAAACATGACTTCTTACTGGATCAGTAGTCAGCATTCCTGATTTGGCTTGACACACTTTCACACAAGAATATCAGTAAATAAGTAAAGTAAAAGTAAAGTTAGCGACTGTAATCAAGGGCGACCCGAAGGCTCCCTTTTCAATAGCTACTACACCGAGGTGTAGAGGAAGGCGCTACTCCTTTCTCTGGATGGCTCAACTTTACCCTTGATACATACCTTATAATGCTGCGTGTTAAGCAAGGAGGTATCAAGTACCATTTTTTAAGTCTTTGGTATGACTCAACCTGGGATTGAACCCCAGTTTACCGGACCATTGGTGAACACTCTACCCACTAGACCAATGAGTTGGTTTATTTTTACTTATTAGTAAATAAATACTATTAAACTTTTCTCCATTAAGAGATGAACATCAATGCACAGCTTAATTGTCAAATAGCTAAAGTATCAGGTTGTTCCATTAGTAATGCCTGAATTTAGAGTCAGTAAAATTATCACAAATGCACGTTTTATAAGAATTTATTCATTAACATCGATTTCATTTTTATCTTTAACTTCCTTCCATAGATTCACAAACTATACTTTGAATAATTCATTTTTGAAGCCAAGGATTGCTCGTAGCCTTTTCAGTTATGTTTTAAATTTCTACTTTACAAAATTATCCCTCATGTATACATGACACTAAATGTTCACCTAAAAATAAGATTTTCATAGTTTAGTCTATGCAGGAAAAATATAGTAATTTGTACTGTTACTCTGAATTTTGATGTTTGCATATTTGTTAAAATTAACATTCAGTCTATATCTGTTCATAATTATCTATACCATTGTGAAAGGTATGAAGCCTCTTATCCTCCCAGTTATAGGCTCAATAGTACAACTACTGTTCTACAAGGATAATTTTGGCATTGAATAACCCACCCACCTGCTCAGCTAGAGCTATAGTATATGCTGACTACACCTCTGTAGAGGGGTAAGATCTCCTAATGAGGCTACCTGTTGGCCTGTAATGCTTAAGGATGGGACCCTGGGAGTTGAGAAGTTCTTTACTCAGCAACCAAGCAGTCAAGTGACTTGCGACATACCACTTTGGCTTTTATTGGGATAGACAGGCGGCTGGACAGGCCTAATATCAAACACTTGCCTGGTTACATCAAACTCTAACATGTATATGTTTAGTCCTGACTATATTCTTCAATTTGCATTGGCTGCACTCTTAATCCTTTTTATTAAGTGTGACAAAATGCCTCGGCTTCACGGTGCTTCTATTCCCTGCATTGTGTGACTTTACGCTTGTTATGTTTTGACCTTCGACCTGGCCCAAAAAAATGCTATTCCAAGGTGATGCACTGGAAGGAAGTGACACATTCCAATGGCCAGTAATCGAAAGAGATCGCGTGGGTGGATTAAGGCTTATAATATGGGACAAGGTGAAGATCCCTCTTTGCCAATACAGACTGATGCACCGGAAGAGAGTGACCTCTGAACTGTATGACAGTTATTTCCGCTTGATGACGATTAAACATTCGATTTCAAAGATCCAGTGGGCGATCGTGTGGGCGTTGAATTATTATTTAACTCAGTTGAGTTCGAGTCCAAGAAGCAGTTGCCAGTAGAATTCCAGACAGCTAGAGACTAGATGTGCTAGGGAAAGCCACACCCAACCGAGGGGGCCCTCGGGAACCCCGATGGAGTGGACCCCAGCATCAGGAGAACAAGAAAGACACAACGTGACGGTTGTAACAGTGGGGTCAAGATATTACAGTTTATGTTCGGTCTCCAGCTCCCTCTCACATGCAACCCTTGAACAACCCTTTCGAACCCTTGCAATAAAGTGAGAGGTAAAATATTGTTAAAGAAGTCTTCCTGCATCGTTTATTCCTGCATCTGTCTTTGTCACTGCGTCGTAATTATGGTGTCGTTATGATACGGCACATGACAATATAACACGCTGTGTTTATTGTACGGAGCTTGAGGTGGTGTCACAAAACGCAAAGAAAAAAAGTAAAGTTGAGCACAACATTTGAAGGACTGGACTTGCTCACAGATGATCAGGTCTATGTTACTTCAGACCTTCCTTTGGCTATGCTCCTCACCTCCTGCATTAGGTGCAAATTCATCTTTGCCAGATCATAACAGATCACCCTACCACTAGGGGCACCAGCAGACTCTGACTGACCAGCTGACTGCACTCAGGTTCCCACTACTTTTTGTATCTCTGACTATATATGCAGGAGTGAATATTTCCTATTTTTGGGTTTTAGGCCACTTATAGCCTGAACATAAAAAATATTGCCAGACTGTATGTCTGCTGGACACCCTAAGAATGGGTTAAAATGAAATTGAAGTCTTAAGTTGCAGTTCAGCTTTATCTGACCAACTTCATTTAGACTGGAGGAAGTGGACGAGTGGTTCACACACAAAACACATACAACCACACACACAAACTCAACACACTCACACAGATATATCCTGACCTCTATATGGATATACACACATGTACACACACACATGCATGTACATTCATGCAAACATGTACCAACATCTACTCATGTTTACTGTGATAAACATATACACATTCACATGCACACACATATCTAACTTTAAATACTACTCACCAAAGTTTCATAGTGTCACACAAGAAGGTGATGGCTGATTAGGAGAATGAGGCAACAGAATTCCCATGATTCATTGTATTTAAATTTTTGGAAGAGACCTGCCTGGCTCAATTATTTCCATTCCTAATAGAGAAAATTATTTCAAGCAGACTAACCCCTTGGAATATTAAAAAGACTAGAAATGGTAATTTGCTTGTGGAGGTGGCCATTCAGAGGCATTTCAAAAATATCCTCAAATGAAGATGTTCCATATGATGAAATCCAAAATGTAACTGCATGAGAGATTTTAAGACCTCACAGGGAGTCATTAGGAGCCAGGAGCTATCCTTAGCTAATTCAGAGGAGATAAGAGTAGCCTTCAAAAAACAGTGTCACAGAGTACAAAAGAACTACCATTAGAAGAGGCGAAATAATACAAATACGTACATCTTAACTTTCAACAAACCCAAGATACCCAAGGAAGTAAAAATTGGTTATTGCTATGAAAGGGTGGAACAATACATCCCTGCATCCTTGAAGTGCTTTAAATGTCAAAGATATAGCCACCACTGGGACAGCTGCAGAAGACATCAGACTTGTGGAAGATCTGGGCAAAAAGATCCAGACCATATGGAGGAAGATTGCCCAAATGAAACCAAATATCCAAATTGTCAAAAAAAACCTTCTCCACTTTCTCAAGATCTTGTGGCATATACAATAGAGAGAGGGAAATATTGGAATAAAATTATAGACAACATGTATTTTTTGTTTTAATCTAGGAGGGTCCTACATGGACGAAGACACTTATTCCTCTGTTACATAGAAGATGAACCCAATCAGAAAAAAGAATCAACCAGACAATTACAGTGCTCTTGTTGAGAAACTAATTTAATTAGAACCAAATGATTGTCCAAAGTTTCAGAAGCAGCTGAAAAATCTACACTCGACTGAAATTCATCAAACAAAAGTATAAACTAAACTAAAAGAACTCACAAAACAGAAAAAAAAATTCATTGAAATTATCAAAGAAAAAATATGCACAAAATTTATTGTTCCAATTCAAACCACTCCCCACCCCAACCTAAAATACTAAATCTACAAAGCAAAAGTCACAGAGATTTCCAATCTGACCACCAAAAATTAACAAAGAAAAACTAAAACAATTGTCTCCCAAAAAACCAGAACCAATCAAACAAAAACCAGAAGCCTCCACTGATCAATCTTGAAAGATACAACTCAACACTAAAATGAACCATGAAAGACCAGGAAGTGCATTCAAACTATCTTCAGCCAAACTCGGTAGAGACTCCTTAATATCAAGAATAAAATCTCCGAAAATTGATAACAATGCAATACCCGGGGATCAACCAAATCTCTAAATAGATCCGATAATGTAAAAAATATGTATATTGAAGTTGACAATATGATTGTAAACCTCACTCTAGAAGATTTATAAAGTATATCTGAAAGCAACCAGAACTGATGCAGAAATATAAGTATATATCATTATTTTTTCTTTCATAGCGAATGAAAAAAATTCATGATAGATTAATGCAATACTTGAACTATGTGCAAACAAATGAGGTCTAACTTGTTTAAAAATCAAGTTACGTACAAACCGTTTATTTAAAAATCATGTCTGTGTATAAACAATATTTGGCATTAAAACTGAGGGTTGACAAATGACTTATGCTAAATTGAATTGTTTGAAATATAACTGTTTGATCATTTGACTGTGTGCAAACAAATGACAGTTCAATTGAATTGTTAGCAACACATAGCAACATTTGGAACCCTTGCACTCTGTGCAAACAAAAGAGTAATTAGAATTATTAGTGTTAAATAGTAACCACTTCACTGTCTCTAGTAAAGAGAATTATTTGTATTAGATTGAAATATTCGAAGCTGTACAAAAAAAGAGCTTAGGCTTGTTTAAATGTTATCAAAAAAAATGTTTACAAATCATATATTATGAGAAATGTGCTTATTTCAATGAATATGCTTGGCTTTAGGTTTTAAATTGCAAAGACCAACATACGAAAAGTTAACAAAATTATCCAAATGCTAGTCGGTAAATAAAATACAATTCTACCTAAATTACCTATTAGACTTTATTTCTGCCTAGCCCAAGAATATCTAGCAGTAACTGTGAGGCTTGACGAAGGGGAGAAAAACATATAAAAATAAAGGAGACAAAAAAGCGGGATGGGAATGCTAACATTTTTGCTACCTGAAAGAGAAGTATGTCTATATTTCTTAAAGACAAAAATAACCAGTTCCCAGTAATTTATTTCAAGAGAAATAAATTTTACAAAATCCAGCTTTGCATATTTTTCAATATGCTTGTCGAAGACATTGAATTTTAAGTAACAAAAATAACATACGTTCAAGTAACGACAATATTGTAACCAAAAAAAGAAGAGGGCATAAAAAATAACGACTGACCTACCCAAAACAATGCCGTCAACCACCTACTGTCAGTTTAATTTGTTTATGATAAAATACCATTCTTTAGTATTTTATGTCAAAGTTCTTTTTGAAGCCAATTTTTAGGGTTTGTTCTTTTCTCAACGTCTAGTTTCATGCGTAGAGTCAACTTGGACAACCGTGTTCTTCTAGTTTTCTGTGTAGACTTGTTGAAAATGAAATTTACAATTTCTTTAAGTGAACTTTGAGTAGACCACTGCTTCCTCCTCCTAGAGATGAATATCTTTCTGTTTCAACTCGAATTTTCTTCTGTTGAGTCTACGGAGGCATTTACTTAATCCACTGACAGCTTCTCTTGTCGGCAAAAAAAAAATGTCCAATAATTCCCCTTCCAAACCTTAGACTCTTTTGAAAGGAACAGCATACTAAAACCACGATTAGCCTGCAGTAGGCTTATTGTTTCAACAAATAATAAAAAAAAACTGTAAAGAAAAGAGAATCAAGCCACCTTGCTTAAGAAAAACTGTCTAAAGGCGAAGGCGAATAAACAAGTGCTCACAGAGAAAAAAAAAAGCGAGTCAGGCAGTGCCTTGTGATCGAGTACTGAAAAAAAAAACAAAGAGGGAGAGGGAGATCACTGGTGAGTCTCACTTAAATAACAGTAGAAGCGAGGTGGGTAATGGTACAACTTTAAAACAGCCAATCATATTCGAGCAGACATTAACTGCCGAATTTATACAAATTCCAATGATATTTAATATATATCTATAAATAGGATTTAGCATTAAACACTCTACAGTGGTTGATATGCAATAAAACCAAACCAAACCTGAGCGATTTATAGTGAAAATCATCTAAAGTTAAAAGAAAAAAGACAATTTTTGTATGTATTTATCCAGGATGTGACACAAAGTCAGTTTTTAAGAGGAGTAAAGCTGGTTTAAATTCAGAGTTTTCCTTCTGTTAGATTGGTTGCCTAACCAAGGCTAAAGAACCCAGTCTGCTCTTTTATTTATCCATAGCTGGAAGGAGAACAGATGGATTCGTACCTTTTCCAAGGGCATTAGCATGAAGTAAAATGCAAGCAGCTTCATTCAAGATTTGAACTCGTGTTGCCAATTCTATTTTCTATGACAATAACCGTTACACTAACATATGCTTTGTTATTCCAGTTATTTTGAACTTCATCTTCTGCATCTTTGAAAATTATATCTATGCGTTTATTGTGATATACAAATCTATTAAAGGTATTTTTTACAAGGACCTAATCTGCCGTGAAAAATCTTTGATAAATGCTTTAATGATCACTTCTTACACGAAACATGCAACTCAGTCTGTCCAACTATTTACCCATAGCTTGTGGAGGGGGGGGGAGAACGTACGAATAATATGAAATGTAAAAGTCTGGAAAATCCATTTACAATGTTAATTGATAAAATTATGAATGCTTTATAGAAATTACATAGAAGTTATAAAAGCCATAAAACAGTTTGACAAGAAATTGATTCTAGTTGTAGATTGAAACAATGAGGAAATGGGATTGGAAAAAGGAAACACGTGTGGATATAGCTTAGTGAGCAGAACGTTGGGACATAAATTATGAGGTTACTGAATGAGAAATAACCAAAACGGATGTTGGAAATGAAATGGAAATCTTTATAACATTAACAAACTACAATACTTGCTGGCGGTGTGAAGAAGGTAACTGCTGCTATTTGTCGTACGTCCCACCAACCCTCCTTTGTGGGGCTAGGTTCATCGCCTGGCACCTGAGGCACTCCTTTTTAGAGGAATGCCGACGGGGCCCCAGGCATTTTGGGGAATGCCGGGCGTTTCTGGGCTACGGCCTTGTGCCCAGACCCACCTAAAAAAGGGTCTTGTGCCATACTTGTCCGGTTGGTAGGACTGAAGACAAGTACTGACAGACGAGAGACTCATGCGTATATATAGTCTCTGAATGTTGCTGGGCTGGGACACACATTGGTCGGCCGTGTTGTTCGGTACATGGATCTGGTTGGGTGTTTTCTGGCTCGGCTGACAGTCGGTCGAGGTTCGCCTTTACTGGCATCCTGAAGCCTCAGTGGGTCATCCCCCCCAGGCTCCAACCCTCCGTAGAGGGGGTAGGTTCATCGCCTGGCGCCTGAGGTGCTCCTTTTAGGGGAATGCCAACGAGGCCTGAGGCATTTTTAGGAATGCTAGATATGTCTGGGCTACAGCCCTGCGCCTGGACCCACCTAAAAAAAGGCCTCGTGCCATACTCGTCCTGTTGGTGGGAGGGAAGACAAATACCAACAGATGAGAGACTCATGCGTATGTACAGTCTCTGAGTATCACTGGGTGGGGACACACTTCAGTCGGCTGTGTTGGTCAGTATTTAGATCAGTTCGGGTGTTTCCTGGATTCGATGACGGTCAGTCGAGGCCGTCTGACATGGATTCCGGAAAGCCAGCATTCATGTCGGGCGCACCAACACCAGCATCCTCAAGCCTCAGGGGGCCGTCTCCCTAGGCTCTAACCCTCCTCGGAGGGGCCAGGTTTATTGCCTGATGCCTAAGGTCCTTCTTTTTAGGGAATACCGATGGAGCCCAAGGCATTTCTGTGCTCGCCAAATATGTCTGAGCTACAGCCCTTCGCCTGGATCCACCGAAAACAAGGCCTTTTGCCACACTCATCCAGTTGGTGGGATGGCCGACAAATATTGACGAGAGAAATGTGCTTATGCAAAATAGATGTGAAATGTAACATTGCAAGTCCATATTTTTTAGCATTCCATACTAAGTCTTCGACATTGTATGAGAGTGAAAATATTTTAACTATTGGCCAAAATTACCCCCCACACGGAACATTACAAAAGTGGCGATCAAACATTATAGAAATTTTGTTATTGACTTCTTTATTACTTCTGTCACAACTTGTATACTGAGAACAAACACTACAAATAAAATAAGAAGATACCAAAACTTTCAAAGTGCCAAATAAAATGTGAAAACCTATTTGTTGAGAAGCTCATACAGAATAAAGTGTAAACCTTCCACTAAATTGGTTTTCATATTTTATTTCTTTTCTATCCTATTTGATATTTTATCTATTTTGTAGTTCATGGTATATTTAGAGTCTGAACAGATATAACAAATACAAATTTAAAATGTTAACCATTTAATACATAATAATTATAAGTGTTCTATTTGAAAATTTATATGATGCAACGGATATCTGAGAACATCCAAATTCTAACATTCTTTCTCTTTCAGAGATATTGAGAACATTAACATGGCAGTTTGCATTTTGACACAAGAAATAAAAAGAATTGCTGTGTTCATAGCATTGGCCTCTAACCACAGTAACTTGGAGATAGCCAACTTCTTGAAAGTGTTCATTCGAGGGAGCTGCAAGCTTCTGGAAGGTAAGAATCATTTGTTGCTTAGATAAACATTTTAGGTGGTCATACATTGTAAAAATGGCCAAGTTTATCCAGCAGATCCTGGACATAATCCTTTTTTGTTCTTTTTTTATTCAACCCAGGACTTATTGATGAACGCCCCTCCCCTCACTCATTGATTGTCAACAAAAAGGCCTATGAATTGTTTCTTATATAAAATATAATGAAAGCAATTTACTTGATGCAATGTATTTCTTTTTATGTATATTATTTAAAAAATGATTAGTAATATGAAATATAAGCTTTCTAAAATCCATATTCATAATTGTTGAAAATCCTTCAGAAAGAAAAATGAATTCACAAAGGTAGCGGAAGACAAATATTTCTCCTTGCCATAAAACTTATACAATTCAATACAAACTTATTAAGCATTCCCCCCAACACGCATACACATTTTTTTGTTTTTTTACATTTCTATATATCATTCGGTGTAGATTATGCAAGCTCTTACATGTAATAGGCATAGCAAACAAATAAAATAAAAATAGTAAAATTGTGTTACAAAACTTCCCATTTATGCTTCCTTTGATGTCTGTACAGGATCTATATCAGTCAATTATTGAAAGCTTATCAAACTTCATAGAGACACACACACACACACACACACACACACACACACACATACACACACGCATACACACACACATGCATACATGTATGTATGTATGTGTATGTGTGTGTGTGTGTGTTGTATATATATATATATATATATATATATATATATATATATATATATATATATGTGTATGTTTGTATAAATGTGTGTGGATGTGGAAAAGTAGATAAGTGCAAATATGCATAGCACACAAGCACTCCCTCTCATGAATAAATACATATATGGAGAGATATCTACATAATCATATACTAATGCAAAAAGACCACCTGCCAAAAAACTATTGTTGATATTCTGTGTGTGTGTGTGTGTGTGTGTGTGTGTGTGTGTGTGTGTGTGTGTGTGTGTGTGTGTGTGAATATATATTGTATTGTATAAAAAATAATAGCCAATTTTAATTCACATTTATATGTAAAATTGCCCATTATTTTCTAAATTATGTGTGCATATATGTATATATATATATATATAAAATGTTCAAAGATAAAAAAATAAACAAAAGGTTTTCAAAGGATGATTTTATTAATTGAATTATTTGCCAAGATTAAATGTTTCAGTTTTTAGACCTTCATCAGGGCTGGTGAATTATATATATATATATATATATATATATATATATATATATATATATATATATATATATATACTAGATGATTTTTAAAGCCATTCATTGGGTTCTTATAATAGCACTCCATGATGGTATTATTACTTCTATTTAGGAAGGCAGGAAGGATTCTAATTAGTTTTTGATAATTATATCCATTGTTTTAAAAATTTCAATGATAAAAAATTTACATTCAGCACAAAAGTAAACCTCTAAAAATTATTCAGTTGCAAATTGAACTGGAAGTTGCTTTATTCTCAAAGAGGATTTTCAGTGTATTTTTTTAATAAGAATAAAATCTTAATTACTAAAAATGTCTCGAATATATTGCCCAGGCTTAATCCTAGCAGAATATATATGATATTATGTTGACTAATGTGAATGGTTTGCAAATTCAAATTTAAATTGGAATTACCTTAAAACTGGTAAAATATAGAAATAAACTTGATGTTGCTTTTAGTAAAACAAATTGTTTGTTAATCTTTTTCTTGTAAAATTTGTAAATTGAAAATCTGATTATTTCTATTATCAACATAGTCTCAATGAGAATATTTTTCTCTCTGAGGAACTTTTTTTATGTCAAAGTCTTCCTGGTGTCAAATGTGCATACCAAATTTTGATGCTTTACATGAAATTGTTTGTCGATAAAAGATAAATCCTTCCTCATTTTTATTATAGATTTATAGGTGCCCATTCATGTAAATACATATACACAACTGTGTACTTATATGTACATTAATAATGAATATTATTTATATTTTGGGTTTGCCACAGGAAGGGCTTAACTGCTTCTTATCAAAAGGGCTTAATATAATGCCAGTTTGAAGTATCTACTGTCAAATGTATTGTTGATTTGCTGTTGAAACATTGAACAGCATTTTATGTTTTTCCAGGAAAGTGCAGACAAAATGTTTATGGGATATTGGAATCATCATGATCAAGTATGGATCTATTGAATATTGAAAGTGTAAAGAAACTATCACTTATCAGTAGCAAAGCTTAACAACTGTTGCATTCAACTGGAAAATATGAAGTACATAATTCAATTCCTGCTTTACCTTTTATATTTCATAGTCAAATCATGCTACTGATATTAGTAGTAGCACTTGTCACATGGTTGAGTGGTTGGCACTAAACAGGCTTCTCACTACCAAGTCAAATTGATGAGGAGGGTGGCTAAATGAAATATAAGTCATCAATGGAGGAATGAGCACTTCGTATGATCAACAGCTATTTGTGTCATGAAGAGTGAGAAGGACACCTTTTGAACCAAAGCTTAGTCTGGCCATCCCCACCAGCTGTTCTGGGCCCCTCTTTGCTACTGAATTCAGAATGGGATTTTACTGGAGTGGGTATGGGCTTATTCTTCTAAAATTCACTGACATACATGCTGTTCCTAAATAAAAGGAGCTATTATCATCAGTCCTCATTTGATGATTTCACATCCTTAGTTTTGTAGATTACCAAAAGGTTAAAGCTGAACTGAATATTTAATTTTTTGTAAACAGGGATTATCAAATTAGATAAAGAGTGATTTAGGTTTTTAGTTCAATGCCATAAGCAGAGACTGGATTTTCATTATAACAAAAATGAAAGATACAAAATAATGTATATATTTACTCAATCTCTCCCCTATGGACAGGATGTGACACAAGATCAGTTTTTAAGTAAAGTACGATTGGTTTTGAATTCAATTTTCCTTCTTGTCATACTAAAGGACAATCTGCTATACTATTTACCCATAGTTTGGGGATGAGGAAAAGATGGCTTCATACCTTTTCTAAGTGAAATGCAAGCAGCCTCGTCAAGGATTTGAACTCAGATTATTGGGTCCATTATGAAGTAACAAAGTCAAACTTTTATAACAAACCTCCCACTCCCCCAACAACAAGGGCAAATTTGAGGGATAAATTTGGACAGATGCATGAAATTGAACCAGATTCTGATTCTGATGGGCACAGCATGGCAATAGAATTGGTGAAATATAATATATAAAGTATATTATACAATTATTTTGGTTTGGTAGTATTTTTAATGAGAATTAAAAGAATTTAACACAAGTAGGCAAAGCTCATTTTGACAATTCAAGAATTTGAAAAACCTTTTAAATTGAATTTTTGTAAGTCTATTTTGTACTTATATAAATTACCTCTACTTCTAGATATGCAAGTAAAATCTATAAATATCTAAATGATATCCTCCCACAAAAAAAAAAAGTAATTTATTGTTTTTGAAGAATACAGATAAATTTGAATTGATTGAACAATGATCTGCATTACACCATTCTCTTTATTCCAAGAATGTTAAGTTTGTGTAGATTTTGACAATTGTTTACTTTAACAGAAAAGATGGGTTCATGCCTTTCCCAAGGATGTTATTGCCAAGTGAAATGCACAAAGATTTATCCAGAATTTAGGTTTGGTGTGTTAAGTTCATTAATAACTGTTACACTACCCATGCCTTTGGCTATAGGTAAAATAGTAGGGCAGATTGAGCTTTCTAGCCTTACTTGGGCAACCAGTATAGGAGAAAGAAATATTCTGAAACCAAAAAAGGAGCTGATGTCCCTAAAGCAGTTTGTAGCAGAAGGTATTTTGGTTTGGCGTGCAATTTAATTCGACGCATAATTTCACCCAATCAGGATGACCTATCCAATTCAGCCCAGACCTCTTTCCCAAGCAGCAGAAATTGGGTAAGCTGCCAAACACTGTCTCTTCAGCTGGACAATGCCGCCCAGTGCAGATGTCTCACTGGCGGCTCTTGAATAGCAGCAGCAGCATGGACACACGAGGGAACCTATCCAATTTATGGATTCCTTGCATCTAATATCTTTTTGACCAAGGAATCCCAGTTGAATATGAATTAGATACATTCAATACGCCACCACAGGAACAACTTTAAGTCACCCCCAAAATTGGCTATGTCGATGTGATGCCTTTATGCCGCTCTCAGTACCTAGCTCTCAATTCACCTCTGAGCCACTTTAATGGAGACAACGCACGCCTCTCCACCAGACACACGAAACTCACGGTGACTCCAAAGTTCATTTCCTCCAACGACAACATGGCTTTCGCTAAACTACGGCGAACACAATCCCTCGGATGTCCGACGATACGCGCTTCCTTTCTCAACTTTCTCATAACTCCATTTCGTCTCCTCACTCACTACAAGACTTGCAGCACAAATGCAAACTACATTTTCCATGCTGCAAATAAAAACTATTCCTAAAAGCATTTCGACTATTGGAATCTTACTTCTTCATCCTTCCTTTATTTACTTTTAAAGCTTAGTGAGGAAACAACTCAATGTAAACACACATGCACGTTACACCATCTTCCTCGCTAAAAACAAACTTTCCTTTTCGCTAACAACAAAAATTATGGCTAAAAGTTTAACCTTGTGTTTGACTTCAGTCTGGCAATTACTGTGGTAACCCTGATGTTAAGATGTATAACTCCTTACCATTGCCTTGAACAACATTTGATGCATTATAAAGAAAGGAGACCTGCTGCATGGACAAGTACTAATCTTCTATACAATCTTACCCAAACCTGTGCCAAACTCCAGAGGTCTCCTGGAACTGAT
The DNA here is from genome assembly GCA_963585895.1 of Sepioteuthis lessoniana. NCBI lineage: Eukaryota > Metazoa > Mollusca > Cephalopoda > Myopsida > Loliginidae > Sepioteuthis > Sepioteuthis lessoniana. The sequence continues at coordinate 4,866,831 of OY757929.1, read as the reverse complement.
AGATGCCAGAATTTCATAAAAAATCTAAATTATATGCACGATAAAGAGTTTTGTTATTTAAATATTGTAGGAGTACATAAGAGAATATTGCTTATAATTTTTTCCTTATTTCTCCAACAATGATCAGCATATCTTGCTAGTCTTACTTGTAAGATGGGAGGTAAGTGGCCGTACAGCTGCTGCTTCCGGGATTTGTTTAAAATATGCTGCATCCTTGTGTAATTGCCATCTTGTTATATATATATATATATATATATATATATATATATAAATTCATTAAAACATATTTATAAATATTTATAAATATATACATAAATATATATACAAATATATGAAAATACATATATATATATATATATATATATATATATATATATATATATATATATATGAATATATGAAAAAATATATATAAATATATGAAAATATATACATTAATATATATATAAATATATACAGATATATAAATAAATATATGAAAATACATATATATATATAAGTATATGAAAATATATATAAACATATATATATATATATATATATATATATATATATATATATATATGAATGAATATATATAGAGAAAGAGATATATAAATGTATATATATAAAGGTTTTTATTATTGTTGATCAAACCAATAAAAAATCACAGAGTTCAAATTTAGACCAAAATAAATCTCTTTATCTTTTGCGGTCAGTATTATGCAATTAAAGTGCAATGAATATCAGCTTTCCATGTCATTATTCTGTTATCTAACCGACACTTTTGTTAACATATGACACAGATGTTAAGTAAATAATCTTGAGGCTTTCTTGTGTACAATGTGTATTTTAATGAGCACATTTTACTGGGCACATTTTACTGAGCATATTTTACAGAGCATATTTTACTGAGAGTATTTGTCACCTAGAATATACTCTATTAAAAACTGTCTCTTTCTTTTTCTCACATTTAATTTTCTATTCAAATGAAAAAATCATAAAAGTAGCAGATGAAATTCTAAAAGAACTTAAAGAATGCAATTACTTAATAATAAAATTTGAGAAAGATAAGGGGAAATTAAATAAAAACATATAATTATGTTATAAGGCATTTAGAAAAACGGGGATATATTGATGATTTTTCAGGTTCGGAGTGTAAATAAAAATAAGCAACATAATCTTATTCAAAATTTAATTTCACTTTAAAGAAATAATAATAATATTTGCCATTTTGGTTTGTTATTGCCATCATTTTGTTTTAAAGATTTTTTTAAAAGATTTTTAAAGATTATAACATCGAAACACTTTCTCTTGTAGGATATTCACTCCTTAAATCTCAAGTTTTGTAGTATTCACTTTGTCATTGCTTCTGGTATTAATGTAATTATATAACAAATAAAATCTTTCAATTCATCAGTTATCTGCTGTCTATGTTTTATAGAGTTGAGCTTTCAGAGAAAGCAATCACAAAATGATAGATCAGATGTGAAATCCAGTCATTGGATATTACTGTGGAGCAAGAGGATAACAATATCAGCGATAACATTTTGCTGGGAAGCATGAAAAAATAAATAACTCACGGTAAAAATAAAATTCAACTGAATTGTCAATCATAAAAAAAATGGAGGATAAAGCTCTGTAAGAAGTTTAAGAATACAATTACTTTAGACATAGAAATTAGAGAAAGATCCTGAAAATTAAATAAAAAAATGTATAACAATTCTTGGTTGGAATGCATTTAGTAAAAATGATCATTGCTTATCAAGGAGAGTTTCCATGGTGTAATAGTTAAAGCGCTGGACTGCAGCTCTGAAGAAACCAGGTTCAAACTCCGGTCATACTACTAGGTTCAGTTTGGGACAAAAACCCTTGAGAATTCTATGGACCTCCTTATCTCCCTCATTGCCAGCTATGGGTTAAATACTATCATCATTGTTTTTCTACAATGATTTGACATTAAATAACCTATGAAAGTTTGATATGCAGTTAAAGAAATCAAACCAGCTTTTTATCCCTTATGTTTAAAGTGTAAGGTATACCATGATGGTGAAACATGAAAATCAACTAAATCGCTAGAAAAGATATTGAGTTAGGAATTAGGACTATGATAGGAATAAGCCAAAGAGACAAAAAAGCGATCCTTATGAATCTGAAGCCAGAAAACAAGGTAAATTATATCATAGAAGTTATTTAACAATAAAAATAGAAACATGTCACATGTTATCATATAAGTTTCTTTACTCTAGAACTTTCTTGTGATGTAACTGCTGTTATTTGAAACTTATCTTTATAATGTAGATAAAATCATTGGTTTTCAGCACAATATATCAAATTTTTCTACAGTTGCCAATAATTTTGATCCATACTTGAAACTATATTAACTAATGTTAACATACCACACCCAAATTTATGGTTCAGGGTTGTAGGAAAAGATGTGCGAAATGATAGAGAGATAAGATAATGAAATTGACTTGAAAGAAATGGCAGAATTGAAAGCAATGAAAAGCATCATGGAAGGAATTTAGAATGGGCTTTGTGCAGCAGTGAATTCAAAATGGCTGATAAATTTGTGTTTCTGATTACATAATTGGTATAAGTTTTGAACAATGGCTTCTCTCAATTTGGCTAATATTAACACACCAAACACGAACTCAAGCTTCAGTTTTTCATATTGTTTTGATGTAAATGCATCTTCAGAGATATCAAATACCTTTTAAGAAATATGGCTGTGAAATACCAAAAGGAATAAAACTGCAAAAGAACAATCTCAGAGTCCCATAGGAAAGAGCAATGATCAAAGATAATTTTTAGAGACAAAATAGATCAATATAGATCAGGGCGACTGCTAAAGTAAGGAATATCATAGAAGTTATCAAATAACAAAAAAGGAAGTAGGTAGGATATTCCTAGATGGAATGATAACAGATGTGGAAAAATGGTTACAATGTTGCCCAATAAATAACAAGCGTAGTAGGAAAGGGTCTGCATAAAAAGATAAGATAATGAATATTCACTGGTTAGAAATAGTAGTCTAACACAATCAAAATCACAATGGAAAGAATTAGGAAGGAATTCCAAAATGGCTGTTGATACTCAGATAATCTTGTGTTTCTGATGACAGAATTAGTTTTCAACAAAACATTCTTCTCTCATTAGCGTTCAATTTGTTTTTTTGTTTTTTTTTTTAACCCTTTTCATTGTTTTTTCTTCTCGCAAATCAAACAAACATTTAGAAATGGTAGTCTAACACAATCAAAATCACTATGGAAAGAATAGGGAAGGAATTTTATGCAGCAGTGAATTCCAAAATGGCTGCTGATACTCTGATAATCTTGTGTTTCTGATGACAGAATTAGTTTTCAACAAAACATTCTTCTCTCATTAGCCATCAGGCTCGTTTTTTTGTTTTTTTTAACCCTTTTCATTGTTTTTTCTTCTCGCAAATCAAACAAACATTTAGAAATGGTAGTCTAACACAATCAAAATCACTATGGAAAGAATTGGGAAGGAATTTTGTGTAGCAGTGAATTCCAAAATGGCTGCTGATACTCAGATAATCTTGTGTTTCTGATGACAGAATTAGTTTTCAACAAAACATTCTTCTCTCATTAGCCTTCAATTTGTTTTTTTGTTTTTTTTAACCCTTTTCATTGTTTTTTCTTCTCGCAAATCAAACAAACATTCCTATTGAGCCAATAAATATGAAGTTTTCTAATAAAGCGTAGAAGAGATTAACATAATGAAAGTCATCATAGAAAGTTGGGAAATGTCTTTGTCCTACAGGAAACCCAAAACGACTGCTTATGTTTCTGCTGTTGATCCCTCTATTCTCTGAAACAGATATATTTACCACTCAATTAGAGTTTGTCTTGATAGTCAATTAAAACCTTCTTATGAATAATAGAAAGTAATTTGGTAAAAAAAAACTGTAGAAAGGAAGACAGTATTTTAAAAAATAAGTACTAAAAAAACTACCTAATTTACAGTCTTTAATCAAACTTGTTGTAGAGAAGGACTGCTACCAATATAATCATTATATATCTCATCTGCTTTCTTTTTAGTTTGCTGTAGGACTCAGGTTGGATCAAGACATTATGACAGGGGCTTTGAATTTAGAGGTTTCCTTCACTTTTCTTATTGGTAGAGAGCTCAGTTTCCCCTACTATACCTTATAAAAGAAAAGATGGATTCATGCCTTTTCCAAGGATATTTGTCGGAAGTGAACACAACCTCAACCAGAATTTGAACATATGTGTGCATATGCACCCTAGTAATATTCATATAGTCATTCCCCAGACCACTTTTTTAATGTTTTAAAATTCAAGCAGAGTAGTCAAGGGGTGTTACTCACGTCATCATTATATTCATACTATTTTAACAACTTACCTCCCTTTGAGATTTGGTTGGTGTCACACTAAATGGGAAGAGATAAACAAAGCAGCATGAAATATAAACCCACCTCACATACACACATATGGATCCTTTTACTACACAGATAAGCAAGCAAACTGCATGATGAAATTCTTAGCACACCAGCTCTCCCTGTAATGACTGCCATGACACCTGTTCCAAGCAATCACTCTCCAATACTCTCTGAAATATTCCAGCAATATTGGCAATGTCCCTAATAATTGATTTTTTTTTTACATAAATTTTAGAAATTCTTAAAAAGCAAATTTTCATACATCAAATTTCCATGATCAGATATCATCTTGATGCAGTTAAAGATGGTAGAATGCAGTTGACTGTCTATAAACATCAACAATTATTAACAAGTTTTCAAGATTTTCTCATGTTTAAATACTAAAAATGATTTTAATACATTTTAATGTTATATAGAAAAATAAAAGGTGTGTCACTACTGTGCTATACTCACCATAGCAATCTTATGACACCCTCATTCATTTCCCCTTCATCCATCTCCCCCTATTATACTATTATACTACTGTGCTATACTCACCATAGCAATCTTATGACACCCTCATTCATTTCCCCTTCATCCATCTCCCCCTATTTATGGGAGAAACCAACCAATTGAAATTGAATACATCCAGTATAAAAATAACAAGAAAAAACATAAAATGGATTAATCTATATATCAATACCTTCATAACTACCTAGCTACCTTGTTTTGTTGTCAGAATTTAGTGAATGTCAAGCTAAGTATATATGTGTGAGGAGGTATAAGGGTTACCATCATAGGAAATGAAACTGACAACCCAAGTTCAAAACCTGGACAAGACTGTTTGTATTTTACATTGCTCTAATACCCTTGGGAAAGGCTTGAATTCAGTTATTCTATCTCCAAATATGGGTAAATTATTGACCTTTAACCTTGATATGGAAACTAGTCTAGGAGAAGGAAAACCAATAATTCAAACCTGTTAAACACTGCTTAAAAATTAACCTTGTGTTACATACGGCCTATAGTGGAGGAGTTGGATAAATATATATGTATGTGGGTGAGGGAGAAGACATAGAAAGATTAAGCTAAGGAAAACTTAATCCATCCTATACTTAGTTTTAGCACACTAGCTCTCCCTTTGAAAACACCTGTCCTAACCAAAGGCTGCTCACCACACAAACTCACAGAAGTCTTGGAATTGTAACTAACTGTTGCCTTATTCTTTTTTGTTCCATAAACTTTAACTATTCTTTAAAAAATAAACAGGCATATATCCAATTTCAATTACTAAATTATAAATCCTGATGCAGTTAAAGATGGTGGAATGCAGTGACAATTTATAAAGTATCAACATTAATTAACAACTCTTCAACTGTGACATCATAGTAAGCAAGTTTGAGTTCTAGTAATCCTATTTCATTTCCCTTTGGACTAATGCCCTTGGAAAAAGTATGAACCTCCTTATCCCCCCCCAACTATGGGTTGAATAATGCCACTCACAACTGTTCTTCTACAAAGTTGTCTTTGACTTTAAATAATCCATAAAGGTTGATTAAACAAAGAAATCAAACCAAACTAATAAATTCCATAAAATTTTAAAATACTTAAAAAGAAAACAAATGGCATCATTGATATCTGGGCAGAGAAATTTGATGTATGCATAAGACAGTAGAATGCTGTGAAAGTCTATGAATATTATTTACAAGTCTTCAAAATTTTCTTCTATTAAAATTCTATTATTTTCATATTTTTATGTTCTATTTTTAAATTCTAAAAATTCTCAATCAAATTAATAATTATTTTCTATGAATTTTCAGAAACTTTTTATTCAACTTTTACAACTCAAATCATTCTAAATTTTTCATTAGGTTTATGCTTTATTATTTTTACTAAAAATCCAACTTGCAGGACAAGTTTTCAGCTAGTTAATTTTGAAAGCCTTTTTCTAAATCATACTTATTGTGATGCATATAAAAATTTCTTTCATGCAACTATATCAAGTACATGGGTTGCTTGTAAAATCCAGGAGCCAATAAAGAAAGTTAGGGATTTTATCACAAAATACTTGATGCTTTGTGGATTAATCTTTTTTGTCTATTAGGTAAGTAGGTCATCCTTTAAAAGAAATAGAGTGCAGATTTTGGGAAGTCTTTTTGCATTACAAATGAATTTGTTGGTTGTTACCTCAACTTTATGACTTTGTATTATGTACTTCTCTTTTCAAAATGTTTTCGTTGTTCATTTGATAAAAGAAAATCTCTGAATTTTGAATCATGTATCAACAAGATTCTTTGGTTGGAGATAGGAATTAAAGGTTGAACTCGTTGAACCATTGAAGATTTTAAAAATATACAGATTGATTTTTGCTGAATTTTTTCTTGTTGATTTATGTTTTTTTTTGGGTGGTGGTATTAGCCACAAAAGTCAATGAAAAATTTGTGTAAAATGTCAAATGAACATTTTATAAGACAGTTTAAAAGTGGATTGACTTCAAAGGCGTGCAAATTTGCATAAAATATTTATTAGTTCAAACATACTAACTGTACTATGTGATACTTTTATCTCAGGAAAAAAAACAAACTTTATTGCTATAAATTACTTTGTACTTACCTTACGGTCAAGCCACACTAAAATCACCAGTTTCTACTAGATTATGAAAATTAACCAGATATAAGCCTGGTCACAAATTAGATGGGTGACCACTTTGTAAGAGCAGGTATTGTATGCTACCTTAGGCCTATGTGCCATATCTAAGCAAATCTTAGTAATTGATAAGTTAAGAAGTGATGAGCCTAGTCAGTAATTAGATGGGGGACCACTAAGAAACCACAGGTAATATAAGCAAATCTTGGTATATTTTGGAGGTACACTTAGCATAACAGTTACCATTGTAGGAAATGGAATCAGTGACCTGAGTTCAAATCCTGAAGAAAGCTATTCATATTTCTCTTGGTTTCTCAGACATATAATGTTTGTATATAACCGCTACACTGACACAACACAAGTTAAGATGAGCACCATATTTATTAGAAAACTAGCAACAACTACAAACGAGGGAGACAACCATATATGAAGAGATACTAAGTTAGATGATTCAAATTTCAACACTGCTGGGGTCTTCTTGTGAAGAGTACTGTTCTATAAAAAAAAGTATTTATGCAGCTAGTCTCTCAGAATATCAAAAGAGTCTTCCGTCTTTGTCAGGTAGTCTATGACCTGTTCTTGACCCCTGATCTATTCAATTTGGATTTCCTTCTTTGCCCTCACTCTGGCTGTATTAACTCGCAGATGCCAGTCACTCACATGATTTGATGACTTTAAAGTTTCTACCAGAGACGCATTGTCTGTTTTACAAAGGACTTCAGGCAACTTGGGTAGTCTGAATATCTCTAGCAGCAGAACAGCTATCAATACACAATATCAGCTGCCTCCCTGGACTCAAGAGTGTCTGAGGCTAATGGACTCTTTGTTACCCTGTCAAGTTCTTTTGATGACCGGCATATAAGAACTATTCTGTTCATTTAGCTGCAAACAAAGATGATAAGACCTTTCTGGGAGGATCCATCTTTTAAGCTAGCATAGATGACATCTAAATGGTAAACAATATATGACCCACAGATTTTCCCAACTACGGAAAGCATATAGAACCTGTTTTGATTTTAATTTTAGTACTGACTTGTTGGCCTCGAACAGTAACTTTACTTTCTGAGATTTTCCAGTATTGCTCATCTTACACATGTCAAATGATATGTTTGGTCAAGTCTAAGTGGCTACCCACATCATTTGACCCGCCAATCTTTTTAGATCTGTCTTCTCCTCTTAACTCATCATTTATTCTTGAGGACCTTCCTTTTTTTAATGTCTATTGGGGATAAAGATGAAGTATACAGATTTTCGTATATAGTAATCCCATAAAGTGACTTGGATGCATTCTGTAAAATGTACCTCTATGTCTGATCATTACACACTGAGCTTCCTTACCCAATATTTTAGCAGGACCATGCCATTCCTTGCAGTTTTGTCTTCTATAAGAGACACTGTCACCTATTACAAATTCTTCATCTGCATAAGTCCTAACATTAAATCTCTGTAATCTGAATTTTTTCACTTGATTCAGCTTCAATGAAGCTTTTCCTTGCTACATCAAAGATGTTTAGATTTACTTCAACCGCATCACTAGTTATTGCAGCTTCCAATGCAAGTAACTAATCAATCAAAACTGAGGGTGTATTTATATTGAACTCAAATGCAAGCTCATTTGGTCTATGTCCAGAATGATTCTGAAGTGCATTTTTGGTACTAACAACCCAAGCCAGAGCTATTTCTGACTAACATCTTTTCCATTGCTTCAGCCACTATCAAGTTGTGGTATTCCACATTGCAGAATGGATTTTTCACAGCTGCATGTTTCAATACTCAACTTTTCATTCTTTTATCAGTAGCCTTCATTATTAAATTCTCTCCTTTCACTTAAAAACCATTTGAGAACTTCCAAATATGATATCCACATTTCATCCTTGATCAGATCCAGAAAGTCTTTATCAAAAAAGACTCTACTGCTTCAAGCCAAAGATATCAATCTCTCTTTTGATTCAAGGGCAAATTGCTGATGGAAATTCTCAGCTTCCTTTCTTTTCTCCATTTTAAAACATTTTTCTAAAGCCTCATAATGGAACACTATTTTTGGTGATTTTTCAGCCCCCAAAAGTATATTAGTCAATAGAAGACTATGATGTCCAGAAACTGTCCTTTGTAACTTTATATATCTGCCCAAAATCCAGCCATTGTAATTCTTAAAATTCAGTTGCATTCCAGCAGTTTTCATTGGTTTATGACTTAGTAGTTGGGGTAAAACATTTTTGATAATGTCAGTTTTAGTATAATCTCTGCCACCTTTTATGCCTCCTAAAGTAACAGGAAATTTAACTGCCTTAATAGCTTTTACATCCACCCCATCTCCAAAACAAAATGTCCTGTTAGACTTAGCAGTTTTCACTAACCACTTATCTTGGTCATTTAGTGTATCAAAGAATAAACCAAATTTCTCCAGCAACAGTTCATGAACATGCATGTTCAAGATTCCTCTACTTAGAGTCTCCTTCACAAGATTGGATATTTTTATATGAGAATCATTTATCAATGTTTGATAATAGGAGTCAACATTAAATTAAAAAAAGTTGTACCTGGTCTGAATCAATGACAGTGTTAATATAATTTCTAGAACTAAAACTAGTACAGTCTCAGGTAAAATGCTTTGTAAAGTTAGATTTAAAACAGTACATTATCTTACCTTGTCTGTCTATGGGATTTGTTTTATTTTCTCAGTATTTTTTGTTCCTTGCTACTTCATTAACAATTGGAATTTACTGTTTCAATTTCCTCTTTAATAGAAGGAACAGTTTTGTATTCCATTAATAAAATATCAGAAAATACTTTTTTTAATGTATCATTCATTGCTGTATATATTAAGCTGTGTATGTCGTTTTTGCAAGCTTTTTATTTCATTCCGATACATTTGCCACATTCAAAACAAAAAATGACCTGAACTCCTTCTGGCTAAGTAATTCTAAAATTACAGAATTTTTTATACTAAAATTCACACCATACCAAAAAGTCATTTATATTCACTCCTGTTGTCCTTTTTGTAGGAAGAGAAATTCTTGTATGCCACATATGCCATAGTGTGTTCATCACGTAAAATTTCATCTAGGTTGTCTATAATGACACTCTTAACCCGTCTGTACCAACCAGCCAAAAATAATTTTCCTGCAGATATTCTCTCAAGAGCATATTATGGGCTGGCATCTACAAAGAGAAACTATCAGATCTCCATTCCCACCTATGCCACCCAGGAATAACTAGACTGACTCACTTTCTTTGAATATAGAACCTTCCTTACTCTACTGAGATGAAAAGATGTGCCGAGTGTTCCATTTATGCTCAACTGAAGCTCCAATTTTACACTCGAAGAATGTCCCATCTTATTAAAGCCACACATCCTATGGAACAAACGAGCAGAAATTTCAAAGAACCCCTGCCTTTTACTTCCTGGAAGAACTATTAGCAATAGTTAACTAACAATAGTAGACAAATATTCCCATTTTCCTTCCAATGTCTGAACATGACAACAGAAACAATTATCCCCGGTCTAATCAAATTATTTGTGTTGTTTTGGAATGCTGGTATATGTGTACTCTGAGCACTTTCATTCCTATCTAAGCAACTACCTTATGAAATTAGCTATAGCAGTAAGCCAAACAACACCCTGTGAAGGAATGAATGATGTGAACACTAAAATAGACAGACATCATCAGAAAGCACATAACACAAGCATCTAAGAGACTGCTTGAATCCCAATGCAAGGAAGTAGTAGCTAAGGTATTAAACTTGATCAGGTTTTATTGTGCACAGCCACAAGTGTCACACTACATGAAAGACTTTTTGCATACCAATGTCGATCTTATAAGGGCCATTCATTACCGAGTTGGCAATTCAAAGCAGGACCAGTCCTACTATGTTGCCATGTTTGTGCTTCTAAATATGATTCCCAGGTTGACAAAGTGGATTTGCTCGAAGCAAATCTCAAATATGCCCATATACAATATGTGGATGGACATGAATCAACAGTCTCACTGCAAGACTTAACCCCAATTTTCTATGCGTCATAATGTACTTAAGCATAGAGACCAGTTCCATTTTTCCAGTTAAAGGCCTGCCAATTTCATCAAAATGTAACTACTGAAACTGACATCTTGGGAAGAAGAGGTCTCTTTTTTGAGGAATCTGTTGACCCCTCAGAACTGTCATCAGCAAGCAAACTTTTTGCACCAGCACTTGTCACTCTTGACCCACAGATACAATCTGTAAAAGAACACCAAGAGTTTTGTTCCGTCACACCCGCCTTTTACGATTACAGATTTTCGTTCTGCCCCACACGTCTCTCACCTTAGCAGTTATTACGATCATGTTCCATGCTCTGTCACTTCTCATCATGTTTTCATGGGCTTTGACTGAGGGGTTAAGTTATCTCTTTCACCACACATTTGTTATCATAAACTCTAAATCATTAAGGAAGGTGAGAATACAGTATTGTAAACACTCATTCCTCTCTCCTAGCTTATATTCTTGAACTTTAAACTTATCTCCCTTTTGACTTTCGACTGATAAACCGCCCTGGTTGTCACTCTGCTATGGAGTCAATTTTAGCCATCTTACTTGTTATTAAACCCATTAAATAGGTCCTACTTTTAGTCTCATTACTTTATACATATTTACCAACCCCTCCACCCGGGCAGGATATGACACAAGGTCAATTTTTAAGTGACATTTAACAGGTTTGCATTCAGAGTTTTCCTTCTCCTAGACTAGTGGCCTCACCAAGGCTGAAGAACCTAGTCTGCCCTACTATTCACTCATAGCTGAAGGGAGAATAATTGGATTCATACCTTTCCTGAGAGTATGAGTGCAATCAGTCTCGTCCAGGATTTGAACTTATGTCGCCGTGTCTATTTCCTACAACGATAACGGGCACCTCCATTACTTTATGGTGCTTATGGAGATGAAGCTGATGTCCTCATTTAGGAAATTGAACATTGTGTCACCTGTCTCACCATCGACTCCTGTGAGATGGCTCTCCTGAACAAGCAAGTTGTTGTTCAGGGCAATACACCTGCTATCTCCATGGCCTAAAGGAAAATAGAAAAGAAATTTCCACTGCTTTATTTGAAAACAACATTCATTTCTTTAGGAAACATAGTTACAGTAATTCTAACTGTTGATGTAGGTGTTGAGCAGTCTCAGGCTATCTGAGGTTGTCTGAGATTATCAAAGAATTATTGTAGCTATATTTCCTAAAGAAATGAATGTTGTTTTCAAATAAAGTACCGTGCCTTGCATCTACACCATTTGTGCTTCGGTACTTCTCCTGAAACTATTTCTAATTATTTTCATCTGGTAGTTTACTAATATCTACTTCTGAATTAATACTTACTTCCTAAGTAATTAAGTAATTATAACAAATTAGAAAACAGTTACTCAATAATTTACCTTTGAATTTTAGACCATATCCAAGAACTACAGTAAGTTTTTTTTTCTTTATATTCCCTTTTGATAAATCTTTGTAGCGTGGCTACACAATATTCAAGTTTCACACTTTTTCACTTTAATGAAACTCTGTAGATATACAAAAAAAATATTTTTGTCATTCTATTATTGAAACGTACACCATCAGTGTAGTGGTTATCATCGGAGGAAGTGAAATTGGCAACCCATGTTCAAATCCTGACCAAGGCTGTTTGCATTTCACTTTAAACTAATGCCCTTGGGAAAGGCATGAATCCATTTTTTTTGCCTCCAGCTATGAGTAAATGGTAGGGCAAACTGTGTTCTTTAATCTGTCTTTGAAAAGGAAGACTCTGAATTTAAATCAGCTTTACTTCAATTTAAGAATTAACCTTGTATCACATACTGTCTGTGTCGGAGAGGGGTTGGGTAAATACATCCATTGCTTTGTAATTTAACTAGTTTACGACTACACCAGTCACTCAGATTTTAAAAGACCCCCAAAATATTACAAGTTTTCACTAAGTCTTCTCTGGTTGCTAAAGGAACCTTAGAAAATGTTTTAGTCTATTACTGTTTGAAAATTCTAAGACTTTTAAAATTTTGACTTGAAGTTTAATTTTCAAAGCATAATGCTAAACTAAACCCTTAGTTTTTGTTTTTCAGGTTGATTAAACTAAATCTTTAATTTTTTTTTTTGTTTAGCCATATAGAGTAGACATCTTGGAATTGACCTTGTGTCACATCCAACTCATAGCAGAGGGGTTAGGTAAATACATACACTACACCCTGGTTTCATACTTTGCTGCTAAGAGTACTAAAGTGATTTTATAAAAATGAAAAGAATATTTTCAACCCCTCAATAAGCTTCTTTATTTTTACAAAATTTTGCACCAGAGCAAATGACCAAAGATATCAGAGAAAAGAAATCAAAGAAAAAAATGAATAAAATCAGGATTAGCAAAATTCTTTTGTGTCAGTTAGCATCTGCCAACGATTTATCGATTTATACACTTTAGCAGTTTATCATGAGTGACTTACCACACAATCAGCTTAGAGTTTAGCATTATGCAGTTTGACAGTTAATAACATTTACGTTAACCAGGACCAAATAACCTTCCTAAGTTGATTCTAAATTGCAGGCAGCATTAATTTAAAGACTGAAGATGTCAAATTGTGAGAAGGTGAAAATCACAATGTATGAAATCTTGCTAAGTTGTGTGCTTGATGCTACAGAGTGTAGAACTAAAATTTGTGATTCAATATAATGGTTGGTTGGTTTTTATGGCACATCAACCTTTCTGGGTTATTTAATGCCAAATCTAGTTTATACATACATATATAGCATATATTATTTGTAAGCAAATAATTTGTTAGTAACATTATTTTTAAAAGAGTCAGCCAGAGCTCATTTGCTTGCACACAGTTAAATGGTTACAAGTTTTCCCATGTAACACTAATAATTCTATTTAATATTAATTATAATCCCTAGTAAAAGATTGGACAGTTCTACTTGACCCATAGATGGGACCCTAACAGGTACTATAACTCTAGATTTGAATGGACCTGAGAGTAATGGCAATGAAGGAGTCTCTACATTCCCTAAAGCACCAGGACTGGAGCCTCATCATATGATGGTTTAGTGCCATATCCAAGAAACTTATTTGAGAAGTTGGTCTTACTCCTCTACAGAGATGCACTCAACATATTCTACTGTCCCACTCAACTGGGTTGGTTCTGTATGGTGTTAATAAATTTGAGTGTAACTGAAGAACATCATCTATTACATAGGTCTGCGATGGAACCATTTTTGTTAAGTGCTCATACCATTCAGAAAGTATGTGTTGGTTTGTGACTTGTCAGGAATTGAACATGGGATCTTCTTATGACAAATTGTAGGATGGTTCAATTTAAATGGGACTGTTTCAACCAATCAGAATCAAGTTTGGGATTGTAGCAGATGCAACTTAAGACGTGCATAAATTTGGTTATCATATTTACCCAACCCCTCCGCTCGGGCAGGATATGACACAAGGTCAATTTTTTAAGCAGAGTTTCACAGGTTTGAATTCAGAGTTTTCCTTCTCCTAGACTAGTTGCCTCACCAAGTCTGAAGAACCTAGTCTGTCCTACTATTTACCCATAGCTGGAGGGAGAATAATTGGATTCATACCTTTCCCAAAGGTATTAGTGCTATGTGAAATGCAATCAGTCCAGGATTTGAACTCGTGTCGCCGTGTCCAATTCCTGCGACGATAACCATTACACCACGGGCATAAATTTGGTTATAGGGGTAGAATTGATCTTACAGGGGGAGGTGCTGAAAGTCTGAACTGTTGCAATCATAAGTTAACAAGCAATTTTAATAACCAATATTTTCCTAAAACTTGGATGTTTAATTAAGCATCAATTTTTCTGTTTCCCTTTTTATTCAGATTTTATTCTTTTTATACAAGTTTATATACTCTCAGTTGTTTATTGTGACATGCACATTCATTTTGATAAATAAAGCATCTTCTTAGCTGCTTATTCACTGTGTATTACAGTTTTGCAGTATATCTGGTGGAAATTGGGAACTTCAATATCCACAATACCTTTAGTCTGTTGTGCTTCTTACCCCCACCTACTGATTTCATGGTACTTGATGCCCCCTTGCTTAACACTCAACATTATAAAGTCTATATCAAGGGTAAGTTGAGCAATCCAATCTTTTTAAAGTCTTTGGTATGATGTGACCTGGGATTGAACCCAGGTCTCCCGGACAATTGGTGAACACTCTACCAACTATGAACCAGTTAAACATAATTATTATAACAAAATGGGAATAGTTACTGGAAACAATGCAATTGTAAAAAAGGATTTGGCAAAAAATAACCAAACAATAGTTGACATGTCATAAAACCAACCAACAATGAAGTAGAACAAATATTATTATTAGCTATGTTCTATTACATTTGCTATCTTTAATGACCGTTCTTTCATTGCAGGAGTCAAAACCTTTCAATCAATCAATCTTGATTGGTGGTGTGAAACTTGTTCTAGGATGGTCAATTTTTTTATTATTATTAGTATTGAGTGTGTTGGCCAATGTTAAAACAAAAGACTGATGAGATTGTGGTTTTATCAAGAGTTGATGAAATTTATAATCAGACCACATCATTTCAAAACCACAAAAAAAGGGTCCCATGATCTTTATTATGCTTGTTAAATTTATATACTGGAATGTGATTAACAGCCTGGCAGAAAACTATGAGTTTATTAACATTACTAGTTGTCGTCCCACCGTGTCAAAATGGTTAGTAAACTCATCTAGCTGATCTATTGCAACAGAATAGTGAATTTGATTCTTAACGAGTGCCCCAAACTTGCGGCCTTTTGCTAAAATCTAAACAATGCTTAGTTTTTTTTTTTAATGATGAGATAAGTTCAAAGCCAGGAAGAGTTTGTTTGTATTACTTTCCTTGGTAAAATGCCTGTATCTATCACTTCTTCCTCTAGCTATGGGTAAATAGAAGGGCAGAATGGGCTCTTTAGCTTCAGTAGGGTTACTGGTCTTGAAGTAGGAAAACGCTGAATTCAAACCAGCTGTACTCTACTTAAAAACTGACCATGTGTCACATGCTTATGGTAGAGGGCTTGGTATTTACTAAGTTTAGTTTATCACAAAGCTGGAAGTATGGAGCAGCCGGTAAGAACTGAACACACTACCAATGGAGGTGCCTGTGGTGTAGTCGTTATCGTCGTAGGAAATGAACACGGCGACACGAGTTCAAAACCTGGACGAGACTGATTGCATTTCACATAGCACTAATACCCATGGGAAAGGTATGAATCTAATTATTCTCCCTCCAGCTATGGGCAAATAGTAGGACAGACTAGGTTCTTCAGCCTTGGTTAGGCAACTAGTCTAGGAGAAGGAAAACTCTGAATTCAAACCTGTTAAAACTCCGCTTAAAAATTGACCTTGTGTCATATCCTGCCCGAGCGGAGGGGTTGGTAAATAGTACCAATGGGCTTCTAGTCAAGCTTGCTAATCTTTACATCACATGCAGTGTCCTGTATTAACATCACTTGTACTATTAAAACAGCCTTATCTTAGTTGTGGCCTAAAGCCAAAAGTAAGGGGGCACCCAGTTAGAAGCAAATTTACTAGTAATGATCTGCTAGCCTAGCTTGTTAACCATTACTTTATGTATGATTCCTAACTAATACTATTTATCCTAAAAATGCTACTTCTATAAGCCAAATTGGATCCATGTAATTCTTTAAGTCTTCACCTTCTGTTGAGAATTTCTAAAACTGCTGCTGTGGTTCCTTAAAAAATTTTAAGAAGGTAAAAATGGATAAAAATTATGTATAAATCTTATTTTTCAGCAGGAAACAATCAAATTTAGAATAAAGTTAGTTATGGAATTGAAGCTGTGGAAATTCCATGATGCAATGAACAACCACCAAGGATTAAAGATCAATATGACATTTTTAAAAATTCATTTAAGAATTATATGTATAACCAACATTTATTTATAAACTGGAAGGGATACCTGGCGTTGCCCAAGTAGGAGAAATCACATCCTATAATAGTATAGTAAGAAATATACAAATAATATATCCAGCATATATTCACAAACTAGAAGGGATACTTGACATTGCCCTCGTTGAAGGAATCACATCCCATAATAGTATAGTAAGAAATATACAAATAATATATCAAACATTTATTTACAAACTAGAAGGGATACTTGGCATTGCCCTAGTATAGTAAGAAATATCCAAAAAAGGTTTACAATACTTATTTACATTTGTCTATTTATCCAACCCCTCTACTACAAGCAGGTTGTGACATAAGATGATTTTTTAAGTAGAGTGAAGCTAGTTTTCTTTCTCCTTGACTAGTTGCCTAACCAAAACTAAGGAACCCAGTCTTCCTTATTATTATACATAACTGAGTCGAAAACTGATGGATTCATGCCTTTACAATAGCAAACAATCTCATCCAGGATTTGAACTTGGTTTTTGCATGAAAATTACCTAAAATTTTCTTTCTGAGTTCTTTCTACCATCATTGGTCATTTTCAAGAATATAATAGACTGGGCCATAATAAGTTTGTTGTTTGTGGGAGATATATATTTTTGTTATATCTTCAGGGAGGAGGACATGGCTTATTATCTTCAGTTCTTAGAGAAGAGATTCACTCTGGGCCGGAGTGGTATCACCTGATAAGATCCTATCTATGGGTCAAATAGAACTAAACTCCACTTATGCTAAACTGAATTATTTGAAATCTACTGTTGACATTTAACAGTATAAACAAAAACTATACTAATACTAAACTGAATTATTTGAAACTTTTATCAAAATGACTTAATTCAGCATTAAATGACTCGAAAAGGGTTAATACACTATAAAATATTACAACCAATCAACCAACCAACCTTAATCTATAATCAGTCAGCTCCCATCTCCTCTCTTTTGTTCAATTCATTCTTCACTTCAATTCTTCTCTGATGCCTCATTTGTATTGTCATCTTTGTTCTTATTTGTTGATAATGAATAACAACTTGACAACAATTTTATATACACACCTTATGTTTTATTTTTGATGACTTTTCTGTTCATTCCTCATTTAGCCTAAAAAGGAAATCAGTAAGAGCATGATGGAACATTTAACTTCTCACTTTGAGACTTTGTCACTCACAAACTGATTCTAACTCAACTGTTTTGATCACCTGACTGAAATCATCTCATACGAGCCATGGTTTCAGATTGACCCCAAGTTTAAACTCTGTCTATCAAACTGGTTGTTTCTTGTATTTTCCCTCTTCAGGACTTAACTCAAATGCTACTCTACATGTTAAAAATAGATCTCACCAATCAATTATGCAATGGAGGGATCCCCACTCTCCTGTTACAGCCCTGATAGAGTTGTTATTTTTTCTTTAAAATCCAGTGAATAAAAACATAGGTGTCCATGAGCGGTGGGGATTTTCTAGTTGGCATTTATAAATTGGATGTTACTGGATGAACAAAAAAATTGTAACAAAATATCCCAAACTTTGTATAACAGTTGATTTCATTGTACTAGTTTTTCCAAGTTTGTAGGGGGTGTCCTCATGATAGACTGCGGAATTGTAGAAAGCAAGTTCATACTCCAGTCGCACAATTACGTTCACTTTTGGGCAAATACCCTTAGGAAAGGTATGAACCCCCTTATCCTCCCAGCTATGGGTTAAATAGTACCACTACTGTTCTTCTAGGAGAATGACTTTGGCATTAAATAACCTACAAAGAGTTGATATGCCATTAAACAAAGAAACCAAACCAAACCAAACCAAGTTTCTATTTGGTGAAATTTGGGTTTAGCCACATGCATTATTGATTCAGCAAATAGAGAAGAACTTTGAACATCGAAAGTGGTGATTTGTGACTCAAACTCACAAACCTCCATTCTAATATTCATGATCTCCACAATACCCATCAAAACCCTCCTTCCCATTAAAAAAATAATTCAAGAATTTAAAGGTGCACTTTCATTTATAGTTTACTGATTATTTTCGCATGTAAATTGCATAAAACATTGGTAAATTAGTTATGCTTTGTAATTTGATATTCAAGTAATTCATTTAGCAAATGGAAATTAAACTTGGTTACAAGAAGTGAATTAAGTAAGAGGTTTCAGAAACCATGTTTTAGAGTATAGAGAGATTTGGGATATTTGTAGTTTTCCTAAAGTGATTTATTTTGTTTTGTGTCTCCGATGGTGTAAACATGAAACTGGTATACACTTATGTAGCAAGTAAAAGAATTGGTGGATATTGTTAACTATTGTATCATAATTATTTGTGTATAACATGCACTTATATATAACATGGATCAGTAACTTTGGACTACAAAACTCTGACTTTTTAGAATTTATAGTAGCTAAATTTAATCTAAATTTATCATTTCTTCAGCTTTTTATCAGTTTGTACTAACCACAAATAAAAAAATGTTTATAGTTTACATTATGTCTTAAAACACAAAATTGACACAATATTTAGAATAAATGCATTGACATGTTTGCACAAAAATGCAGCAGGCTTGTGCAGATAATAAACTTTTAACAAAAGGGCAAATTGTAGTCTACCCTGTTACATTAAGAAGAAAGGAAATACAGGAACGAGGATGAAACTCATACTAGGAGAAACAAAATTATAAAAAAACACATTCCAGTGGATATTTCTCTGTAATGACGAAAAAGACATTAGTTTAGATTATAGATATGATTTACTTTCAGTCATCCCATCTTGACAATATTGAGGTACATGCCTGGAAAAAAGTTAATAGTTCTCATGTATGATATGCACCCCTAATTTTTGGGCAGAAAAATCTAGAAAAATTGCGTATCTTATGCACAAATAATTATGGTTCAGTGGATTTTTATTTATTAAACACATCTCGTACATCAGCTCCCTGGTTGAATGCTATCTATCATGGTTATTCTTTTAATCATGTCTTTTTTTTTCTCTTTTTCTATATTGATATATAGTTAGTAAGAATAAGATATGGTTTTCTGTCTACTGGCATAATGGTTAGAGTGTTCACCAATGGTCTGGAAGACCAGGGTTCATACTAAAAACTCAAAAAATGGTATTTCATGCCTCCTTGCTCAACACTCAGCATTATAATGAACAGATCAAGGGTAAGTGGAGCAATCCAGAAAAGGGAGTGGTGCCTTTGCCGACACCTCAGTGTAGTAGCTATTAAAAAGGGAGCCTTTGGGTTGTCAGCCAACTTACTTACCTATTATGCAGTACAGGAGGCTAAGAGATAAAGAATGATCTAAATAAAAGGATTACTACATATTTGAAATTATAGGTAAGATAAGTCTATGTAAGTCTTACGGATTACCTCCCTTGTATCCAATTTAAATTCAATCCATAATACTAGAAAAGGATGTAGTCAACACAGTTTTAAAAAGAACAACATCAGAAGTGTGATTGTATACAGATTATCACTAATCTGTTGTTTAAAGTCTATATATATTTTAATAAGTAAAGAGTGTTCGCCAATGGCCCGGGAGACCTGGGTTCAATCCCAGGTCGAGTCATACCAAAGACTTTAAAAATGGTACTTGATACCACCTTGCTTAACACTCAGCATTATAAGGTACGGTTCAAGGGTAAAGTGGAGCAATCCTGGGAATGGAGTAGCGCCCTCCCCTACACCTTGGTGTAGTAGCTATCGAAAAGGGAGCCTTCGGGTCACCCTCGACTATGGTCGCTAACTTACTTATATTTTAATAGTCTAAGTTCAGTTAGCAATACGTTAGGATATTAGTGTACAAATACTATCATCACAATAATAGATGCTACAGTTACTGACTGTACTATATCAAATGTTATTCTTAACCTATTCAAAGTCTTCAAGACTAAACCAACCAATAAATACTAGAATTACTGCAATTACTACCTTTTACACTAACGGTTACTATTTCTTGAGATTGAGATCTACTGTTAAATTTTCAGATAATGATATAGAGCACAACAAAGAAATACGTTTATAGTTGTGTGAGCACAGCTGAGGTATGTGTTTACAGCTGAGTGTGCACAGCAGCTATATGTGTTTACAGCTGAGTGTGCACAGCAGCTATATGTGTTTACAGCTGTATGTGTTGAGCTGAGGTATGCGTGCAAACTTGTGTGTATGCAGCTAAAGTATGTGTTTACAGTTTGGTTTTGTTTGGTTTTATGGCACATCAACTATTGTAGGTTATTTAATGCCTAATCCATTCTTATATGTACATATTAACAGTTTTATTTCAAACAGTTTTATTTCAAACAATTCAGTTTAGTATAAGTATTGTTTTTGTTTACACACAATTGAATGTCAAAACAGTTCTAATTTCATACAATTTAGCTTATCACTAGTACACAGTTTCAATGTCAAAAAACTGTTCTATTTCAAATAATTCAGTTTAGCATTAGTACATAGTTTAGTTCTATTTGACCCATAGATAGGACCCTATCCGGTGCTACCACCCCGGCCCACAGTGGACCTGGGGAGTGATGGCAATGAAAGGGTACTCCACATTCCCTAAAGATCCAGCATAACTGGAACCTCACTATTAGATTGTTTAGAGTTAATTCAGGACACTCATTGGGAGGGAGTCTTACCCCTCTGCAAAGAAGCAGTCGGTGTATTCTCCAGCCCCAGCTGGCTGGGCAAATTACAGTTGAGAGCATACAGGTGAGGTATATGTGTGCACAGCTATTTGTATACATCATAAGTATGTGAGTACAGTTAAGGTATGTGTGCACAGTTATGTGTTTACAGCTATTTGCATACAGCTGAGGTATGTGTGTAAATAAATATGACAACTACTACAACTACTAATACTACCTTGACTATTAATGTTCATACT
Organism: Sepioteuthis lessoniana; assembly: GCA_963585895.1. NCBI lineage: Eukaryota > Metazoa > Mollusca > Cephalopoda > Myopsida > Loliginidae > Sepioteuthis > Sepioteuthis lessoniana. Next base: position 4,844,982 of record OY757929.1, on the reverse strand, counting down.
ACAGCTCTTTTCAATATAAGGATGTCTGTTGCTAATGACGCTAAGCACCTCAGTCGATGGCAAGCTAACACACAAATTGTACATGATAACTGGCAGCTTCTTATCAAGTGGTACTAATTCAACAGGTAGCATTAGGTATGGGCTGTATGGGTTGGGGTTGTCAGATGGAAAGGTTGAGGTTTGTAAGTGGATAAGGAATTGGATTTTCATCCTGTCTATTACATCTAGGATATACCTGTTCATGGGCTGTACAGCTTAGAAACACTGGCCTTCACTGGTTGCTAAGGTCTGTCCACCATATTTGTTGTTGTTAAGAAAAGTACTCAGGATTGGACATGTCTTGGTGACTGCAATGAATCTATTGGTCAGTGGTGGCTGTTGCCTCACTTAATCATGGCATTACACACACAAAAAATAAATAAAGAGAAAAAAAACCAAAAAAAAAAACCACATTGATTTAAAAACACTGACAATGTAAAAGAATTAAAAATGAATTTTTAAAAAAAGCTCTTCATAAAAAAATAAATAAATAAAAAATATCTCTCATGATGAACCCTTTCTCCATCCCTATGGTTTCTTGTTCTATCTTTAGGGTAGGACAGATTTTCCCTAAAGTCATCTCCCACCCTTAACAACAACAACAACAACAACAACAACAATTATAAAGAAAAAAGGAAATAGTTGGAGTTATTTGGTTTATTGTTTCTTTCTTGCTCCCAGAGATGACTACCCTATGAGGGGAGAAAAATTTAGAAAGGACCCACACACAGACATCCACACTGATGCAAACATACATTTATATACATACTTTTAGCATCTTCATTTACCTATCAGTACATGTATATACATTTTTACACATATATGCACATTAAGACACATGCACATACATGTTTTCTCGGCTTATTCAACTGATAACAGTGCTAAAACAATAAATCCAATCGGTTGTTTTGTTTTTTGAAAACTCCACATACAAAATATTTGTGGACTTAGATTTGTTGTTTAGAGCGCATGTGGATTGTGTAGAGTTCCCCGACTTGCAGTTTGCTCTAACTTTGAAATCCAGTACTGGATTATTTTTGCCTTGCTGGATGAGGATCCAGGAAACATATGCATACACTTTCACCCATGCTTACCTACATAAATGCATAAACTAACACCACAGAAGAAGAAAGAAGGAGACAAGTACAAACCAAGCAAAGAGGTAGAGAAAATGAAAAAGGAAGAAAAGAAGAACATGTCTATTATTTTGACATAACTGCATGCCTATTTTGAGTTATCTAACTTGCTTTGATGGTAATGTGTAGAGGAAAAGACTTGTTGTGACAAAAGAAGGAAAGAAAGAAAGAAAGAAAAAGAAGAAAAAGAAAAAAACAGGAGGAGCAAAAAGATGAAGACACACCTACTATTTCTGTGTATTTTTGGTTCATACACAAACACAACAAAGAGGTGTGTAGATTAGTATGTCTAGATTAAGACACAAGTAAAATATTAAGAAGAAGAAGAAGAAGAAGAAGAAGAAGAAGAAGAAGAAAGCAGAGAGAAAGAGTGTAGAACAAAGAAAAGAAGAAAAAGAAAAGGAAGAAGAAAAGGAATAGAGGCAAAGGAAGAAGAAAGAAAAATAAGTGAAAGAAAGATAACTAGTAAAAAAGAAGATGAAAGAAGATATCAGTGGTTTCTTTTGAACATGTAGATATCTTGGATGCATATGTCTCCCTTGTAAAGAAAAAGTAAAATTGGCTGAGAAGAAAAAAGAAAAATATTTCTAATCTTTTCACTTTGATTACTCTTCTTTTAATAGTTGGTACTAGGTCCAGGGCCTAAGGACACATTTGATTAAAAATGGACGCTGACAGTGATTCGTTAAGTGAAGATTCCCTTATGGAAGCAGGTATGAATATAAAAAAAGAAGAAAAGACAGACAAAGATGGAGAAGAAAAACAAAATATCCAAGAGGGGAGTGTTATGGGAGAGTCAAAGGACAGTGGGCTGTCTGAAGGAGGTCAAGCAAGCCAAAAACGCACTCCTCTGCCCACTACTTTAGTTGATCAAGTTGGCATAGGACGTGACCTTGAAGAAGAGTCCAGATTAGAAGATGAAAGACAGTCAACACAAAGGTACAGAACATCAACACCAACATTGTCACTAGAACAACAGTTGAAGGAAAGTGGAGATCTTAAATCAGACGAAAGTAAAACCGCCATGGAAAGTGAACTACTTATAGCCGATTCCCCTATCACACTTGATCTCTCTGCTCACTCATCACAGATGACTACACTCTCATTGGAAGAGGGCCCCAAAATTTGCCGAATTATAAGCACCCCCAAAGAACCATTTGTGTCCCCTCCAGAACAGTTAGAGGAGAGTGACGAGGAACAGTTTTTCAGTACAGGCAATGACAGCTTGGAAGTTGGCGGACGAGCTGGGGAAGATGGAGAGGCTGTGGTGAAAGACGAAGACACAATATTGGAGGATGCAGAGAAATTTGGCAGCGATACTGGCATGGAGCCATCCCAGAGTCGAGAGATCCCTGACAGTGGAAACGACAAAAACAAAAAAAAGAACATGAAAAAAAAAGCAAAGAAAAAGGAAGTGGAGATGAAGGAGGAGGAAGAGGGGAAATGGTCAGAGGAGAAAAGAGAAGCAAAAAAAGAAAGGAAGAAGCAGGAGGAGAGAGATGAATATCCTGGAGACTCCAAAGCTTCTGTGGACATCATTCAGTCAGCTGTGATTGAAGTTACTGATCAGGCAAACTTATTAAACACAAGCATGAGTGATACAACAGAGGTGTTACATATCTTGCCTGAAGGTGAGGGATCAGTGGGGCCTACTGGTAATGTAAGACCAACTCCAGCCACCACCGTTATTGACACTCCCACCTCCACCACTACTCAAATTCTACCTCCACTTGATGATGATGATGATGATGATTTTGGTTGTGACAATGTGGGGGGTAATAACGAGAATTTGGAAGATGATAATGTTGAAGATGAGGGGTATCGAGGAGATAATGTTAGCATTCCGGTCAGACAAGTCTATAAGACATCAGACAAACCCAGATGGCCCAGAGGTTTACTTTCTGAACTTAAGATGGCTACCAGACAATCCAGGCACCCAAGTTTAGGGACCTCTCTGCCAACTCTCCGCAGCTATGCAAGACCATCCAGGCAACTGACGACAAGAATTGATGATCAGTTCCTCAGAAGACATCCCTTTTCGCAGACTCAGCCATATTTGGAAGCACTAAGCAAACAACCTGTCGGCTACTATCTTGATGATGATGAAGATGAAGTAAGTGTTTTAGTTTTATTATTAGTAGAGTTCTCTTTGTTTAAAGTTTGTATTTTTGTATCCTCATCACCAGGTATACTTAACGATATTTTTGCTCCAATCCCTTTAATATTTAAATAGTTTTCCATCCAAGTCTGACATTAACATACACATGCTTTCTCAAGTAGTGGGCAGTTTTTCAGGTATGATAAAAGCTTGTTTCTTTCTTTTTATTTTAGGTGTGTTTTACAGCTGTCAATGTTTATAAGCTTTTATGAAGAACATAATATCCTCCTCTTCATTCTCTTTGTCTATATACTTTGGTCAATTTTTTATTTTGCCTTCTTCAAGTTTTGAAAAATTTCAAATGAATCATAGAAGTTATTTGGAGTAATATTCTAAGGTGTAATAATATTCTAAGGTGTAATAAGGGGTTCCTACTAATGATTATTCTGAATTTGGATTTTTTAAGGATGTATGTTTTCACCCAACCCTTTTATCATATGCAGGATGTGGTACAAGGTCAATTTTCAAGTGGAGTACAGCTGGAGTTTACCTAGACTGGTTGCCTAATCAAACAAAAGAGACCAGTCTTCCTTAATATTTACTCATAGCTGGAAGGAGAACACATGGTTTCGTGCTTTTCTTAAGGGCATTAGCCCAAAGGGAAATGCAAACGACCCAGCCCAGAATTTCAACTTGGTTGGTCAATTCCATTTCCAAAAACAAAAAATGTTACACTGTGTTCTACCCATTTTCTGTACATGCTGCCATATTGTCAAGAAACATAACTGTGACTGTTTGGGATATGTGAAATTGTTATTTGCCAAAATTTTGCTTTGTTTGATTGATTTTAATGGCATGTCAAACCATCTAGGATTATTTTATGCCTAGGGGTTAGGGAATTGCATTCATTGAACATTTGTATTTACATTTCTTGTGTCTTTGTTTCATAAAAGTTTTTTTTTGCACATGGCCCAATTGAATACAAATAATTTTTTTAGATATCTTTTGAACCATAAATGGTCTCAAACAGGTATTACTATTCTGTATCAGAGTGGACCCGGGAGTAATGCTAATGAAAGGGTACTTTACACTTCCCAGGTCTTCACAAGAAGAGCTTCACCATTTGATACTATTTAGAGTCATACCCTGGACACTCCTATTGGGGTGGTCTTACCTCTCTGCGGGGGATACTGTCAGTATATTTTAAGTATTGCCAACAGGGCAATTCAGTTTCATAATATTTGTATTGTACTACAATTTATTGAATAAAAATTCATGGAGATTGAGAAATTTCTTTGGTCAGGATGTTTTGAAGTAGACTCCAACTTCATGGTGGCATTGAAGAAACAATTTCACTGGTTTCAGATTTGAAACAATTTCTAAGTCTTGACAGCAAAGATTAGAATATGATGATTGTATAAAAGGGTTTTCCTAGGAATGACACTTAACTGCATTTGATGGTGAGGCTTCTATTCTGGAGATGACTCACAGGTTCACTCTGAGAGGTAGTACCTGTTTGGGTCACATCAATAGGTCAAATAGATCTGTTTGAAAATTATTTGTATTTGATAGGAATACTTGATACCATATAACTCTATTTGCATAAGGAATAGTTAATTGTTATTATAATTGTTTACTAAGGATTATTTTTATTTACTTGAAACCAAATAACAGTGTGCAAACAAATAACTATTAATAATTAGAAATTATTACTTGAAACCATATAATTATTAGTATTAGATATGAATACTTGAAACTATACAACTGTTTGCAAATTATTTGTATTAGATAAGAATACTTGATATGATGTAACTGTGTTTAAAAAACTCAAAATATAAATGTACACTGAACACAACTCTCTCACCTCTAGTCATAAGATAACCCTAGATAGTTTGACATGTCATTAAAACTAATCAATCATTTGAACAATTTCTCTAGATCTCTGCTTCAAAATGATAAAGATTTGGACCATTCTTATCATTACATCACCAGATCCATGACAAACAAAAATGCTGTTGATATTCTAGAGAAATATTGTTAAATCTAAAAACTAAATTTTTGCTAAATGAATCTCTTGATCAGTTTTTGTAAGTGCTAAAGTTTCTCTCAAAAGATTGCAGCTTTCAAGTTATCTGTTATTTTGATAATTATGTGAGAGAAGCCTTCATAAATGACTTGATTTCGCATACAAGTTGACAGCATCTTTTAGAGAACAAAACTTTAGGCTTACAAACTGCTTATGAATATACATATATTCTAAAGATGACTCAGATTTATATTTAATAACCCCTACATCAGCAGTTGTTTCTTCAGATTTCCAGAATACACAGTTTCCTAACTCTACCACTCTACCATGTCTTCTCTTCCCAGGTAAATAGTAGGACAGTCTAGGTTTTTTTAACATTGGTTCAGCAATCAGTCTAGGAGGAGGAAAATTTAGATTTAAACCTGCCGTTCACTGCTTTCAAAAAATAAATCTAGCATCTACTTGTAATCATAGGAGAGGGATTGGATGAATACATATCCTGAATGTCTGGTGTCTCAAACTTTTGTAGATGAAAAGGACATTTATTTAGCAACTGCATTCAGACCACAACATTTCTTCTGAGGTTTTATATGGCATCCTCATAAACAGTGTCCTTCCTGCTAGAGATGCAATATGTAAATTTCTGCAAATAGAAGAGACACTATATTAAAGTGTATGAATCTTCAAAGCATGTAAATGCTACTCTCAACAACAATCAGTCAACATTTGCTTATTTGATAGTTACAGTAGCCAATAGCGCTTATGTTTGTCTAACCAAAGATGCAATTCTAGAATCAACAGTGTTGATGCTCAGATTAACTGAGTTAGATGATTTTGTAAGTAAAGGTAGTGTAGAGGTGAATAACTAAAAAATTGTTCTTTGTAAGAGTGAGGTATCCATGGTTGACTCTTCTCTCTCTTCCAATATCTTATGGTACAGTATATATTTACCTGACCTCTCTGTATAAGCAAGATGCAACACAAGGTCAGTTTTTTAAGTAGTTTTTTAAGAGAAGAAAAAAAATTGAATTCAAACTTATTAAACTCATAAATTTGAATTCAAAGATTTTTCTTCTCTTAATCTGGTTCACATAACAAGGTTAAAGAGCTTAGTCTACCCTGCTATTTACTCAAAAGTAGAGGGAGAATAGTTGGATTCATGCTATTCCCAAGGTTATAAGCATTGTGTCAAAAGTAAACAGCTTTATCCAGGATTTGAACTTAGTTCACCATGTCTTAGGGTATTGTAGTGTTGATAAAGAACTTCAGGGTGAAGCTTACCCAAATACTAAATAATCTTCCTTTTTCCATAGAGCATGTCTTTCTTTTTCATTAGTTTCAGAATTTGAACAATTTCTCTTCTACAGAATAATGAAAATTGACCTTGTGTCATACCTTTGTCTGTCGATTGGATAAATACATACTCTCCGTCATACATTGGACAGAAGTAGTCATTTGTTGAAAAGTACACATATGCTACAGTTGAAACCTGATGTAAATAGAGGAATTACCTCATTGGATGAGACTTTAATTTTATGACTGAACTATACATTGTACTGTAATTATTCTTATGTGACATGCACTTTTTTTCAAGATTTTTTAACCTAAAAGTTAGGGGTGCATTTTATACACAAGAACTTGATATTACCTTTTTTTTCAGCCATATGTATCACCATATTTGGGACAGCATGACCAAAAGTAAATTATATCTTTGGTCGAAACTAATGTGTAACAAAACACTTCTGTTTTATATCACTACAGAGAAATAGCACTTTTAACGCATGTTTTTATATAATTTGTTTCTTCTATTGTGAACTTAATTTTGTCAAAAATTTGTTACATATTCAGATGAAGATGTCCTGGCTTTTGCTCTAAATACTGTATAAATTTTGTGTTTTAAAGCATTAAACTATATAAATTCTTACTTTTAGCCAATAAAAAGCAGATAAAAAAGTTGAACAAATATTAAATTTAGTTTGAATTTAGCTGCTAAAAATTCCAAAAAGTCAATGAATTTAAATGAGAGATGTTTTTTTTTAGAACTTCATAGGTGAAATGTAGTGGTGTGTGTTATACATGAATCTGTATTATACATGACTAATTATGGTAGTTTTCATGTTTGACATGAAATCTATTTGCAAGATAAAAAATGAGAAGAACGTCTGCTGGCATATTGAAATTTCATACTACACTTATGATATGATAAAACATTCCAACAGATATCTTTTTGTGTATATGCCCTTCTACTTATGGCAAAGAGAAGCTAAAGTCTCTATATAATAATCTTGATCCATCTGGAATCTCACCTCTTAGTCAATTTGACTGTTGCTATAACCTTCATTTTCCCATAAAGCATGTTCACAAAATGGTGGCTGCCTCTTCTACATGTACTGAACTCAAATCTCAATTCTTTAAGCCAAATCCATAAAAATTTCTTCAACAAATCGATAAAAATTTTCATTCCCTGTAATTCTTATTGATCCAGTAAATTTTGGCAATGAGGTTAAAATTAAACAATACTGTATTTTAACTTAAACTATATATGAATTTGGTATACCCAAATAAGGTTCCAGAACTTCCCTTCACTGACTTTATCACTTTTCATCACCGGAAAGTTTTTAAAATATTTTTGGTAATAAGACAGAAAATTAATGATTAAGCAAAAAAATTTAGAATTATTTTTCACCAAAAACAAATTTCAATATTCAGTTTGTATACTATGTTTTGAAAATGAGGAAAAAAGGGATGGTCATTGGTCAGGAATGTCAACGGAATAGGGCAATTATCTGAATGTTATGAATGTAAAAATTGCTATTTTCATTAAGTCTGGATTTTATTAACCTTAATTATTTTTTTCTGTCTCATTTTTTGAGATGTGGAATTGTCATGATGATACATTGATAAAGTTGAAATATTTTTTCCATCTTGTTTATTAGGGATTAACAACACAATGTTTCAGTTATTTTGGGCATTTTACAAAAGAGCAGTTTTAATTATTTGCCGAGATCAAATTTAGAATAATCATAAGTATAAGTAATTAAAATAAAGATACATAAGTCAGAGTTTTGAAAAATTAAAGAAATCATCACATACAGTCACACACCAGCATATTTATATATATATATATATATATATATATGTGTGTGTGTGTGTGTGTGTGTGTGTGTATAAACACAAATGCAAATTAGAAATTTGAAATATTAACAATAATCAATACATGTGCACACAAAAATCAAAATGCACACACACACACACACACACACACACACACACACACACACACACACACACACACACACACATGTATATATAAACAATCTAATATATATATATACAGTGACACGCATAAGTATTAGATACATGTTATTTTCTATTATAACTCTAGTTTATGTACGCCATTTTGCCTGATATTTGATAAGTAATATCTCGTGAAGTTGCTTTAGTTGTATGTGGAAGGAAAATTAAAAACTCATGGTTGAATCCTTTTTTATCAAAGTTCAAAATTACCCTATGCAAAAGTATTGGATACATCAATTTAATATTTTATTGCATAGCCTCTGTTTTTTTTCACTGCTTCCAGCTGCTTTCTATAGTTGGCCACAAGTTTTCCACACTGATACAGCGTTACTTTACCCCATTCTTCCTTGCATAATTACTCTAATTACTCAATATTTTGTGGATTCCGCTTATGAACTTTAACCTTCAAAGTATTCCACAAATGTTCCACAGATCACCAAATCCTGACCAGTAGACCAGCCCTAGTGATAATTAACAAAAAAATAAAATGTGGTGTAGTAGACATTGCCTTCCCAGGAGACCACAGAGTGAAAATTAAAGAAACCAAAAGAGAGACAATTACTTAGACCTTGCCAAAGAATTAAGAAAGTTGTGGAACATGAAGGTGACAGTAATACCAATTGTAAGTGGCATACTTGGAACAATCTGCAAAAGCTTATAAAAGGGGCTGGAAGTGTTGGGAATCAGAGGATGATTTGAGGCCATCCAAACTACAGTATTGTTGCAATTAGGCAGAATACTGAGAAAAGTCCTAGAGACCTGAAGACTTGGTGTAAATCAGGCTCCAGTGAAAGACTGTCAGCTAACGCTGGTGTGGAAAACTCACTAGGGGTATAATAATAACAATGTTAATAATAATTATATACACACACACACACACACACACACACACACACACACACACACATATATATATATATATATATGAACTCACTCATCATAGATTAGGCTTAACTGTTTTGATATTGTTATCCAAATATCTATGTTGTATGATTAGTGTTTAGGTTGTTACTGTCTTGTCTATAAAAACATCCTTTTTGTTTTTATTACTTTTTGTCTGTGACATGTCACTTCATTAGTACCTTTGATTAATTTATATTTCTACTCCTCTATAATACTCATCTAAAAAAAATCTATTACTAAAATTCTTATAATGTTTGTATGTAACCATAACCCAACAAAAACAGCACACTATACTGAGAATTTTAATAGAACAATACACTTTAAATGCTCCCAGAGAATAAGACAATTTCCTGATCAGTTTGTAACAGTTAATATCATTTTTTAATCATTCAGATTCTTAATATGATAGGGATAATTGTGAAATGCTAACTTGAATTCTTTACTCCTTCTTAAATTGAAGCATTAATATCATTATGGACTGCTGTAAAAGTAGAAACCCTACAAGTTCTCAAGTGATCTAGTATGTATCTACCCAACCTCTCCACCTCATGCTAAATATAATATATGATCAATTTCTTATGCAAAGTATAGCTGGTTTGATTTCAGAGTTTTTCCTTCTTCTAGAATAGTTGCCTAACCAAGACTAAAACACCCAATCTGCCCTACTACTTACCCATAGATTCATGTTTTTCCTAAGGTTATCAATTCAAAGTAAAACACAAACTGCCTTGTCCAGGATTTGAACCCTGATCACCAATTCTATTTCCTATGACAATAACCATTATGTTAAACATGCCTCCTTTGTCATCTAGTAGCAAATATTATTGTCATTGTTACAAAGATATGAATATAATTCAATCTTTATTTAACCTTTTGCAAAAAGGTTTTACCAATACCTGGCTGACCCAAAGGAGCAGGGTTCTGACCATTTGTAGACAGAAACCTGTGTAAATATAAAAAAATTTTCCCAGGAAACCATCTTTTAGGCAGCATGTCTCTATTGCACTAAATTGGTATGTATTTGCCTAAACACTCTACCATTTACAGGATCCAATGCAAGGTTGATTTTTAAGTAAAGTACAGCTAGTTTGAATTCAGTATTTTCTTTCTGCTTGACCAGTTGCCACACCAAGGCTGAAGAATCCAATCTGTCCTATTGTAGCTAGGGGGAGGGGGAAGGAGAGCATTACAGTGAAGTGAAATACTAACAATCTTATCCAAGATTTGAACTTGTCTCCCTGTCTATTTTATATGGTAATAATCATTACAATTTGTTCACCTCCTAAAATAGTTGGAAGAATATCTGTACACTTGTGGCAAAAGCTGATAAAACTGGGTAATTTTTAGATACAATTATTATGCAAGAATATTAAGTGGAAAGCAGATTTGCCAACCCTACATTCACCTGGTTTTAAATTCAGATTTGTTTTTCCCCTAGACTTTTTGCCAACCAAAGTTAAAAATTCCAGTCTTCTCTGCTATTTTATACATCACAAATAAAGATGAATTCATGCATTTTTCAACAGTGTTAGTGAGAAATTATTGCAAACAGCCACTAATGCCAGCATCCAGTGTCTGCACAGAGCTGATTAATGTAAGTTTTTGCTGATTGGCCAACACTGGTGTGTCCATGAGTAGGAGTCCATAGAAAAATGTTGCTTATGACTACATTCTTACTTCTGCAACAGTGCCAAGCATGTCTTGCTTGAATAGTCTATGAGATGAAAGGTAAGTGACCATACAGTTGCTGTTTTGTGAGGTGCTGTTTCGAGGATTTTTGTTAAAGTCTAAGTGGTATAACCATACAGTAGTACTAACATGGCTACTGCTTGGAATAATTCAGAGAGATCAGATTTTTAAATAGTTGTTAACCTGTCAATAGTAGTCCGTGCCTTACTTCTGCGTATGTTGACATTGATTACATATTACTATCAAGATCGACTAATTTAAGAGGCTTGCCATTTAATGAGGAGATGGCACCATCTGGTTTAAAACACATGAAATCTGTTTTATCTGAGTTCATGTGAAGACCAATGTCACTTGCTGCCTGCTCCAGGCTATGCACCAGAGGTTCATTTGCAAGAAGAATTAGATCATCTGCATAGTCTACATCTATTATAGTTTCTTTGGGATGTTGTTGTCTTATGCCATAATATTTACTGCTTCAATTTGTTCTTATGATTATTATATGGACAATACTCGATCGATATATCCTCCCAAACTTTATTAAGCAATAATCAATATCTTGTTCCCTTCTAATTATTAATCAGTTATCAATGTACTATTTCCTGTTTTTGTTTTATTCTTTGTTTTCAATAATCACTTCAAATCAGAAAGACAATATCACTTTAGTCATTTATAGCAACACAGCCATCATTGTCTTGTCAAAAATGTTTTTACAATAAAGTCATTACAATGATGCTATTTTTTAATTCATTATCCTTCAAATTTTGCCTTTCATGTTGTCCTTAAATGATGACATCATAAAGTATTCATGTAAAATAAGAACCTTTTGGTTGCGGATCATCATCATCATCATCTTGATTGACAATTGATTATTTTCAATATTCTCAATAATAACTTTTTCATCATTTTGTTGTCGCTATTTTGACACCAGTAATAATACTCGTACAAAAAAATGGGAGGTGCACGTGGTGTAATTGTTATCGTCGTAGGAAATGGACATGGCGACACGAGTTCAAATCCTGGACGAGACTGATTGCATTTCACATAGCACTGATACCCTTGGGAAAGGTATGAATCCAATTATTCTCCCTCCAGCTATGGGTAAATAGTCGGACAGACTAGGTTCTTCAGCCTTGTTGTGGCAACTAGTCTAGGAGAAGGAAAACTCTGAATTCAAACCTGTTAAACTCCACTTAAAAAATTGACCTTGTGTCATATCCTGCCTGAACGGAGGGGTTGGTAAATATGATACTAGTACAAAAACCAAATAAATACTGAAATTAGATTTTTTAATTGTTGTTTTTTTATTTGTTGTATTAAAATTAAAGTTTAAAGCATACAGTTGGATCATTCTTATGTTAGCCTTCTAATCACAACTAAAATATAGTTTTCCTGTTGGCAGGGCTTAGAATAGCCTAAGTGTATTCCCTGCAGAGAGGTAAGATCCTCGACCAAAAAAAAACAAGGTGTTCTTGGTATGGCACTAAACTGCATCTGATGGTGAGGCTCCAATCCTGGAGATTTGGGGAGTGTGGAGTACCCCTTCTTTGCCATTACTCTTAGGTCCACTCTGACCTGAAGTGGTAGTAACTGTTGGGTCCCATATACGACTCAAATAGATTTGTTAAAAAATTATTTGTATTAGATAGGAATACTTGATATCATATAGCTATATTAAAAAATCTCTTTAAAAATTATACAAAAAAATGTAATTACAAATGTACAGTGTATACAATTCCCTTACCTCTAGGCATGAAAAAACCCTCAATGGGTTGATATTCTGTTAAAATTAATCTAAAATACTATTAGCCTCATTCACATCAAAATGGTCGAATTATTTACATAATGATTAGCATTTCTGCTGAGGATCAGAGTATAGTATCTGTGAGCTTTGAAAAGTATCAGAGTCTTGTTCCCTGCCACTTTTGTCTCTGATCAAAGGACACCACCACTGCAACCTATAGGCTTGGATGTATGGATTATTTATGCTGATGGCCACAAATATGTGAAATTGTTAGTTGCAATATGTGCTCTTATTTTCCATGTTATACTGCCAATATATATATATATATATATATATATATATATATATATATATATATATATATATATATTGTTTATATATATTGTTTATATATATATATATATACATTCGGCTCATTGGCCTAGTGGCTAGAGTGTTCGCCAATGGTCCAGGAAGACCTGAGTTCAATCCCAGGTTGGGTCATACCAAAGACTTTAAAAATGGTACTTGATACCACCTTGCTAAACACTAAGCATTATAAGGTATGTATCAAGGGTAAAGTGGAGCAATCCAAGGAAAGGAGTAGCGCCCTCCCCTACACCTCGGTGTAGTAGCTATTGAAAAGGGAGCCTTCTGGTCGCCCTCGACTAAGGGAGACAACTTTACTTTATATATGCATAAAATGAATTCTATCTGATAAGGTTTGATGAACATTTTTTTAATTTATCTATAATTATGTTTGTAATGATATGGTTCTTAATTAATGCAAAGATGTTTTACCTGTTGATATATTTGAGTGGGATGAATATTTGAGTGTGATGAATATTTGAGTGGGATGAATATTTGAGTGTGATGAATATTTGAGTGTGATGAATATTTGAGTGGGATGAATATTTGAGTCTGATGAATATTTGAGTGTGATGAATATTTGAGTGTGATGAATATTTGAGTGGGATGAATATTTGAGTGGGATGAATATTTGAGTGTGATGAATATTTGAGTGTGATGAATATTTGAGTGGGATGAATATTTGAGTGTGATGAATATTTGAGTGTGATGAATATTTGAGTGTGATGAATATTTGAGTGTGATGAATATTTGAGTGTGATGAATATTTGAGTGTGATGAATATTTGAGTGTGATGAATATTTGAGTGTGATGAATATTTGAGTGTGATGAATATTTGAGTGTGATGAATATTTGAGTGGGATGAATATTTGAGTGGGATGAATATTTGAGTGTGATGAATATTTGAGTGTGATGAATATTTGAGTGTGATGAATATTTGAGTGGGATGAATATTTGAGTGGGATGAATATTTGAGTGGGATGAATATTTGAGTGTGATGAATATTTGAGTGTGATGAATATTTGAGTCTGATGAATATTTGAGTGTGATGAATATTTGAGTGGGATGAATATTTGAGTGTGATGAATATTTGAGTGGGATGAATATTTGAGTGTGATGAATATTTGAGTGGGATGAATATTTGAGTGGGATGAATATTTGAGTGTGATGAATATTTGAGTGTGATGAATATTTGAGTGGGATGAATATTTGAGTGGGATGAATATTTGAGTGTGATGAATATTTGAGTGTGATGAATATTTGAGTGTGATGAATATTTGAGTGTGATGAATATTTGAGTGGGATGAATATTTGAGTGTGATGAATATTTGAGTGTGATGAATATTTGAGTGTGATGAATATTTGAGTGTGATGAATATTTGAGTGTGATGAATATTTGAGTGGGATGAATATTTGAGTGGGATGAATATTTGAGTGTGATGAATATTTGAGTGTGATGAATATTTGAGTGGGATGAATATTTGAGTGGGATGAATATTTGAGTGGGATGAATATTTGAGTGTGATGAATATTTGAGTGTGATGAATATTTGAGTGGGATGAATATTTGAGTGGGATGAATATTTGAGTGTGATGAATATTTGAGTGGGATGAATATTTGAGTGTGATGAATATTTGAGTGTGATGAATATTTGAGTGTGATGAATATTTGAGTGTGATGAATATTTGAGTGTGATGAATATTTGAGTGTGATGAATATTTGAGTGTGATGAATATTTGAGTGTGATGAATATTTGAGTGTGATGAATATTTGAGTGTGATGAATATTTGAGTCTGATGAATATTTGAGTGTGATGAATATTTGAGTGTGATGAATATTTGAGTGTGATGAATATTTGAGTGTGATGAATATTTGAGTGTGATGAATATTTGAGTCTGATGAATATTTGAGTGTGATGAATATTTGAGTGTGATGAATATTTGAGTGTGATGAATATTTGAGTGTGATGAATATTTGAGTGTGATGAATATTTGAGTGTGATGAATATTTGAGTGTGATGAATATTTGAGTGTGATGAATATTTGAGTGTGATGAATATTTGAGTGGGATGAATATTTGAGTGTGATGAATATTTGAGTGTGATGAATATTTGAGTGTGATGAATATTTGAGTGTGATGAATATTTGAGTGTGATGAATATTTGAGTGTGATGAATATTTGAGTGGGATGAATATTTGAGTGGATGAATATTTGAGTGTGATGAATATTTGAGTGTGATGAATATTTGAGTGTGATGAATATTTGAGTGTGATGAATATTTGAGTGTGATGAATATTTGAGTGTGATGAATATTTGAGTGTGATGAATATTTGAGTGTGATGAATATTTGAGTGTGATGAATATTTGAGTGTGATGAATATTTGAGTGTGATGAATATTTGAGTGGGATGAATATTTGAGTGTGATGAATATTTGAGTGTGATGAATATTTGAGTGTGATGAATATTTGAGTGTGATGAATATTTGAGTGTGATGAATATTTGAGTGTGATGAATATTTGAGTCTGATGAATATTTGAGTGTGATGAATATTTGAGTGTGATGAATATTTGAGTGTGATGAATATTTGAGTGTGATGAATATTTGAGTGTGATGAATATTTGAGTGTGATGAATATTTGAGTGTGATGAATATTTGAGTGTGATGAATATTTGAGTGTGATGAATATTTGAGTGTGATGAATATTTGAGTGTGATGAATATTTGAGTGTGATGAATATTTGAGTGTGATGAATATTTGAGTGTGATGAATATTTGAGTGTGATGAATATTTGAGTGTGATGAATATTTGAGTGTGATGAATATTTGAGTGTGATGAATATTTGAGTGTGATGAATATTTGAGTGTGATGAATATTTGAGTGTGATGAATATTTGAGTGTGATGAATATTTGAGTCTGATGAATATTTGAGTGTGATGAATATTTGAGTGTGATGAATATTTGAGTGTGATGAATATTTGAGTGTGATGAATATTTGAGTGTGATGAATATTTGAGTGTGATGAATATTTGAGTGTGATGAATATTTGAGTGTGATGAATATTTGAGTGTGATGAATATTTGAGTGTGATGAATATTTGAGTGTGATGAATATTTGAGTGTGATGAATATTTGAGTGTGATGAATATTTGAGTGTGATGAATATTTGAGTGTGATGAATATTTGAGTGTGATGAATATTTGAGTGTGATGAATATTTGAGTGTGATGAATATTTGAGTGTGATGAATATTTGAGTGTGATGAATATTTGAGTGTGATGAATATTTGAGTGTGATGAATATTTGAGTGTGATGAATATTTGAGTGTGATGAATATTTGAGTGTGATGAATATTTGAGTGTGATGAATATTTGAGTGTGATGAATATTTGAGTGTGATGAATATTTGAGTGTGATGAATATTTGAGTGTGATGAATATTTGAGTGTGATGAATATTTGAGTGTGATGAATATTTGAGTGTGATGAATATTTGAGTGTGATGAATATTTGAGTGTGATGAATATTTGAGTGTGATGAATATTTGAGTGTGATGAATATTTGAGTGTGATGAATATTTGAGTGTGATGAATATTTGAGTGTGATGAATATTTGAGTGTGATGAATATTTGAGTGTGATGAATATTTGAGTGTGATGAATATTTGAGTGTGATGAATATTTGAGTGTGATGAATATTTGAGTGTGATGAATATTTGAGTGTGATGAATATTTGAGTGTGATGAATATTTGAGTGTGATGAATATTTGAGTGTGATGAATATTTGAGTGTGATGAATATTTGAGTGTGATGAATATTTGAGTGTGATGAATATTTGAGTGTGATGAATATTTGAGTGTGATGAATATTTGAGTGTGATGAATATTTGAGTGTGATGAATATTTGAGTGTGATGAATATTTGAGTGTGATGAATATTTGAGTGTGATGAATATTTGAGTGTGATGAATATTTGAGTGTGATGAATATTTGAGTGTGATGAATATTTGAGTGTGATGAATATTTGAGTGTGATGAATATTTGAGTCTGATGAATATTTGAGTGTGATGAATATTTGAGTGTGATGAATATTTGAGTGTGATGAATATTTGAGTGTGATGAATATTTGAGTGTGATGAATATTTGAGTGTGATGAATATTTGAGTGTGATGAATATTTGAGTGTGATGAATATTTGAGTGTGATGAATATTTGAGTGTGATGAATATTTGAGTGTGATGAATATTTGAGTGTGATGAATATTTGAGTGTGATGAATATTTGAGTGCTGATGAATATTTGAGTGTGATGAATATTTGAGTGTGATGAATATTTGAGTGTGATGAATATTTGAGTGTGATGAATATTTGAGTGTGATGAATATTTGAGTGTGATGAATATTTGAGTGTGATGAATATTTGAGTGTGATGAATATTTGAGTGTGATGAATATTTGAGTGTGATGAATATTTGAGTGTGATGAATATTTGAGTGTGATGAATATTTGAGTGTGATGAATATTTGAGTGTGATGAATATTTGAGTGTGATGAATATTTGAGTGTGATGAATATTTGAGTGTGATGAATATTGAGTGATGAATATTTGAGTGTGATGAATATTTGAGTGTGATGAATATTTGAGTGTGATGAATATTTGAGTGTGATGAATATTTGAGTGTGATGAATATTTGAGTGTGATGAATATTTGAGTGTGATGAATATTTGAGTGTGATGAATATTTGAGTGTGATGAATATTTGAGTGTGATGAATATTTGAGTGTGATGAATATTTGAGTGTGATGAATATTTGAGTGTGATGAATATTTGAGTGTGATGAATATTTGAGTGTGATGAATATTTGAGTGTGATGAATATTTGAGTGTGATGAATATTTGAGTGTGATGAATATTTGAGTGTGATGAATATTTGAGTGTGATGAATATTTGAGTGTGATGAATATTTGAGTGTGATGAATATTTGAGTGTGATGAATATTTGAGTGTGATGAATATTTGAGTGTGATGAATATTTGAGTGTGATGAATATTTGAGTGTGATGAATATTTGAGTGTGATGAATATTTGAGTGTGATGAATATTTGAGTGTGATGAATATTTGAGTGTGATGAATATTTGAGTGTGATGAATATTTGAGTGTGATGAATATTTGAGTGTGATGAATATTTGAGTGTGATGAATATTTGAGTGTGATGAATATTTGAGTGTGATGAATATTTGAGTGTGATGAATATTTGAGTGTGATGAATATTTGAGTGTGATGAATATTTGAGTGTGATGAATATTTGAGTGTGATGAATATTTGAGTGTGATGAATATTTGAGTGTGATGAATATTTGAGTGTGATGAATATTTGAGTGTGATGAATATTTGAGTGTGATGAATATTTGAGTGTGATGAATATTTGAGTGTGATGAATATTTGAGTGTGATGAATATTTGAGTGTGATGAATATTTGAGTGTGATGAATATTTGAGTGTGATGAATATTTGAGTGTGATGAATATTTGAGTGTGATGAATATTTGAGTGTGATGAATATTTGAGTGTGATGAATATTTGAGTGTGATGAATATTTGAGTGTGATGAATATTTGAGTGTGATGAATATTTGAGTGTGATGAATATTTGAGTGTGATGAATATTTGAGTGTGATGAATATTTGAGTGTGATGAATATTTGAGTGTGATGAATATTTGAGTGTGATGAATATTTGAGTGTGATGAATATTTGAGTCTGATGAATATTTGAGTGTGATGAATATTTGAGTGTGATGAATATTTGAGTGTGATGAATATTTGAGTGTGATGAATATTTGAGTGTGATGAATATTTGAGTGTGATGAATATTTGAGTGTGATGAATATTTGAGTGTGATGAATATTTGAGTGTGATGAATATTTGAGTGTGATGAATATTTGAGTGTGATGAATATTTGAGTGTGATGAATATTTGAGTGTGATGAATATTTGAGTGTGATGAATATTTGAGTGTGATGAATATTTGAGTGTGATGAATATTTGAGTGTGATGAATATTTGAGTGTGATGAATATTTGAGTGTGATGAATATTTGAGTGTGATGAATATTTGAGTGTGATGAATATTTGAGTGTGATGAATATTTGAGTGTGATGAATATTTGAGTGTGATGAATATTTGAGTGTGATGAATATTTGAGTGTGATGAATATTTGAGTGTGATGAATATTTGAGTGTGATGAATATTTGAGTGTGATGAATATTTGAGTGTGATGAATATTTGAGTGTGATGAATATTTGAGTGTGATGAATATTTGAGTGTGATGAATATTTGAGTGTGATGAATATTTGAGTGTGATGAATATTTGAGTGTGATGAATATTTGAGTGTGATGAATATTTGAGTGTGATGAATATTTGAGTGTGATGAATATTTGAGTGTGATGAATATTTGAGTGTGATGAATATTTGAGTGTGATGAATATTTGAGTGTGATGAATATTTGAGTGTGATGAATATTTGAGTGTGATGAATATTTGAGTGTGATGAATATTTGAGTGTGATGAATATTTGAGTGTGATGAATATTTGAGTGTGATGAATATTTGAGTGTGATGAATATTTGAGTGTGATGAATATTTGAGTGTGATGAATATTTGAGTGTGATGAATATTTGAGTGTGATGAATATTTGAGTGTGATGAATATTTGAGTGTGATGAATATTTGAGTGTGATGAATATTTGAGTGTGATGAATATTTGAGTGTGATGAATATTTGAGTGTGATGAATATTTGAGTGTGATGAATATTTGAGTGTGATGAATATTTGAGTGTGATGAATATTTGAGTGTGATGAATATTTGAGTGTGATGAATATTTGAGTGTGATGAATATTTGAGTGTGATGAATATTTGAGTGTGATGAATATTTGAGTGTGATGAATATTTGAGTGTGATGAATATTTGAGTGTGATGAATATTTGAGTGTGATGAATATTTGAGTGTGATGAATATTTGAGTGTGATGAATATTTGAGTGTGATGAATATTTGAGTGTGATGAATATTTGAGTGTGATGAATATTTGAGTGTGATGAATATTTGAGTGTGATGAATATTTGAGTGTGATGTGATATTTGAGTGTGATGAATATTTGAGTGTGATGAATATTTGAGTGTGATGAATATTTGAGTGTGATGAATATTTGAGTGTGATGAATATTTGAGTGTGATGAATATTTGAGTGTGATGAATATTTGAGTGTGATGAATATTTGAGTGTGATGAATATTTGAGTGTGATGAATATTTGAGTGTGATGAATATTTGAGTGTGATGAATATTTGAGTCTGATGAATATTTGAGTGTGATGAATATTTGAGTGTGATGAATATTTGAGTCTGATGAATATTTGAGTCTGATGAATATTTGAGTGTGATGAATATTTGAGTGTGATGAATATTTGAGTGTGATGAATATTTGAGTCTGATGAATATTTGAGTGTGATGAATATTTGAGTGTGATGAATATTTGAGTGTGATGAATATTTGAGTGTGATGAATATTTGAGTGTGATGAATATTTGAGTGTGATGAATATTTGAGTGTGATGAATATTTGAGTGTGATGAATATTTGAGTCTGATGAATATTTGAGTGTGATGAATATTTGAGTGTGATGAATATTTGAGTGTGATGAATATTTGAGTGTGATGAATATTTGAGTGTGATGAATATTTGAGTCTGATGAATATTTGAGTGTGATGAATATTTGAGTCTGATGAATATTTGAGTGTGATGAATATTTGAGTGTGATGAATATTTGAGTCTGATGAATATTTGAGTGTGATGAATATTTGAGTGTGATGAATATTTGAGTGTGATGAATATTTGAGTGTGATGAATATTTGAGTGTGATGAATATTTGAGTGTGATGAATATTTGAGTGTGATGAATATTTGAGTGTGATGAATATTTGAGTGTGATGAATATTTGAGTGTGATGAATATTTGAGTGTGATGAATATTTGAGTGTGATGAATATTTGAGTCTGATGAATATTTGAGTGTGATGAATATTTGAGTGTGATGAATATTTGAGTCTGATGAATATTTGAGTCTGATGAATATTTGAGTCTGATGAATATTTGAGTGTGATGAATATTTGAGTCTGATGAATATTTGAGTCTGATGAATATTTGAGTCTGATGAATATTTGAGTGTGATGAATATTTGAGTGTGATGAATATTTGAGTGTGATGAATATTTGAGTGTGATGAATATTTGAGTGTGATGAATATTTGAGTGTGATGAATATTTGAGTGTGATGAATATTTGAGTGTGATGAATATTTGAGTGTGATGAATATTTGAGTGTGATGAATATTTGAGTGTGATGAATATTTGAGTGTGATGAATATTTGAGTGTGATGAATATTTGAGTGTGATGAATATTTGAGTCTGATGAATATTTGAGTCTGATGAAATATTTGAGTGTGATGAATATTTGAGTCTGATGAATATTTGAGTCTGATGAATATTTGAGTGTGATGAATATTTGAGTGTGATGAATATTTGAGTCTGATGAATATTTGAGTGTGATGAATATTTGAGTGTGATGAATATTTGAGTGTGATGAATATTTGAGTGTGATGAATATTTGAGTGTGATGAATATTTGAGTGTGATGAATATTTGAGTGTGATGAATATTTGAGTGTGATGAATATTTGAGTGTGATGAATATTTGAGTCTGATGAATATTTGAGTGTGATGAATATTTGAGTGTGATGAATATTTGAGTGTGATGAATATTTGAGTGTGATGAATATTTGAGTGTGATGAATATTTGAGTCTGATGAATATTTGAGTGTGATGAATATTTGAGTCTGATGAATATTTGAGTGTGATGAATATTTGAGTGTGATGAATATTTGAGTCTGATGAATATTTGAGTGTGATGAATATTTGAGTGTGATGAATATTTGAGTGTGATGAATATTTGAGTGTGATGAATATTTGAGTGTGATGAATATTTGAGTGTGATGAATATTTGAGTGTGATGAATATTTGAGTCTGATGAATATTTGAGTGTGATGAATATTTGAGTGTGATGAATATTTGAGTCTGATGAATATTTGAGTGTGATGAATATTTGAGTCTGATGAATATTTGAGTGTGATGAATATTTGAGTGTGATGAATATTTGAGTGTGATGAATATTTGAGTGTGATGAATATTTGAGTGTGATGAATATTTGAGTGTGATGAATATTTGAGTGTGATGAATATTTGAGTGGGATGAATATTTGAGTGTGATGAATATTTGAGTGTGATGAATATTTGAGTGTGATGAATATTTGAGTGTGATGAATATTTGAGTGTGATGAATATTTGAGTGTGATGAATATTTGAGTGTGATGAATATTTGAGTCTGATGAATATTTGAGTGTGATGAATATTTGAGTGTGATGAATATTTGAGTGTGATGAATAT
The DNA here is from genome assembly GCA_963585895.1 of Sepioteuthis lessoniana. Classification (NCBI taxonomy): domain Eukaryota; kingdom Metazoa; phylum Mollusca; class Cephalopoda; order Myopsida; family Loliginidae; genus Sepioteuthis; species Sepioteuthis lessoniana. The sequence continues at coordinate 4,822,252 of OY757929.1, read as the reverse complement.
TTGAGTGTGATGAATATTTGAGTGTGATGAATATTTGAGTGTGATGAATATTTGAGTGTGATGAATATTTGTGTGTGATGAATATTTGAGTGTGATGAATATTTGAGTGTGATGAATATTTGAGTGTGATGAATATTTGAGTCTGATGAATATTTGAGTGTGATGAATATTTGAGTGTGATGAATATTTGAGTCTGATGAATATTTGAGTCTGATGAATATTTGAGTGTGATGAATATTTGAGTGTGATGAATATTTGAGTCTGATGAATATTTGAGTCTGATGAATATTTGAGTGTGATGAATATTTGAGTGTGATGAATATTTGAGTGTGATGAATATTTGAGTGTGATGAATATTTGAGTGTGATGAATATTTGAGTGTGATGAATATTTGAGTCTGATGAATATTTGAGTGTGATGAATATTTGAGTGTGATGAATATTTGAGTGTGATGAATATTTGAGTGTGATGAATATTTGAGTGTGATGAATATTTGAGTCTGATGAATATTTGAGTGTGATGAATATTTGAGTGTGATGAATATTTGAGTGTGATGAATATTTGAGTGTGATGAATATTTGAGTCTGATGAATATTTGAGTGTGATGAATATTTGAGTGTGATGAATATTTGAGTGTGATGAATATTTGAGTGTGATGAATATTTGAGTGTGATGAATATTTGAGTGTGATGAATATTTGAGTGTGATGAATATTTGAGTGTGATGAATATTTGAGTCTGATGAATATTTGAGTGTGATGAATATTTGAGTGTGATGAATATTTGAGTCTGATGAATATTTGAGTGTGATGAATATTTGAGTCTGATGAATATTTGAGTCTGATGAATATTTGAGTGTGATGAATATTTGAGTCTGATGAATATTTGAGTGTGATGAATATTTGAGTGTGATGAATATTTGAGTGTGATGAATATCTTTGACAATGACAATATAGTTAAGAAATGTAGCTAGAAAAATGAAAATCAAACAGTTAAAAATTTAATCAAATGATATGTCTAACTTATCAGATGAGAAATGAAACACCTCATGTAAATAACAGTTCAATTGGCTGGGGCTCTAGAATACACCAATTGCATCTCTGCAGAGGGGTAAGCGCCTGCAACAAGTGTCCTGGATATGACAGTAAACAATCTCATTGTGAGGCTCCAGTCCTGGAGCTATGGGGAATGTGGAGTATTTCATCTGTTGATTTTCTTGGCAATTTCTCATGGAGAATGCCCATCTTTTTCAAAAGCATCGATCATTCCTTTCTTGTGATCTGTAAGAGAATTGCCACATCCCATGATTTATTTTTAATTTTTATTGCTAATTTTTATGTAAAAATTAATCTTAACATAAAAATCTGTGAGTTAATTTGTTTTATTTAATAAATTCATAGGTGGCCTTATCTTTTTGCAACATGCTAATTTCAATATTTTCTGAAATAATAACACTGGTTTACAAAGAAATTGAGGCAAGCACAAAAATACCCATTTTTACCTATTTTGAGGGTGCTGATTTCAAATTTGAAATCTGTTTTTACTCATCATCTCTAGTTTTTTAGATATGCAATGCGTCATCTCCTTTTCCGATAGAGACCTCTGGGAGTTTTTTCAAATTTAATAGTTTTCTTTTTATCTATTTATTTATTTTTTTAAATTCAATTTTTTTATCTATTTATTCGTTCCCTACACATATATGGTACATAAAGGCGTATATGAATTCAGGTTTAATTCTAATATTGTGAGACTTATGACTTATTTTTTAGTTATTATGCACTAAATGTAAGTGATAGCATTACATTATACATATATATATATATATATATATATATATATATATATATATAGTTATATATCAAGACGGATTTTGACAGTTAAGGCAGCAGGTCTCAATCCACACTCTGGCAGTCATTGGAAGAGGTTGTCTCGCAGGCGGCACAGGAGGTTGGTGTCCCTCAACTATCGTGTTACACATCTTTTGAGTTACTAAATATTAGTATTACATTTTCAAATGCACATTTAGTTTTCAACTTTGCTTTCAATTTTGCAGTCCCGATGGTTTGGAGAGAGCCGTGAAACCACGCAGATGATTGTTATTTTTGTTTAACTAATATAACTGGTTTCAATGCATCTTCTAGGATAAAGATCAAATATCCCAACCTTCGATCTGCTATGAGACCCATTCCCCATTCAGATGATCTTCCTGTACCCACACCTCCAGTAAACAAGGATCTTCTTTCCTCACCAGATGAAGAAATACCTTCAAGGGAGGATTCTGCCGAGTCAATATCTTTGGAAGATATTGAGTCTACATATTCAGGAACAAGTGGCAATGAGCCACACTGGATCACGCAAGAAGACCTGAATGATCTTGCTCGTAATTTGTATCTGTCAAAACAGCAGTCAGAGCTCTTGGCTTCTCGGCTTAAACAGTGGAACCTAGTCCAGGAAGATGTAAGGATCACCAGTTTCAGGAATCGGAACAAAGACCTTGCTTCCTTTTTTGACATGGAAAACAAGTTGTGCTACTACACAAACATACCTGGCTTGTTTACGTCCCTTGGTTTGCCACATAATCCTTCAGACTGGCATCTTTTCATAGACTCTTCCAAGCAAAGTCTCAAGGGTGTTCTTCTGCACAACGGGAATAAATATCCCAGCATTCCCATTGCACACTCTGTCCATCTAAAGGAGTCCTATGACAATATGGAGCTTCTTTTAGAAGCTATTAAGTACAGTGAGTACCAATGGAGTCTGTGTGAGGACCTCAAGGTCATTGGTCTTCTTATGGGTATGCAAGTGGGCTTCACAAAGTACTATTGTTTTCTCTGTCTCTGGGATAGTCAAGCTGTATCCCAGCATTACAAGCAGAAAGACTGGGGGTCTAGAAGCACTTTTGTTCCTGGCGAACACAGCCTCAAGGAGAATCCTCTGGTGGACATGAATAAGGTGCTTCTTCCTCCTCTTTACATCAAGCTTGGTTTGATAAAGAATTTCATGAAGGCGTTGCACAAAAAATGGTGCTGCCTTCCAACACTTGTCTACTGTGTTCCCAAGTCTTAGTGCTGCTAAGCTCAAAGAGGGTATCTTTGTCGGACCTCAGATCCGAGAAGTGCTGAAGGATACTGATTTTGAGGAGCTTCTTTACTTAAAGGAACTGAGAGAATGGGAAGCATTCAAGTCAGTCTGGAGTGGCTTCCTTGGTAACACACGCGTACCAGATTACCAAGCCTGTATTGAGAAGTTGCTAAAGTCTTACGAGGATATGGGATGCTGAATGTCACTCAAGATTCATTTTCTCCATTCCCACCTTAACTTCTTCCCACCAAACCTTGGAGCAGTGAGTGATGAGCATGGAGAAAGATTCCACCAAGACATTACGAAGATGGAGAGCAACTATCAAGGCAAATGGAACCCCGGCATGATGGGAGACTTCTGCTGGATGCTCTTGCGTGACATCACGGAGGCAAAATACACCAGATCCTCTAAGAAAACACACTTTTGGCTGTCTGTGGTACTATGAATTGTGTAATTGTGTCATCCAAGTATATTGATTCAATCAGTGTTCTTTATCTATCCTGTTTTATCTGTTATAAGCTGCTGCAACTCTTGAAATATGCACATATATTCTCTGTTTATACCTTTGTTAGTTGCAAGTTGATGTCATTTTCAGTTAATGAGACGCTGCTTCCGAGGTAAGTGAATTGTCCACCAGTTTCAGAGAACCACTATTTAGTGTGGAGATGTCATCTCTTTGACTAAGGCACATGTATTCTGTTTTGTCTGCATTTACGTGGAAACCTATGCCACCAGCTGCCCGTTCCAGACTATGCAGCAAGGATTGGGCCGTGGCAGGTGTATTTGTCAGAAGTGCTATGTCATCAGCATAGTCTGTGTTCATAATAGTTTGTGCAGGGTATCTTCTGCTTCTCGCCTTTGCCAGCATAAAGCCATTTTCTTTCATTAAATCTATTGATGTTCAAAGCATATAGTCTAAGCAGTAGTTCCAGTGTTTGAAAAATAAGATCAGCTACAGAACTCAAACAAAAACAAAAATTACTTAAATGTAAAAGCACAATACAAATAGCAACATTTAACATTTGAACTTTAAATAGAATAGGCCAACGACCGGAGCATCTGTGATACATCATAACATAGACATAGCGACATGAGTTCAAATCCTGGACGAGACTGATTGCATTTCACATAGCACTAATACCCTTGGGAAAGGTATGAATCCAATTATTCAGCCTTGGTGAGGCAACTAGTCTAGGAGAAGGAAAACTCTGAATTCAAACCTGTTAAACTCCACTTAAAAATTGGCCTTGTGTCATATCCTGCCCGAGCGGAGGGGTTGGTAAATATCATAACATAGATATAGTATGCATAAAAGAACACAGTGAAGATATGATACCATGATACTGACAATGGATAAACATTTGTCTTGGTATGTACATGGAAAAATTCTGTTAATACTGCAACAGGGAGTGTAGGCATACTTATTGGTATACAGGCCCTAAAATCACTTAATAGCATTGAGAAAATACAACTGAGGATGATCGTAGCCACATTTAATAGCAACCCCAGCACAACAATCATCTCCTGCTACAGCCCTACTAATGTTAGTGATGAAATGGACCTCAACTTCTATAAGAAGCTATCCTCTGTTGTTTGTAGCATTCCGAAACACAAGGTTCTCATCATTGGTGGAGACAAGAATATCCAAAGAGGTAAAAATGTCAACAACAAATTCAGCTTACACAATTTGTCAAACAGAAATGGGGAACTTTTAACAGATTTCACATCAGAAAAAAGATTAGCATGCATTAATACTAAATTTCAGAAAAAAAAAAGAAAACTATGGACCTGCACCTACACAAATAATGCTAAAGCACAGATAGACTAGATCCTCATAAATAAGAAATGGATTAATGGCACATTGAATTGTGAGGCATATTCCTCTTTTGAGGGTGTGTCCTTCAATCACCGAATTATCATGGCAAAGATATGTCTTAGCCAATGCAGGAACGTGACATATACAATCACAACCACACACTATGACTGGTCCCTGCTTAACAATAGGGATATTAGCAATAAAGATACAATAACACAAAGGAACAAAAATTTGAGGCACTTCAGGAGATATCAGAAACTCTTAATCTGAATGACGAATATGAGAACTTTGTCAATGCCCATATCAAAGCGGCAGCTGAATGTGTTATATTCTGAGTTGTGGGCGAGAAATGCGTATGGTTGCAAAACAAAGAACGTATAGATACTCACAATAACACAGTAATGATGTTATAAAATTTTTTTATAGATAGATTAAGTACAGAGAGTAGAACGGAGAAATACATTCACAGTCAAAGAATGAATTCAGTGGCAGTAGCTACAAAGTTCATGTACTGTACTTGTCTCGTGGCGAAGGGATGGTTTTCTCGGAATTAGGATACGTTGATAGCTGCGGAGAGCGTTTGATGTATTGGATGACAGGCGCCAGGCGGGGTGAAGAATCTTTAACACGGGTCGTGTGAGGGAACAAGTCTGTGGTGTAGGAACGCAACTGAACTGATGATTGTTTGGTCCGTCTATTTATACGTTTTCTGTAGGCTCAGAACGGCAATTTTTGTGCCCCGCGGGAAGCGTTCCGATTGGATATTTATTAATGTATTTTTTTTTTGTTAATTTATCGCAAACGGAAGTTCTGCGCGGAGCCTATGCGTGAGCGACTAACTTTTCATTTTTAGTTGAGAACTCGAAGTGTTAACTTCCGTTTCTTTTTTCTTTTCTTCTTTTCTTTCTTTTTGTTTTTTCAAATCAAGGCAAGATCTCGTCTTGTAACAGCTCCCCCAGATCTTACCATGATTTGAAGTTGCTATGTTGTTAGTGCTTGCTTGCGTGCGTGTTTTGTTTAGGTGTTGTGTATTATCTATTTTGTTTTTTGGCACATAACGAAGTCTTTAAAGCGTGCTGGGAGTTGCCCTCGTGTTGTTCGTTTCGTTGGGTTTTGGGTATTGTCTCCGGAACTGCAGTCATTTGCGACGAGATGCTCCCCTGACGAAAGTGTAGGGAGTTGTGACAACGGGTGATGGGTAGGTTGCCGGGGTGGACAAGGAGATAGGAGTGGTCGTGTCGACGGGTGATTGGGAATTTGGTGAGGTGGGGATAGAGCTGGAGGTGGGGGTGGTCGATGCATGTGTTGCAGGTCATTTGGTTGTGGTACGAGTCGACGGACGTGTCCACGGTGAACCCAATGTGTTTCACAGTTGTCGTTTTTCACTTGAACTACCAAACCGTTCGTTTTGGTGACCTCAAAGTCACCTATCCAAGGCAGGTGAGACAAGTGGGCTGTTGCGGATTGCGGTCGGTGGAGTAGCACCTTGTCACCGACTTGTATCGGGTCTTTGAAGATGCTGCGGTTCAGTGGTGTAGGAACGCAACTGAACTGATGATTGTTTGGTCCGTCTATTTATACGTTTTCTGTAGGCTCAGAACGGCAATTTTTGTGCCCCGCGGGAAGCGTTCCGATTGGATATTTATTAATGTATTTTTTTTTTGTTAATTTATCGCAAACGGAAGTTCTGCACGGAGCCTATGCGTGAGCGACTAACTTTTCATTTTTAGTTGAGAACTCGAAGTGTTAACTTCCGTTTCTTTTTTCTTTTCTTCTTTTCTTTCTTTTTGTTTTTTCAAATCAAGGCAAGATCTCGTCTTGTAACAATGCATACCGACCAAACTAAGAGAAAAACATAGAGTTCCCAGGGGAGACATTAGCAGTTAAGAAAGTAAGTGATGACCTGAAAATTGCATCCCTATGCAATAGGAGAAACCGACCTCAAGCCAATGCTCAGAAACTTAAGGCGGCACAAAGTGAACTAAAAAATGCAAACCAAAAAGAACAAACATAATACATCCAAAATCAGATCAATAAAATTCGGGACTCGGTTGAAGATAGACAATCTAGGATAGCAATGCAGATAGTAAACAAAGTGAGTAGAAGGAAGAGTATTGTGAGAGCTAAACTGAAAGCTGCCAGCCAAGAAGAACGAATACACCTGAGGAAACAACATTTCAAGAATTTACTAGGGAAAACCTCTGAAAGTTACAGTTGAAACTATCATGAAAATTATTAGTAATCAACTAAATATCAAACTAGAACAGTTTATACAAGAAGAACTTGACTTAGTACTAAAAAAAATTAGAAATAGGAAAGCAGCAGATCTTGATGAAATACCCCCAGAAGTATGGAAGACAAAGAAATTTGACGACATACTGCTCTGATACTGCAATGCTGTATATAACCAGAATACAATAAACAGATGGACAAAGAGCTACATCCTCCCTTTCCTCAAGAAGAATGACCTTAGAATAGCCAAGAACTACCAAGGTATAACCCTTACTTCCATAGTGGCCAAGATCTACCATGTTCTGCTACTCAACCACATAGAACCTAAAATTGAGAAAATACTTTGGAAGAACCAAAATGGCTTTTAAAGAAATCGATCCACAACATCACAGATTTTGACTATCTGTCGAATTTTACCAGGTGTTCATACACAAAACCTTGAAGCAACACATTATTTGTAGACTTCTCCAAGGCGTTTGATTCCATACACAGAGGGAAGATTGAGTAAATATGTATGGTCTACAGTCTCCCCAAACAAACAATCGCAGCCATAATGATACTACATAAAAAAACAAAAGTAAAAGTTTGCTCACTGGATGGAGGGACAGACTTCTTTGGCATTGTCGCAGATGTGTGTTGCAAGGGGATACATTAACAATCATATGATCAATAGTAAATAAAAATATTTGTGTTTGATAGAAATACTTGAAACCATTTAAATGTGTACAAAAGAATGAGCTTAGGCTCATTTAAAAATGTATCTACAAAATGAGTTTAAAAATTATATATATCTAACTGTGTACAAAAGAATGAGCTTAGGCTCATTTAAAAATGTATCTACAAAATGAATTAAAAAAATATATATATTTAATATATATAAAAACAGGATCTGGCATTAAATAAACAACAATGATTGATATGCCATAATACCCAACCAAACCGAACCAAACCAAACTTGCTCAGAACAAACCAAGAAAGGCAATAAACTGTGTGAAAAACCTGTTGGTAGAGGATGAGTTTAGAGCATGATTTGAAATGACAATAATTTGCTGTCTTTCACATTTATATGTTTTTATACAGTATATGGAGAGTAAAGATTTAACATTGATTAACTGCCCTTTCCATTCAAAAAACTAATTGTTTGTTTCCCCCCCACATGACAAATAGAGATACTTATCAGTGTACAACTAAAGATTTGACAACATAAAATCTAAGATGTCTATATGTAATTAATTATTATTATCATCATTGATTGAAATAGCATATCAACTCATTTGGGGTTATTTCATACCTAGAGATTAGAGAATTGCATTCATTGTGGGTATACAAATACAAATTTATGCATAATTATATAATTTCAAGTAAATATTTCTGCTTCATAATAATCATTTGTTTGTACTTGTTATGTGGTTTCAAGTAAAAGATACTACCACTCCAGATCAGAGTAGACCTGGAAGTAATGGTAATGTAGGGATACTCCAGACTCCTCAGATCAATTTAACCCATAGATGGGATCCTAACAGATACTACCTCTCTGGGTCAGAGTGGACCTGGGAGTAATGGTAATGAAGGAATACTTTACACTCCCCAGATCTATTTAACCCATTGATAGGATCCTAACAGATACTACCACTCTGGGTCAGAGTGGAACTGGGAGTAATAGCAATGAATAGGTATTCCACACTCCCCAGATCTCTAGTACTGGAGCCTTACAATCAGATGCTGTTTAGTGTCATACCCAGGACACTGTTATTTTGTGGCTAGGAGGCACTTACCCCTCGGCAGGGGATACAGTCAGCTTATTTTAAGACCCACCAGCAGAATAGTGCCCTTGGTGGCTTAATAGTAAGGATGTAAAAAAAAACTTGTTTCTGTTCGAATGATGAGTGTTGACAAAATACTTTTAGCAACACAGTGTATTTGTACAAAAAAAAGGGAGAATGAAAAGCAAAAAAGTTTTATGAAATTCTGTTGACATAAAGAAAACAGTGGAATTGTTTTGGGAAGAGATGATGAAGGATGCCAGCGGAAATGAATAACAAGCTGATTTATTGTTATATATATATATATATATACATAACACATGCCAATATATAAACACACCCCACTGGTTGGGAGAAGGAAGTTGAGGACTTGTCTAAGATCCCATACATGTCCAAAGTTAAATAAAGATTAGTATAGATTAATATATTAGATGGAAATAAATCAGTCTCATTCTTGACCACCTGGACTCATGTTGAAGTAATTCAAACAATAAAACTAATTCTGACATATACATACATATATATACATATATGTATATATATATAATATTGTGGGGAAATTTTATATATATATATGTATATATATATATATATATATAATTCCCGCACAGTACATCTTTACAAACAAAGCAGCAGGTTTTTCAACACACATATACATGGATGAAAGGATCCTCCTGTTAGGCACAATATGTAAGGGCCTAACAGGTCATTCAAAGTTGCATTTCTTATGATGACATCATTACCTTAAGCACCCCTCCCATGCAAATTTGCCAATTATGTTCTTGTTATGTGTCAGAAGAGTGAATTCACTATAACATGAAGCGAGTCTAGATGGCAAATGTGCAGGAAGCAAGTTTGAACTACAGTCATACTATAACATTCACTTTCAGACTAATGCCTTTCAGAAAGGTATGAACCCCTTCATATCCCCTGCTGTGGGTTAAATATTATCACTGCTGTTCTTCTTTAAGGATGGCTTTGGCATTAGATAACCCAGAAAAGTTGATATGCCATGACGGCATATGTGAAGGTATTATAAAGATATGAGATTATTAGTTTATATAACAACAAATTTATTATAATATGTACAAGGACAGATACGCATGTACATTATGTGAAAATACATGTATAAAAATAAGTAAGTTGGCCGACTGTAGTCAAGGGTGATCTGAAGGCTCTCTTTTCAATAGCTACTACACCAAGGTGTAGGGTAGAGCATTACTTTTCCTGGATTGTTCCACTTATCCTTGGTCCATTTTTATAATTCTGAGTTTTAAGCAAGGAAGTCTCAGATACCATTTTTTGAGACTTTGGGATTGAACCCCAGTCTCCCAAGCCACTGGTGAGCACTCTAACCATTGTGCCAATGGGCCAATAAAAATTATTTTTCAAAACCATTTGGTTATTTTTTTTTTCAGATTTTATTCATATAAGATGACCTATTGATTATCTTTAATGGCCTGTCAAGCTGTCAAGGGTTATTTTATGCCCTGAAGTTAGGGAATCACATTCATTGTACAGTCATATTCCCATTTTTTAATATACAGGCAGATATATCAACATCTATTTCTGATTGGTTGCTGTGATGGGCAGTTGCCATCAAATAGTCCAGGCTTTGCTGTGTTTTTTCAAAGTTCAAAATGGCAGTAAGTGTTGCAGGTTCATGGTATGCATGTCAGGGTCCAATCAACCCAGACGAGGTTGGCAAAGTAAAGGGGTCTGATGTTGAAAGACCAAAACCCCTAAGGACCTTTTGTGATACATCACTAAGGATATACACCACAGAACTGTTATGTGTCTCACACCTAAGAATTTATTTTAGCGCTAGTCCTATCAACTACAAATTATTTGCAAACAGACCTATTTGACTCTCAGATTATTTGACCCTAATAGATTTTAACACTCCAGGTCAGAGTGGACCTGGTTATCATGGCAATGATGGGGTACTCCACACTACTGAGATTTTCAGATCTGGAGCCTCACTATCAGATACAGTTTAGAGGCATACCCAGAGCACCCCTTTCTTTGGGATGGTTCTTATCTCTCTTCAGGAGATACAGCCAGTATTTTCTAGACCCTTGCCAACAGGGTAATAAGATGACTTGTGGAAAATCCAGTTTGTTTCTTGATGATGTGACAGCTTTTATTATGTTGGCTTCAGCTTTTGGCATGGTGCCAAAGAAGAATTGCTTTTATTATATTAAAAAGCTGTTCAAGACAACTGACTTTATGATTATCTTACATAGATGCAGAAAACTCCTAAGCCTTTTGAGATCAGAAGGGCAGATAATTCTGTCACAACAGTACTTCAACATTTAGATGCAAGGGAGAAGCAAGAGTTTTTTTTTGTTTTGTTTTTTTAGTTGGGGAGGAATCAAGAGGTTCCTTGAAGACCCCTCTCTAACATCTAATGAGATTTGATGATAAAGAAATATTTGCAATGGATACACATGCACTATAAATTCATTGATGAAAAACAATCTGAAAGGCAAATCTATGGGATTAATGATTTGTTCAATTTACATCTGAATGAAGGGATGATTAGATTGAATTACATTAACAGATTCGATTATATGAACATATAAAGATGCAGATAATAATACAGAGGATTTTTCACATAAAAAGATTCACCTTGAATTAACTACGGTCATTTTAATTTATCAATATTATTAGTATTATTATTATCAGTATTGATAAAAAGATTCAACTCACATTAAAAATTGTCTACAGTAATAGTAAGTAAGTAAGTAAAGTTGGCGACCGTAGTCGAGGGCGACCAGAAGGCTCCCTTTTCAATAGCAACTACACCGAGGTGTAAGGGAGGGTGCTACTCCTTTCCCTGGATTGCTCCACTTTACCCTCAATACATGCCTTATATTGCTGAGTGTTAAGCAAGGGCGTATCAAGTACCATTTTTAAAGTCTTTGGTATGACACGACGTGGAATTGAACCCAGTACTATAATTGTAATTTTTCACTAATCCTCGCAGTAATATACAAAAACTATATAGAAATTTAATACCATTCAGTTAAGAGTAAGTTTCAGTCATTTCTTTCATTTTTTTTAAATAGTTACATTTTAGGCTCAAAATTATATATCAGCATCAACTATAAATTGTTATCTTACTGGTTCTTTGTTTAATGGCATATCAACTATCATGGGTTATTTAATGCCAAAGCTACCCTTGTAAAAAAACAGTAGTGGTACTATTTAACTTATAGATAAGGGTGAGTAAGGAATTCATACTTTGCCAAAGGGTATTAGTCTGAAAGTGAATGTTACAGTGTGACTAGAGTTTGAACTTGCAACTTCAATATTGCATTTTAGCATGTTAGCCACTACACCATAAGAACTACCTCCATTTTCTCACAACTTGAAGGAAGGAATGAATAAAGAAATAATGCAGGTTGAGGAGTTGTACAGAATTAAAGACATACTTTTGAAATGTAAATCTGTAAAAAAAAACAAAAAAACAGGAGATAATGATCAAAACTTATTTGTATTTGAATGATGAATGTAACAATTACATTTCTAGATAATTTTTCGTACATTACCACAGACATTTCTCCACCAGGATATTCTAGATAAATACCAAAAATTTTTTTTTTGTTTTGTTTTTGTATAGTTGTAATAAATAAGCAAGTTTTTATTTAGTTTTTGTGTCCTCGTGGTGTAATGGTTAAAGCGATGGACTGCGGAATCGTAGTAAGCGAGTTCAAGCTCCAGTCGCGCTATTACGTCCACTTTCGGGCAAATACCCTTGGGAAAGGTATGAACCCCCTTATCCTCCCAGCTATGGGTTAAATAGTACCACTACTGTTCTTCTAGGAGAATGGCTTTGGCATTAAATAACCTACAAAGAGTTGATATGCCATTAAACTAAAGAAACCAAACCTTTACTTTTTGTCAAGACAGATTAGCATAATACCATTCTCTCTTTGAGTAAAGAAGAGAGATAACAAATAATCATAATTGCATTAATTATTAAGACTATAATCCTTGGCTTTGTTGTTGTGTACTTACCTGACCCTTTTGTCAGAACCAACAGCTATCACAAGTCAGGGATATATAATAAGCATATTTACTTAATTTTGGAGACCATCTTCTCAGTCTGTACTTCCTCATTGTATTTAAAGGTGTTAAGTTACAATAAATATTTCTTTTGGATAATTTGCATGATCGGTAGGGGCCCTGTGCAGTGTCACATAACAGTCCTAGAAACCTCTCCTCAACCTCCATTTGCCTCTGTTATTTGAACCTGGCCTTACTCGGGAATGGTTAAGTCACGTGGCTACATTACTAAAACTTATCAAGTAAGTCTTTTTCCATTTTGGTACCTATTCCACATACTGCTTGTTTATGGAACAATATGTGTATATTTCTACCATGGAATACTTTTGTATATTCTTACTTTTAATACTACTTGTGTGTATATTATGTATATAAAAGGTTAAGTGTTATTGTGGGCTTAAATGAGTTTATCTTGTCTTTTCTTTTGTTATATTGTACTGGGTTTAGTTGTTGTTGGTAGCGAGAGGGAAGTTTGTTTGTTAGTAGTGAGGAAGATGGTGTAACGTATGTGTGTTTACGTTGTAGTGTTTCCTCGCTTAGGTTGTAAGGTCCTCGCTAAGTTTGTAAGAAATAAAAGGAGGATGAAAAAGAAGTAAGATGGTGAGAGTCGAAATGGGTTTAAGGATAAGGTTTTTATTTGCAGCATGGAATATTGGGTTTGCTTTTGGTGCTGCAAGACTCATAAAAGGTTGTGAGTATTTAGACGAAATTGAGTTATGAGATGTTGAGAAGGTTGAGATGGCAGCATGTGTCGTCGGACGTGTGAGGGATTGTGTTTTAGAGTCACCATGATTTTTGTCCGTCTGGTGGAGAGGCATGCGTTGGTCTCCATTAAAGTGGCCCAGAGGTGAATTGAGAGCTAGCGTGTCGAGAGCGGGATTACGCGTCAGATCGACATAGCAAATTTTGGGGTGACATAAAGTTGTGCCTGTGTGAGGCATGTTGAATGCATCTAATTTATATTCAACTGGGATTCCTTGTAAGGAATCCATAAATTAGATGGGGTCCCTCGTATGTGTCCATGCTGCTGCTGCTGCTATTCTAGAGCCGCAGTGAGATGTCTGCACTGGGCGGCGTTGTCCAGCTAAAAAGCATCGCTATAGAAGAACGACCAGTGTGACGTCTGCACTGGTCGGCGTTCTCCAGCCAAAGAGAGTGTGTTTGGCAGCTTACCCGATTTGGTCGCCGGAAATGAAGGTCCGGGGTGAATAGGATAAGTCATCCTGATTGGGTGAAATTAAGTGTCGAATTAAATTGCGCGCCAAACCAAAATACGAAAATTTTCCCTTCTCTACAATGTTCAATGTTAGTATATCATGGATATATTAATGCTCATATTGGTCCTTGGTGAATGGGGACTCAATATCATCCCCAAACTCAAGCATACCAATAAAGGGATTAGTGTAAGAGTCAATACTTAATAAGCAATTTTGGTCTCTACTCTTATGTATATATCAGGGAGCCCTACATTAAAATTAATTTTCGGGTGTATCCTGACCCCATGGAAAGGTCATTAAATCCAACTATCAAGTTTGACTTGTATTTTTTTTTCATCCTTTAAAAAAATGTAGTTGCTTCTTTTATTGAAACTTAAAATAAACCAAAATAATTTAAAAGAATATGGAAGAAAATACGAGTCAAAATTAATAATACTAGGGTGAGTCAAAAGTTTTGCAATATTTTGGTAACCTATTTGCTTTATTCTTCAAGTTACAACAAAAGCAGCCAAATATTCAAAGTAGAGGCCATCATGTTACACCATTTAAAGCCACCTTTCTGCCAGTTCTTGTTCTTCAAGGCAAAGAACTCCTTCACTGAAACTTCCACCTCCTTTTGGTTATTGAAGTGTTGTGAGTGCAGGAAGAGAATCATGGATCTGAACAAGTAATAATCTGTGTGAGTTAGGTCTGGACTATATACTGGGTGTGACAATAGTTCAATTCCCTGTGAAGTTCCAGCAGTTTATTCCAGAAACTTAGCATATCTGCAAATATTGCAAAACTTTTGACTCACTCTTGTAAGGATTGCCAATGCATCATCTAAAAATTATATACAAAATATATTATTAATACTACTAGTGTATAAAAATTACAGCAAACAACAAAGCAGGGTGATTGAAGACAAAGTAGTTTTTGGTTTGATTTAGACTTTGGCAACACCAGCTGAACAAATCGACTTTTCTTGATTCACTCATGTTTTTTAATAAAATAATTGAGGAATTTTCTTTTTTTTATTTTCATAAAATGCAAACTGATATATCCCTGGGGGAATATACTCAGTATAAATAAGACTCCACATGACATGTAAGTATAACAAGCGTATCGTTCGAAAGTACAATGTAACAAATAATATCTGGACACTTGATTGTATCTTGAATGCCAGAGTGGGTACTCTCACTTCACACTTGGTTACCGCTTACCCGCGTCTTTTATAAACCGAGTAATCCGTTCACAGGGGGTTTCAGGATCTTCCACTATATCACAAACAAACCTGTATGAATAGGAACTTACTCTCAAGTCACATTTAAATTCACACTTTAAGTTACACTTAAAGTCACACTTAAAGTTACACTTAAAGTCACACTTAAAGTTACACTTAAAGAGACAACTAACATTAAGCAGCAAAGAGTCTGCTCAGTACTTAGAAACAATCTGAGGCCTTTATGGCAGATTGATGAAAGCTTAAATAGTTCTAAGAAAAAAAGAATAGAAATAGATTTTAATTTCTTTAAAATGAGACGATAACAAACAACAGGTTTTCAGGTTTTGATTAGGGATCAGATTGTTTAATCCCTTAATGTTTATTTGGTGCTTGTTGTCTCCTTCTTTTTGTAGTTGAATCATTATCTATAATGCTACTTATTATCTATAATGCTAATTATTATCTATAATGCTAATGATAACAGTAAATTGAAATGCTGCATTAGTTCAAATATCTACTGTGTTATCTAAAGAGGAAAACAAATTCTGAACATTTATTGATGTTCACTGGCTGGGTTCATTATCTGACAATGGTCTGTTATAAAACTAACTAATATCAAATACTAGTACTTATAATAGGACTGAAGGAAGGAAGAGAGTAAAAAAAGGAAAAAAAGAAAGAAAGAAAGATGGAAAGACAGAAGAGAATAAAAAAGAAAAGAAGAAAGAAAGAAAAATAGGAAGAAGGAAGAGAAAAAAGGAAAAAAGAAAGAAAAATGGAAGGGGGAGGAGAATAAAAAACAGAAGAAGGAAGGAAGGAAGGAAGGAAGAGAATAAAAAAGGAAGGAAGAAAGAAAGAAAAATGGAAAGAAGGAAAAGAAATAAAAAAAGGAAGACAAAGAAAAATGGAAGGAGGAAGAGAATAAAAAAAAGGAAGAAAGAAAGAAAAGTGGAAGGAGGAAGAGAATAAAAAAAAGAAAGGAAGAAATAAATAGATAAATAAGGAATGATGGAAAAGAGAGGAGGGAAATAAATAAAGGAAGGATGAAAATAAGAAAGGAAAGAAGGAAATAAAAATGGAATGAAGGCAAAAAGGAATTGAAATAAAATCTTATAAAAAAAGAAAAACAAAAAAAATCAATATGAAAGAATATGAATAAGGAATGAATTATTTAAAAAAAACAACTGTAGAAAAAAGAAAGAAAACAATAAAGAAAAAAATTTAAAATTTAAAAAGAAAAAAGAAAAGAAAAACAATACTTGAGGATGAAAGAATATAAATAAACAATGAATTATAAAAAAGTAGCTGCAGAAAGAAAGAAAAAAAGATGACACATAGAAAAGAAAGGAAAAAGAAAGAATGAAAGTAAGAGGACACATAGAGAGGAAAGAGAATAGAGAATGATTAACAGCAAAGTGAAAAATAAATTTAGAAAAATGAAAGAGAAAGACTAAAATGGAAAAAAGTAGAAAAGAAAAAAACAGAGAGAAAGAAAAACTAGTAATGATCTCATCAAAGCCCATTTGATACAAAAACAAAAAATACAAATAATTTTTAAACTGATCAATTTGATTCACAGATTGAACGTGGGTCAGAAAAGACTTGAGAGAAATGAAAGGGTTATTCCACACTCCCCTGAGCTTCAGAACTGGATGCAGTTTAGTGTCATACTCAGGACATTCTGGGAGTCTTACTGGGAATATAGTTGATATATTTTAAGTCCCACCTTGTTAGAGTGTAACATAGCCAGATATCCGGATATGTGTGAAATGTACATAGAATGTTCATAACAAATATACATAGAAGATAGGAATACCAAAACACGAAAAACACATAACAACTTCTTAGTTCAGGTACGAAACTTTTTATTACCTTTGAGTTAAAGGTTTCGACATAAGGAAGAGAGATGCACAATCTTTCTATGATGACTTTTCCATCTGCCTCCCATCACGTGCGGCGCCCGTAGTGCACAAATTCGTCTGGCCTCAGCGAGCCCTGAAAGTCGACCCTTCCCGTTCGGAGTCTAGTTCTCAACTACTGACTTTTTCAAATTTCCCAAAATCCTCTGTGCACGCTTCCGGTGCATGACGTCATTCACATCCCTGGTCACATCCTCTCTCTGGGATTTTTATTTTGACATCTGTGAACGACACATCCCCCCCCACGCGCACGTCAACACCTGTGCTCAAGTTTGCACCTACCTAACCCATGTGCGGAGCCAAAAGGTTCTCAGCCTAACTAAACCCAAAAAGCAAGATATATAAAAAGAAATCCCTTGACTATTATATTACAAGGGGAGAGGTTAAAAAGGTGATCTGTTTTGCTTTGGAATATTCTGTTGATTTTCCAACTTAAAATGTTATTTTTTAAACTCACTATTTCAATACATTATTTTACAAACATTGAAATATTTTGAATCTGTCATAATAGAAAGGAAATAATTTCCTTCAATTTTGTTAAATTTTGATATTATTGAAAAGTCTTTATCAGAGGCAATAATAAAGGATATGCTCCCCTATTAAAAAAATCTGTAATGAAATTCAATATAGAAAAACAATTGTTTACACTCCTATGAACAGTAACTTCATGGTGTCTTGTTCTTCTTTATCTCTCTCACCCTCTCCCCCTGTCACCTTTCATTATTGGTAGGTGTATGATAATCATTATGAGTTATAATTTTATCAAGTGTTATCCTTCATCTTCCTAATTCAAGTTTCTTTTTATCAAAACTCACTTCGGGCAATACTCTTACAACAATGATAAAAAGAACACATTAGAAACAAGAATAAATATTAAATTTTTGCATTACTAGTGAGTAAATTCCTAATAACAAGTATCATCACATTCAATCGGAAACAGGAGTACTGGAAGCCTTTATCCTTTTTTATTTGCACTTCTGTCCTACCATCCATGTTCTCATAGCTGAGTTAGTAAAGCAACTTATAAATAGAACCAGGGTTCCCGCTAAGTTGAATTAAAAAGATAGAAGATAATACTTGTCAGAATTATTTGTAACTAGCAGAATGTTACAAGACGAGATCTTGCCTTGATTTGAAAAAACAAAAAGAAAAGAAGAAAAGAAAAAAAAACGGAAGTTACCACTTCGAGTTCTCAACTCAAAATGAAAAGTTAGTCGCTCACGCATCGGCTCCGCGCAGAACTTCCGTTTGCGATAAATTAACAAAAAAAAAATACATTAATAAATATCCAATCGGAACGCTTCCCGCGGGGCACAAAAATTGCCGTTTCTGAGCCTACGAAAAATATCTAAATAGACGGACCAAATAATTATCAGCAGACTTGTTCCTTCACACGACTCGTGTTAAAGATTCTTCGCCACCGTCCGGCGCCTGTCATCCGATACATCAAACGATCGCCGCCGTTAGGAACGCTGCCCTAATTCCGAGAAAACCATCCCTTCACCACGAGACAAGTACAGTACATGAACTTTGTAGCTATCACCCTGAACTCATTCTTTAACTATTAACATATTTCTCCATTCTATTCTCTGTGCTTAATCTATTTATAAAAATTTTCTACAACATCATTACTGTATTATTGTGAGTATCTATACGTTCTTTGTTTTGCAACCATACGTATTTCTCGCCCACAGCATTCATATCACAGATATCAACAACTCAGAATATAACAAGAAGAACCTGGCATTGCCGGAAATAAAAATGATCTACAAAAACAGAAATTTTGTTTAACAAAAATTTATTTTGTTTGCTTTTTGTACAAATGAATTATGTATACCTATTCTTTTTTTCTAAAAATTCCCCATTTCCCAATGAGAATAGCAATTTTATTTTCCAGATTAAGAAAATCTTTTTGATCAAGTTGAGAGTGGGAAGTCCCATGCCCACCTCCTTCTGTAGCAAACCATTAAAGCATTCTTTGCTGTCAAGGGGGTTCACATTAAGAGTCTCATCAAGATTGACCCATTTGCCTTGGAGTTTTAATTCTCATTTCTGTTAATATTTGATATTGATCTATTTTTACAACAAAACTTTCTAATTATTTCTCATAGTTCTTTACAGTGAATTTCTATAATGATTGATAAGACATCTAGATTGTGAATATTGCCCAGTCAGCAGGGCTTAGAATATATTGACTATACCCCCTGTAATGGATAAGACCCCTCAAAAAGAGGTATCCTGAATATGACATCTGATGGTGAGGCTCCAGTTCCAAAGATCTGAGGAGTGTGTAGAACTCCTTCATTCCCATTACTCCCAGATCCACTCCGATGTGGAGTAGTAGTAGCTGTTTGGGTTCCATTTATGGGTCATATATGAAATTTATATTTGATTAGGATACGTGATGCTATATAACTGTGAATTGTTTTTATTAAGAATAGTTACTTGAAGCTATAATTGTTTTCTAAGGATTATTATTATTAGTTACTTGAAATCATATAATTTTTAGTATTAAATAGGAATATTTGAAGCCATGCAACTGCATGCAAATTATTTGTATTAGATAGGAATACTTGATATGCTATAACTGTATGCAAAGGACTTTTAAGAAACAACTACATAAAAAATATATAGATATACAATGAATATGATTCTCTAACCCCTAGACACAAAGAAATCCTTGAGAGGCTGACATACCATTAAAACTAATCAATCAATTTCTCACCTCCATGCTATAAAAAGAGAAATAGAAGCTTTTTACATCAATTATGCTGTCATCAAATGTGGCAAAATGATTGACTTTTTGCTGATATAAAAACATTAAAAAGTAAAAATTAGCTTTAATGTAGTTTGGTGCTAAACCCTTTAAAGTTTTCTTTTTTTTTTCTTTTTATGCCTAATACACTGAATCTATTTATGAACTTGTAAAATCTTTGATACAAAACCAAAAAATAATTAAATAAATGCAATATTGAGAAATTTAAATAGATGTATTATCACTCTTCTAGCAATAAAGAAACTTCTATCATATGCTGGACCTATTTTGAATAATCTCCTAAGGCAAAGAACTTTTTTTTTTTTAACTTTTACCCTCGCATGTACTCAGACATGGCAAGTTACAATGAAATAAATTTTATGGAAACACCACATGCAAAGTGAATGATTTATAAACATCAACATATTAGAAGTAAATCATCATATCAAGTTTGAAGTATAAGCAAAAAAAAAAATAAAGAACAAGAAAAAGAAAAGAAAAGAACAGTATTCATAGTTATTGACCAATACTGTTTGATAAAAGTTGGTTGGTTGATTTTACTGCATGTCAGCCTTTGTTGGGTTATTTTAGACTGAAATCAATTGAATAACTATGGTTTCCAATTATGTATATAACAAAAATGTATCTTTACAATCATTTTAAACAGGTAAACACTTGATACTTATTTGTAATATCAATGTTTAAAGAGCCAATGTATTAACGTAGTTCAGAGTTATCTTAATCATTATCTTAAACAGATCTGTTTAATCCATGAATTATAGGTTTGGTTTGGTTTGGTTTCTTTGTTTAATGACATATCAACCTTTGTAGGTAATTTAATGCCAAAACTATTCTCCGAGAAGAACAGTAGTGGTGCTATTTAACCAATAGCTGGGAGGATAAGGGGGTTCATATCTTTCCCAAGGGTATTTGCCTGAAAGTGAGCGTAATAGCGCAACTGGAGTACCAACTCGCATACTACAATTCCACAGTCCATCGCTTTAACCATTACACCACGAGGACACCCCGCCCCATGAATTATAGCTTCAAGTATTCTTAATACAAGTTATATAGTATCAAGTATTCCTAATACAAAAAATTTTCAAACAGTTCTATTTGATTCATAGATGAGACCTTAACAGGTACTGTACTGTGGCTGTAATAAAAATGGTTGTTGTGAAGCCTCAAACTAAAAGTGAATGTGTAGTAATTGTTGTGAATGTGTAGTAATTGTTGGGACAAATAATTGTGCACCTTATGATCTGAATAGTTTATGATGGATTGTTGCTTCAGTCTGTTTTTTCAAGAGTTGCAAATATGACATACAAAGCTTAGTTCAACATTTTACAGGTCTTTTTTGTGAACACTGTTAAAATTCTCACTTGTTCTTTGGTTTTCTTAGTCGCAAGCAGGTTTCTAACTTCTTTCTGGATGCAAGATATTTCTCTTGTCTTAATAACTGACACCAATGCAAGGAATTTCAGTTTTACTTTTATTATTTGTCTGTGATTAGTCAAAATATAATTGATTTTTTAAGCAAGAGGGAGGAAGAGAAAGAGAACAGCTGACTACTAGCAATTTTTCATGGCTCATTTCTGATATCAACCAGACTCTTCAATTTGGGAGATCAAAACTTTCTGACTATCTGGGTTGATAGTCAGATACACTCTCCTTTGCTCAAATACACACTTGCCCAGTCAGCTAGGGCTTCAGAATACACTGACTGCATCTCTGCAGAGAAATAAGACTCCCCCAATGAGTGTCCTGGATATGACACTAAACAATCTGATGGTAAGGCTTCAGTAATGCTGGAGCTTTGGGGAATGCGGGTACCTCTTCATTGCTATTACTTTCAGGTCAACTCTGACCCGGAGTGGTAGTACCTGATTGGTCAACAAGAAGTAAACTGTGTACTAATGTTAAACTGAATTGTTTGATATAGAACTGTTTATATGTGTAAAAACTGATTCCAGATTAAATAACCTACAATGGTTAATATGCCATAAAACTAAACCAAACCAAACCAAAAATGACTTAATTCGGCATTAAATGACCCAAAAAGGGTTGATATGCCATAAAACAAAACAACCAACCAACCAAATCAAACACACACAATGTTCAGTCAACTATTCTCTCTGATGGTTGAATACTCTCTGACTTCTCTTACTACTCAAAATCTTTTGCCTAAACTTTCCAACCATCAAGCATGAACTTTTAAAGATGGCTGCTATACTGTCTGGGATTTGTTGTTTATTTTGTTTGTGAGTGTGGGTGTGTGTGTGAATTGACAAGTGATTTAGTTTATTCATCTATTTCTTTCATTCATTTCATCTTAATCGGCTCGTATCCTTTTATCTATTTCTTGAAGACTTAAATCAAGCAGTTCGCCAATGGGAGACTGGGGTTCAATCCCAGGTTGAGTCATACCAACAACTCAAAAAATGGTACTTGATGCCGCCTTGCTTAGCACTCACCACTATAAGGTGAGGGTCAAGGTTAAAGTGGAGCAATCCTGGGAAAGGAGTAGCGTCCTCTCCTATACCTCAGTGTAGTAGCTATTGAAAAGGGAGTCTTCGGGTCACCCTCGACTAAAGTCGCCAACTTTACTTACTTTTACTACCACTCAGGCTCAGAGTGGGCCTGGGAGTAATATTAACACAGGTATGGCTCCACTGCCCCAAAACGGGAGCCTCACGACTGGATGCTGTTTAGTGTCATGACCAAGGTACATCTTAAGAATACTCTGTTTAAGATATAGGAGTTAACTTACTGTTTGAATGGTTCTGATATTACACACACACACACACACACACACACACACACACACACACACACATACACATATATATATATATATATATAGATACCAACGGAGTCAGAAGTAATTTACCTTGGTTTCATCTAACTGGATCATCAGGATAAATTCCGACTAGAGAGGGTTTGGTCAATTGCATTTGATTGATTAAAAGGTCACCTGAAAGTATTAAAAAAACATCTCTCATCAGAATTTATCCTGATGGTCCAATTTGGTGAAACTTAGGCTATGGTGTTGGTTGATTATTTACAAGCAGTACGAATGTTTTTAGTCTTTTCTTTTTTTTATGGAATTTTTTTTCCCAGATATCAGTTTGTATAATATTATTTTATTTGCAAATTAACATGTAGGGTTTTTTCATACCATCAGAATTATAGAATAAGTATAAATCTAAAATAAATAAATATATATATATATATATATATATATATATATATATATATATATATATATATTCGTGGTGTATTCAATAAGTTTCCAGATTTTTTTTTATACAGGCATTTAAAACTGTCGTGGACTCTTGAAAATTCAGTATGTTATTGCTATACATCTTATGAGATAACTGACCAATTTTTATGATTTCAAGTTCAAATAAACAGCTACAGCAGGAATTGGAATATACCCTACTAAAACCTGATAGTCACAGCTGGTGAATTTCAAAAATGCAATCTGACATTTTAGAAGAACGATATGCAATAAAATTCTATTTTAAACTTAGAAAAAATGCCACAGAAACGTATGGAATGCTTCAGACTGCTTTTCGATCATCTTGCATGAATCGAGCATCAATTTTTGAGTGGCATAAGAGATTCAAGGAAGACAGGGAATCTGTGAGGGATGATGAGAGGTGTGGGAGGAGTAAGGAAGTCAATACCCCAGAGTTGATAGGCTAAAGGGTTAGGGTTAGGGTTACTATGTTGAGGTTTTAAGGGAGTTCAGGAAGAGATTCCATTAGAAGAGGCCAGCACTCTTCAAATCGGGTCAGTGGCATTTCTACCAGGACAATGCACCAGTCCACAACTCCATCCTTGTCACAGATTATTTGACCAAGATGGGCATCAAAACAGTTCCTCAGCCTCCCTATAGTCCAGACCTTGCTTCCTGTGACTTTTGGTTATTCCCTAAGCTCTGAGGCTGTTGTTATGAGACAATTGAGTAGATGAAAGAGGCTGTGATGAAGGTCATTGACATGCTCACACAAGAAGACTTCCATGGGGCCTTCCAGAAGTTGTTGGAACAGGACAACAAGTGCATTGCAGCCGGAGGAGATTACTTCAAAGGGTACTAGAGTTTCATGTGTGTACTATCAATAAAAGTGCCCATATGAAAAGAGTCTGGAAACTTATTTAATGATCTTCGTATATATATATATATATATATATATATATATATATATATATATATATATATATATATATACAGTATATGACAAAAGTGAGTACACCCCTCACATTACAGCAGATATTTAAATATATCTTTTCAAGAGACAACACTAACTAAATGACACTTTGACACAATGAAAAGTAGTCTGTGTGCAGCTTATATAACAGAGTTAATTTATTTTCCCCTCAAAATAACTCAAAATATAACCATTAAAAGCTAAACCCCTGCCAACAAAAGTGAGTACACCCCTTAGGGAAAGTTGTCAATATTAACATAAACCATGTCAATTGTCAATATTTTGTGTAGCCACCATCATTATCCAGAAATGCCTTTACTCTCCTGAACATGAAGTTTACCAGAGCTTTACAGGTAGCCACTGGAATGCTCTTCCACTCCTCCATGACGACGTCACGGGGTTGGTAGATATTTGAGACTTTGCACACCTCCACCTTCCGCTTGAGGATCCCCCAAAGATGTTCTATTAGGTTCAAGTTGGGAGACATGCTTGGCTAGCTTTACCCTCAGCCTCTTCAGTAAAGTAATGGTCGTCTTGGAGGTGTGTTTGGAGTCATTGTCATGCTGGAACACTGCCCTGCGACCCAGTTTCTGGCGGGAGGGGATCATGCTCTGCTGCAGTATTTCACAGTACATGTTGGAGTTCATGTTTCCCTCAATGAAATATTACTCTCCAACACCTGCAGCACTCATGCAGCCCCAGACCATGATATTCCCACCACCATGCTTGACTGGAGGCATGACACACTTATCTTTGTACTCCTCACCTGTTCGCTGCCACACATGCTTGAAGTGATCAGAGCCAAATAAATTAATCTTCATCTCATAAGACCATAGAACATTGTTCCAGTAATCCATGTGTTTTGTTGACATGTCTTCAGCAAACTGTTTGGAGGCTTTCTTGTGTATCGTCTTCCTGGGGTGATAGCCATGCACACCAATTTGATGTAGAGTGCGGCGTATGGTCTGAGCACTAACAGGCTGACCCCCCCACCTTTTCAATCTCTGCAGCAATGCTGACAGGACTCCTACACCAATCTTTCAAAGAAAGCATTTGGATGTGATGCTCAGCTCATGTGCTCAGCTTCTTTGGATGACCTACCCGAGGCCTGTTTTGAGTGGACCCCGCTCTTTTAAAATGCTGGATGATCTTAGCCACTGTGCTGCAGCTCAGTTTCAGGGTGTTGGTAATCTTCTTGTAGCCTTGGCCATCTTCATGTAGTGCAACAATACATCTTTTAAGATCCTCAGAGAGTTCTTTGCCATGTTGTGCCATGTTGGAATTTTCAACGACCAGTATGAGAGAGTGTGAGAGCTGCACTACAAATTTGAACAGACCTGCTCCCTATGCACACATGGGCCTAGTAACACATGGGCCTAGTAACACTAATGAGTCACATGACATTTTGGAGGGAAAGTGACAAACAGTACTCAATTTGAACATTTAGGGGTGTAGTTTCTTAGGGGTGTACTCACTTTTGTTGGCAGGGGTTTAGCTTTTAATGGTTATATTTTGAGTTATTTTGAGGGGAAAATAAATTTACTCTGTTATATAAGCTGCATACAGACTACTTTTCATTGTGTAAGTTCCACAGCTTTCTAGTTTGGATATTGGTTCGAAAAGATAACACAGACAATAAAGTTTTTCAAAATGAATTTAATACAAAGAAATAAGAAAGAAAGGGATAGAAAAGATAAAGTGTTGCAAATTTTAGCACAATTTGTGGAAAACTTATCTGAGAGAGTGTCCGGGAAACAAAGTTCTTTGAATTTGAGTATTTTTCTTTTCTTTTTTTTGCTTTGTAGAAATGTTTCGGAGTTCTGTGAATTTCGAGTCTTTTTTAAGGTTCTTTTCTGCAGAATTCTCAGTTGAATTTTCTTTCGGTTGAATTTTCTTGGTAGAACTTCAGTAGTCGACTTTCATTTATTCTTATTTCTTGGGAAGCTTCATTCTAGAAGCGAGTGACAAAACCAATCTGCTGGATAATTTTTCCTGTCTTTACAGTTCGGTCCCCAAATTCATACTGAGGGTCTGAATAGTAGTTCTCGACAAAAAGAGAGAGGTAGCTTTTTGGTGCCGTATTGTCTGAGATTACTTCTCTCTTCTCCACTCCAGCCAAATCAAGTGCTGCACGTGGTCAGCTTGATTTTTTTCTTAGAAATAAATTTTTAAAAAGTAAAAAACTATGATTCACACTCATGCAGACTTTCATATACAGCCAAATTTCTTGTAAAATTTTGTTTATTGAAATATCTTATTAAGCTTGTATTTCTATCTATATTAAATTATAGTGACTCTATATTGTGCTGTTTCATTTAATATTACATTTTCATGTTATTTATCATTAATCACATCATTATTGTCTACTGATGTGTTATGAAGAATGAAAACATTTTGCAGATGATTATCAAATCAGTAATACAATCAACATTGTCAGATTGTTGAGTTTTCTGTTGGAAATATCTTATTTTAAAATGAAAGAAGACAGACTTCTAAAGAGACTAAGAAATCTTATCAGTCAACAATCATAAATAAATGCCATGATATAACCGAGAAAAATAAATCTATCAAAAGGCTTAGAAAGGAAGTAAAAAAAAAATCACAAGATTTTTAAGAAACCAAGTGATAAAAAATTAGATTATATCAAATTTTATTATGCAAGTCAATGTTTTCATAAAACAATTTGTATCAATTAATGTTGGTATATTTTTCAGGATATATTCATCATGTGAATTTCGCCTTATAATATTAATCCTTATCAAAAATTTAATAACCTGTGAAGCTATTGGTTAACTGTGTTCCATGATGATATCGATGTTTCTTTTTAGAAAGGAATGAAAGATTCTAATTTACATTTCATTATTATTGCTCTTATATAAAGAAATAGGATGATATAAAATGATGTTCAGTCTGATACAGACCCCACAAAATCATCAGTAACTTGCAAATTAGACTAGAAATTGCTTTATTCTCTTAATTACAGTATTCAAAGTGTATTGATCTTAAAAAATCTGATGATGATTTATGATTTTTTATGATGAAAGTTAATTTAATATAGGTTTAGTGGGTGTCCTCGTGGTGTAATGGTTAAAGCAATGGACTGCGGAATCATAGTAAGCAAGTTCGAACTCTAGTCGCACTATTACGTTCAGCTTTGGGCAAATACCCTTAGGAAAGGTATGAACCCCCTTATCCTCCCAGCTGTGGGTTAAATAGTACCACTACTGTTCTTCTAGGAGAATGGCTTTGGCATTAAATAACCAACAAAGGTTGATGTGCCATTAAACAAAGAAACCAAACCAAACCAAACCAATATAGGTTTAAATCATTGTAATAATGAAAACTTATTCCAACACTTGTTCATCTTAATTTATTGTTTAATTCTAATTTATCACTGAGGATATTTTATTTCAAATGCAACAGAAGTATTTTTAAATCTTTTAATTTATTTCTTGAATTACAGTCATAGGCACCAAGACATTATTTCAAGCATTTTTCATAACAATCAATGTTCCTAATTATGTTGCCATGATAACCTCATAGACAACTGTAACATTCCCTAATATTTTTCCTAAACCTAATCAGATAAACATCATATAATGTAAAGCAATATAATAGATATGTTGTGCCTTAACACAGACATGATAGGAGCAGCAGCAACCTGAAAATATAAAAGACTAAAGATCATAAGTCCCTGCCTCCAGGGAAAAATGCAGCTAGGCTCCTACATACACATGTGTGCGCATACACACATGCACAAGACACTCCAAAATTATTCACTTTATGCCCAAGCATCACATATTCACCTAAAAGGTAGTAAAGTTGGCAACCGTAGTCGAGGGCAATCAGAAGGCTCCTTTCTCAATAGCTACTACACCAAGGTGTAGGGGAGGGGCTACTCCTTTCCCTGGTTTGTTCCACTTTACCCTTGAAACATACCTTATATTGCCGAGTGTTAAGCTAGGAGGTATCAAGTACTATTTTTAAAGTCTTTGGTATAACTCGACCTGGGATTGAACTCAGGTCTCCCGGACCATTGGTGAACACTCTAAGTTTCTATAGTTATACAGATCAAATAGGTTTTGTCATTATTACTTTGTGCAGGTAATTTAATCTAAGAATGTAAAAATCTACTGTGAAACTTTATCTTACATTAGCAACACATTTTAACCACAACTAAGAATTCACGAAAGATAGATAAACATTTTACTAAATTGGTTTTTATATTTTGTATTCTACTTGGGTTAATGTTATGTACATACATAAAAACTTGAGAAATTTATTGTTTGTTTTTTTTTGGGGGGGTGGGGGTCAAGTTTTATCATGGGAACAAACTAAGTGAAGCATAATTTTTCATTGATAAAAAAATTCAAATCATATAGACCAAAGAAACATATTAACACATATTAACACAATATCCTAAACATAATATCCTAAACACAATATGCTAAACATATGCTAAGGGTGGAGTCATCATGGCGTAGTGGTTAACATACTGAACTATGGTATCATATTTTATGATATCTTACTATGTGAGTTTGAACTTCCGCTGCATTATAACATTCACATTCAGACTAATGCCCCTTTTATTGAATCCTCTTATCCCCCACCCCAAGGTATGGGTTAAATAGTATCACTACTGTTCTTCAACAAGGATGGCTTGGGCATTCAATAACCCAGGGAGATTGATGTGCCATTGAACAAAGAAACATTAAATAGTATCACTACTGTACTTCAACAAGCATTGCTTGGGCATTAAATAATCCAGGGAGATTGATGTGCCACTGAACAAAGAAACATCAAATAGTATCACTACTGTTCTTCTTCAAGGATGGCTTGGGCATTAAATAACCCATCTGTTGAAAACGGCACTCTCAGTAGATAGTATTAAAATCAAAGATGGGACTAATTGTCTCCCTTGGACCCTAAAATCCTTTGTATTTGTAGAGGGTACTGAACCCTTTTTATAGTCCTTTTCTTTTTTTCTTTTTGTCACTCTCCTGTATGTCAGCCATGCTGAATAAGCGTATTTGCTTTCTTTTAAAACCTTACAGATGTCTTGCTCGTTGATTGAATGTTATTTTACTTTGTCACCAGCCAAAGAGTTAAGCTAAGACGGTTTTCATTCCATCCTCTTCTTATTCGACACATGGAGGTTAATATATTCTTCAACACCATCAAGGTTGATATGCCATTAAACAAAGAAACCAAACACATGAATAAACCATTATTTTACTATTATAAATGTTATTCAGCAATAAATTATGGTAAATATTTCTAACACAAACGCACATTCTGAGCCGAAACTGACAATATTCATATAATGTTTATAAAAATATATGTATGGTCTGAAAATTTGTAAATAACAATTTTATTTTATTTGTTCTCCGTCCCACCACAGGACAAGTACAGCCAAGGCCTTTTTTAAAGTGGGTCCGGACGCAGGGCCACTGCCCACACGTGTCCGGCAAAATCCAAAAATACTTTTGGTCCCGTCGGCATTCCCCCAATGTGAGCGCCTCAGATGCCAGGAAACAAAACAGCAAGCAATTTGTATATACCAATTTTATGGATGTCCTGGATACTCAACTGCACCTAATAATGAGGCTCATTTTCTTTGTTGCCATTTTGACCATAAGTGGTAATCTATGTAAGGACCCCATTGATGGGTCAAATATATTTGTTTCAAATAATGTTTAAAATGATCTTGAACTATATTGACTCTTAAAACATTGATATTGCAACTACTTGAAACCATATAATTGTGTGCAAATTATTTCTATTCAATAGGAATACTTGAAACCATATAATTGGAATTATATAATTGTGTACATATATTAAGAATAGTTATTAAATAGAAAAAGTTACTTGAAATCATATAATTGCTTGAAAAAAAGAATGACTTTAGGATTAAATAACCCAACAAGGTTTGACATGCCATTTTGACAACTAAAACAACCAATTTTATGATGAAAATATTGACTTGCGTAATATAGTGTATGATTAACATAGCAGATTTGATTATAGAATGTCTTGTTTTAGATAAAAGAATTTATATAAGAATATTTATTCATTCATGTTACAGGATTATGTTAGAGTAATGTGGCAACATGAAGCAAATTGGCAAGAAATAGGTTTGATAAACTTTTAGTTTTTTTCTAAAAACCTGAACAAGGAAATTCACTCTCCCTTCTCTTCAGCATACAGAAAAAAATCTTCATTATTTCAGCCGACAATGGCATAAAGCAAGTTTCTTGACAAACTTTAATACTTTTTCTAAATAGACTAGTTTTTTTTCTGTTTTTTTGACAGAATTATTAGTGGCACTTTTGCTGTTGGATCAAAGTATAGGTATTGGTTGTGTTTTATGGCATATCAACTATTGTAGGTTATTTAATGCCAAATCCTGTTTACACACATATATTAAATGTATATATGATTTGTAAACACATCTTAAAGATAACATTCTTAAATGAGCCTGAGCTCTTTTTTGTACACAGTTAAATGGTTTTAAGTTTTGCTATATAACAGTCACAATTTATCATCAGTCATTTGTTTGCACACATAGTTTGTTCTATTTGACCCATAGATTGGACCCTATCAAGTGCTACCACTCAGGGCCAGAGTGGACCTGGGAGTAATGGCAATGAAGGGGTACTCTGCATTCCCTAAATCTCCAAGGCTGGAGCCTCACCACCAGATTGTTTAATGTCATATCCAGGACACTCTTTGGGGTGGAGGTTTTACCCCTCTGCAGAGATGCAGTCAGTGTATTCTACAGTCCCAGCTAACTGGGCCAGATCAGAGTATAGTGTCTTTGTGTTCTGTTTAGGATCAAAGTGTTACCTCTTAATAATTTCTCACAAGGATCAGAAGGTAGCTTTCTGCTCTTTAAGCTAGGATCTATGCGTAGTATCTGTTTCTCTACCTCCTATGAATATATATATATATATATATATATATATAATCGTAATATATAAAATTAAAATATTATGAAAGCAAAAAATATAAAACTAGAAAAAATTATGGATTTAGATTATAATTATTTCAATGTAGTTTTACTGCTTTGAATCTTTCAGCAACCCCCTTAATCAAAAAACATTTCAGATCAAAATTTATTCAATATCTCATGGACAGGCTTTGTGTATGTGTTTGCATGTGTGTGTGTTTGTGTATGTGTGTGTGCTTGAGTGTATCCATGTATATTTGTGCATACATGTGTGCATGTGTGTGTGTGTGCATTTGATAAGAGTAGACAAGAGTATTTATTGAAGAAAATAAATAAGAGTAAATAAGAGAATTGATTGAAGACAGAAGAGTAATGAAGCTAAAAAAGAAAGAAGATGGAGACTCTAGTTTGGCAATAAATGATATAAAATAAATTGGTTTCATATAATTCATATGCTTAAAAAAATCAATATGTATATGTATATACGTGAAAAAGAAAACCATTTGACAATCATTAATAGTTAGCAAAGAGATGAAATAAGTCTTGTAGAAAGAAAAGAATATCCGACCAATGGGAGGATTATATCCATCCATCAATTCGGAAATGCATTCTGGGTATTTTTTTTCTTTCTGATAGCAGAGATAAATTTATTCCCAAACAAAAACAACCCCCCAAACAAGTCTAGTATATTCTGGGTTGCAAATATTTAGTTTGTAAACTGACAAAAAGTAATTTAAGAATATTTCAGTCAATGCATTGCATAATCTTTCATGCAGCCAAATAATAACAGATTATTTGTACAATTACATTGACTGGATGCATATACGACAAGTATGACCTGAAAGAGAAATTTTCTGAAAGAAAAGAAAGTATAAAACATCATTCCCATCTGTTTTTAGATTTTGTCAGGTTTTTTTCTAATCAACTTCTTTATCATTATACTTTATTCATTTATTATTCATCATATACATATATATATATATATATATATATATATATATATATATATATATATATATATATATTTTAGACGAGTGTCCTCATTTGTGTTTCTTTTTTTAATGGTATATCAACCTTCATGGGTTGTTTAATACCAAAGCCACAATTTTAGAAGAACAGCAGTGATACTATTTAACCCATAGCTGTGGTCAGGGCGGGGATTCATACCTTTCCCAAAGGTATTAGTCCAAAAGTGAACATGACAGCACAGCTGGAGGTTGAACTTGCTCACTTGCTGGCCACAGTTCAGCACTTTAACCATTACAACACAAGGACACCCACTTATTTTTTTTATTTCCATTTTTTTCTCGTTCCATTTCAACTGTTGTATCCTCTAGTTTTCTTGTCAGTCATGGTTGACAACATTCCTCAAATTTTAAACTAAATTCTTTATTTCACAGGGATAGATTGTTCTCACTTTATTCTTAATGCTTAGAAGATATCTAATATTCAATTCTTCTAACTTAATTAAGCCTTGTAATGTTCCTCATTTGTCTCACCTACTGAATCAAAGAATTTGTTCTACCACCTGGTTCATATACTAAACTAGATAATAGATACTTTTTATTTTATTTTATTTATATTTCATAATACTACCCCTCATTATGGAATTATTTGGTCCTAGATTTGGGTCCATGTCCAGCTAGGCTCATCAGGCCCTCATTGCACTAAGTGGGCCTATGATCAGCATAGTCCAGCAGGGTTCAAGCCTCTGCTTGTGATCGACCTCCTCCTCCTCTAAACCCCAATAATCAACATTCAGGTCATTGACCTTGTGTCAAGTCCTGTCTGGTGGGAGGCAGAGACAAATAAAACCCTCATTATGGAATTAGCACATTTAGAGGATGTTCTCTTTGGGTTTCTATTTAGCAGTAAATAAACTAATAACAGATAAGAAGCAAAACATTTTTTTAAATAACTAAACATTCTACAAAAACTCTGTCTTTTAAGTTTAGATTAATTTGCATATCTTGGCTTTTGCTGGTATTTATTCTAGAAATGCAAATTACAATATCATTTCATAATTTTTTTCTCAACACTAAGTTATGTTGAAGTCTGCGTTATCTAACCTGGTAGTTGTAAATACTTAGTTATGTCCCTTGTCTTTGAAGTAGTCTTTTATGTTGTAATAAAGATGGTGGATGGGCTTTGTATGAGTTCTCTGAGTTAATGTGAAGTTCTAAAGAAAACCCGTTATTCCATAATATTTTTCATTGCATAGCTTTAAAAAAATTCTACCTTTAATGTAAATAATTTAATCTAGTTTGTTTAAGGAATATTTTATGAAGCCAAAATGTTCAGCTATTTAATAAAAAGATTTTTTGTATCTTATCTGTTGTTAGTTTACTTACTGCAAAATAAAAAAGTACCATTGTGAATATTCTTTAAGTGTGCTAATTGCATAGTTTTTGCCAGGAGTAGTTGTACTACCTGATCGAAAGAGGAATCTTGATAATAGATGTGCTTTAACAAACAATTTTACTCTCTACGCCATTGTCCCAAAACACCAAGTACATAATTTCATTGAAGAATTGACTGATTTGAACTATCTTCTATATATGAAGAACAGAAGGAAAAGGATTTACGTCTGTGGACTGAATAAAAAGTTCACTTTAAAATTTCCAGAATGTTACCAACTAAAACAGACACCCGAAAAAGGCCACAAAATGTACAAAAGCCAAAATTTTGTAACTATAACAACCAAAATAATCAAGAGGCATACTTAGTGTAACAGTTGTCGTCTTAAGAAATGGAATCAACAAACAAGTTCAAACCCTGGATGAGGCTGTTTGTGTTTCCCTTCATACTAATGCCTTTAGAAAAGCTATGAATTCATTTGTTCTCCACCCAACTATGCGCAAATAGTAGAGCAAATTATGTTCTTGAGGTTTGGTAAGGCAACTGGTTTAGGAGAAGGAAAGCTTTGAATTCAAACCAGCTGTACTCTGTTTAAAATACAACCTTGTATCACATTCTACCCATGGCAGAGGGGTTGGGTAAATAAATACATGTATAATAACAAAAATTCCTCATCTCAGAAACTAAGATAAAAAATAATGATCTTCTTTTATGAGAGAGGATGCTGAAAAGTTCTAGGTCTAACCAAAAAGGGCATAAGCCTGAGCCATAAAATGTTATCTAATAAATTCATCCACCAACTCAAAACACCAAACACATAATTCCTTAAGATTCTTTAACCTTTCAAAAAAATCAATAAAATTAAAAAAACAACTATTTCATTTTTGGTTGGGCTAAGAACTTTTCAGGGCTCCTCTGTACATGATAATGTCAATTCCTATTGATTGTTTGCTGGCACAAACATACTGTTGAGCGTTTTTGTTATTTTCCTGGTTTGTATTCAAATATCACTTACTTTCCCTAAACAAGGCATCGCATGAGTATGTGTGTCTGTATAAACAGCTTGAAGTGAACATTATCTATGCGTAAAAATAAATCAAGTTCAAGTATTTAGTTAATTTCTCTTACAAAATTTATTAAACAATGATTTTAGGAAGTTATAAAATCTGGCTAACTTAGAAAAAAAATGGCAGTTCATGCTTACAGAATGGGAGAATATTTTATCGTCTGGAATAATAACGATGTTCTTTGATGTGACAAGTTGGATTTCTATGAATGTTTCACTCTCTGTGTGTGGAAAAATATTTTCTTTTTTTTATCTTTGTTAGTATCCAAATAAAAAAGGTGATAATAATTTTTTACTGAATTATAAATTAACAGTAGAGTGATTCTGTTTTTGCAATGAATATTTATTTTAAAATTTTGGTTTTCATATACAATAAACTCTCATTGTAATGGCATCCCATCTGTTACTAGAATATTGGTTGTTGTGATTAATGTTTAATGTAATTATTTATATTATTCAGACTATTATCCTCATCTTAATTGTTATTATAATCACAACAGTTCAGAACTCTGACTGGAGTGGTAGCACTTGAAAGGGTCCTGTCTATGGGTCAAATAGAACTGTTTGACATTTAAACTGACTGCAAACAAATGACTTATGCTAAATTAAACCGTTTGAAATAGAACTATTTGATCATTTAACTGTGTGTGAATAAATAACTGATGTTTTATTGAATTGTTCGTGATACCTAGCATGACTTGGAATGATTTTATTGTGTGCAAAAGAATGAACTTAGGCTCATTTAAAAACGTTATCAACGAAATGTATTTACAAATCATATATATATATAAATTGGCATTAAATAACCTACAAGGGTTGATATGGTGTAAAACCGAACCAAACAACAGTTCAGCCACTATACTCTCCAGCATTCGTCAGGTGTCTTTTGTTGTGGTCTGTATTTACTCAATCTCTCCAACTAAAGTAGGATGACACATGGTCATTTTTTAAGTGGAATACAGTTGGTTTGAATTCAGACTTTTCCTTCTTCAAGATTTGTTGCTATACAAATGCTAAAGAATACAGTCTGCTTTACTATTGAACCATAGCTGTAGAAGGAACAGATGGATTCATGCCTTTCTCAATGGCATTAGCACCAAGCAAAACAGCTGCATCTAGGATTTGAACTTGGGTCATCAATTTCAATTCCTTTGATGATAACTCTTATAGTAGGCATACTTTCTCTTGTTGTCTGTAACTTTCAGGGAACTTCAAACTTAAGCCTTTATTCTATCCATGGTGGGTAGAATGTTCTCATTCTGAAAATTCAAACAGATACTATCAAAAGATTATATCCAAAATATGCCCACTATAATAATAACCACTAATTTCTTCAATAAACTTTAAGAGACATTTCTCAATAAACACGATAGAAATAGTTGAGCAATCATTTCTGGCACCTGCCAGTCTGTGCTTGAATCTTAGCCCTGGGTAAAGTTTTTTGGATGACTGTCAGTTGCCTATGTGGCAGGTTTCTCCCCTTCATGACACTAATGTTGTCCAAGTGAAAGACAAGGTGCTTCATAACTCAGTATATGTGTATCTCCAGGAGTTGCCCGGACAAGGCTGGATAAAATGTTGGACTGCTTTAGAAACCCCAGTTCTTGATTTTTGGCCATTTCACCATGACAAGTTATTCTGCCATGCTGGTATAGAGTTTGAATTCAGAGTTTTCCTTCTCCTAAACTGGTTGTTCTTACCAAGGCAACAGAACCTTGGATGCCCTACTTTTTACTTGAAGTTGGTGGGAGAAGAGCGGATTCTTGCCATTCCAAGGGCATTAGTATAAACTGAAATGCAGTCTCATCCAGGATTTGAACTTGGCTCTACATTGATAATCCTTACAGCACCTGTCAAATGATTATCGTCAATAACACTAGAAACAATTGTGTTTTCTATTCTGTATTATTAATGACTGTTCAGTTACTTCTTTCCCAGTTTTTATTATTGAATTCATGTTCCTCTGTGTGTTTGCTTTTGTGTCTAAAGTAAACTTTAGGAAATAAGGTCACATTGAGTTTAAGTTGAGGTAACCACGATCATTGTTCTAGAAAACAACTGCCAAACTTGATTATTTATTATTTCTATTATCAGTTTTATAATTCCTTTACTTACTTTGGGCAATGGGTATTCTGAATTTTATATTTTATCAACAGTGGATGGTAATTTGAGACGTTTCAATTGTTCGTTTAGGTTTTATAGCATATCAACCTTTGTAAGTTATTTAATGCCAAATCCATTTTTATACAAATTAACAGTTCTATTTCAGACAATTCAGTTTAGCATCATTACACAGTTTAATTGTCAAAAACATTTCTATTTCAAGCTATTCAGTTTAGGCAAACAGTTCTAATTCAAACAATTCAGTTTAGTATACGTAGAGTTTTTATCTAAACAGTTCTATTTCAAACAATTCAGTTTAGTGTGAGCACAGTTTCAATGTCAAAAACAGTTCTATTTTAAACAATTTAGTTTAGCATAAGTACATAGTTTAAAAGTCAAAACAGCAATTCAGTTTAGCATAAGTATACAGTTTAGTTCTGTTTGACCCGTAGATAGGGCCCTATTAGGTGCTACCACTTCAGGCCAAAGTGGACCTGGGAGCGATGGCAATGAAGAAGTACTCTATATTCCCTAAAGCTCCAGCATTACTGGAACCTCACCATCAGATTGTTTAGTGTCATATCCAGGTCTCTTGTTGGTGTGTGTGTGTGTGGGGGGGCTTTCTCCTCTGCAGAGAAGCAGTCGGTGTATTCTATAGCCCCAGCCAATTGGGCAAAGTGAAATTTTAGGCATTTATCTGTAGAATTTCAAAAGATATATATGGCAAATAACAGTTTAAAATTTACTGTCTAAACCCTTTTCCTTATGATAGGTGGGAATATTTACTATCATATTTATCCAACCCCTCCGCTCGGGCAGGATATGACACAAGGTCAATTTTTAAGCGGAGTTTAACAGGTTTGAATTCAGAGTTTTCCTTCTCCTAGACTAGTTGCCTCACCAAGGCTGAAGAACCTAGTCTGCCCTACTATTTACCCATAGCTGGAGGGAGAATAATTGGATTCATACCTTTCCCAAGGGTATTAGTGCTATGTGTAATGCAATCAGTCAGGTCCAGGGTTTGAACTTGTGTCGCCGTGTCCATATCCTGCGACGATAACAATTACACCACGGGCACCTCCATAAATATGGGAATATTTACTATAATACTACAAAGGACTTTTAAACCTTTATGTTTGACCAAGGTTTATAAAGTTTTTTCTTATTATGCAATTCTCTTACTAACAGCTCTAGATACTAGCCCTACCAATCGAGAAGTTTCCAGCAAAAACTCACTTTGTCAAATGTTGGGCATTTTATCCCTACTTTCTTGGCAGAAGATGTATATAAAGTTTGTGACATGTCATACAGCAATTTTCTTTTCCAATGTGTCCTTCAAACAAGCCAATAGCTCTTTGTCCACTTGGTAAAGAACACTTTTTATCTCTTCAACCACTCCCCATTGGCATATTGCTACCAGTTTATCACTTTTGTTGTTTCCATGTAAGGTATTCAAAACAAGATCTGTATTTTGAAAATTTTGAAAATCTTATCCATGCTTTGTTGCTATCCCTCATTCTTGATACACGTTCCACTCAAACAGCTTCTCAAGATCAGCTGAAATGTGGATCAAATTCCAATGTGAATGTTTTTTAACAACATATGACCTTGAGTTCCCATTGGTCCTTAGATAGTTGAGTCAATCTTTATTGATTCATACATTAATACTCCCACCTTCCTTCATTTCAAACTCTTTCCTGTCATTCTCCTCATTCCCTTACTACATCTTATTGCCATATCATTAAAACCCTTCGTTGAATAATAGCTAATGTAGCCTTGCTTAAGATGAATTTTGATTAAAAAAAAAGAAATTAAATTTGTTCAACTCTAAAAGAAAATCCTGTGTAGAAATTGTATCGTATATATTCACCAACCTCTCAACACAAGTAGAATATGACACAAGGTCAATTTTAATCAGAGTTTAACAGGTTTGAATTCAGAATTTTCTTTCTCCTAGACTGGTTGCCATATCAAAAATAAAGACCTCAAACTGCCCTACTATTTATCCATAGCTAGAAGGAGAATAGTTGGATTCTTACCTTTCCCAAATTCATTAGCACTATGTGAAATGCAAACAGCCTTGTCCAGGTTTTGAACTCGGGTTGTCATTTCTGTTGCCTATGACGTAGCCATTACACCACAGATGCCTCATTAAATTGTATATATAGAATTGGTTCACCAACTATTTAAAATGTAAAAAAAACAATGGTACTTAAGTGATAATTACCGACCTTGATTAATCAAATAAAACTAATATACAAGAGAGACTTTAGAATCACGCTAATTAGAAAATCAGTGATATAGCTGTATATATGATCTAAATATGTTACATATTCTTGATATATGTGTGTGTGTGTGTGTGTGTGTGTGTGTGTGAATGTGTATGTGTGTATAATTTAGAAATATGACTGAAAAATGAAAATCTTGTAGGAATTAACAACTTAATTAACAAAATGTATTATATTAGTTTGGCTAGTTGGTTTTGAGGCATGTCAATCTGTGTGGGATTATTCAATACTGAAGTCAGTTTTTTTGCAAGCAATTATTTGGTTTTAAGTAATTAATCATAATAATCATTTGTAAATTATTAGAACTTCAAGTAACTATTCTTAATACAAATCATCTGTATATAAATGTGTGTGTTTATGTCATCCAATATTAATAATTTGTATATAATCATATTATTTCAAATAACTAATGAAATCCTTTGTAGACAATTATAACTTCAAGTAACAATTCTTAATACAAATAATTTACACACAGTTATATGGGTAAATAGTAGGGCAGGCTGGGTTCTTCAGCCTTAGTGAGGTAACTAGTCTAGGAGAAGGAAAACTCTGAACTCAAACCTGTTGAACTCCACTTAAAAATTGACCTTGTGTCATATCCTGCTCAAGCAGAGGGGTTGGTAAATAGGGTTATATGATTTCAAGTATCCTTCTTATCTCATATTTATCATTTTCAAACAGATATGTTGAACCTATTGATGGTTTTGTGAAATGGAAAGGTTCTCAAGGAGAGTACTTTGAAGGTGACAGCAGCCAATAGTGCAAATTTTGCTTTCATAGAGCCATTCCAAGAATTAGATTGTCACACCTCATACATAACCAGGTTTTAGCTTTCTCTTCAGTGTCTTTTAAAGTGTGAGGAGGATAAAGGAGGCACGGCTTTATGTCTCTGAATTTGGTTACAGTTTTAGGAAAGTTTATAATAAAGGTCAGCAGTTGCTCATACAGCCTGTTTCCATGCTTCCAATGTGGTCCAAGAGAAGGGTAAGGGTTAATGTAACTTGGCACATAGGTTATTACAGAAGTTAGCGGAAGAAAGCTGAAGACTGCTACCTTAATGATTCCAGTTCTTAGTTTTGAATTCAGAGATGTTCTCCTAGACTAGTTGCCCATCAAGGATAGAGAGTCCAGTCTGATACTCTATTCTAACCATAGCTAAAGGTGCTGTAGTGGATAAATGCCTTTCCAAATGGCATTTTTACAAAGTCAATGTAAATTGCATTGGACAGAATTTAACCTTAGTTTACCAATTTGATTTTATGCACCAATAATCATTATATCATTCACAAATCTGCATGGTCTTTATACAACCATAATTATCTCAGTTGGCCAATCTAATGGCTAAGCATCTCATAGCAGAAAAGAAGATCAATATTATTATTAGTCTTATTAATCATTGAATGTACAGCCTGTTACATCTATTAAACATCAGTTCATAAAACTTGATCATTAGATGAATGCAAATTTAGACTTGTCTGTTGTTGTTGATAAGTTTCAACAAGCTTTTCACATTTTCATTTATCTGATCAATGCCTATAATACTAATTCTACTTGATCTTTCAAGTTAAGCAATTCTAGTTTAAAAACTGCCTTTGATGCCGTTTAAGCTTGATGTCAAGCAACATAAAATAAATGGGAGATTAGGAGAGTTACAGAGGTATATTAATGGACCACACTAATTTTGCTGTTAAACATTAACTAACACTGTCCTATTTATATAATTTTTTTGTAACTGACTGCAATTAAACAAGGTAAAAGTAAAGTAAAGATCATAGTCGAGGGCGACTAGAAGGCTCCCTTTTCAATAGCTACTACACTGAG
Source organism: Sepioteuthis lessoniana (assembly GCA_963585895.1). Classification (NCBI taxonomy): domain Eukaryota; kingdom Metazoa; phylum Mollusca; class Cephalopoda; order Myopsida; family Loliginidae; genus Sepioteuthis; species Sepioteuthis lessoniana. The sequence goes on along the minus strand of OY757929.1, from coordinate 4,781,396 downwards.
GTGTAGGGTATGGCACTACTCCTTTCCCTTGATTGCTCCACTTTACCCTTGATACATACCTTATATTGCTGAGTGTTAAGTAAGGAGGTATCAAGTACCATTTTTAAAGTCTTTGGTATGACGCAACCTGGGATTGAACGAGAAGGGTTGACTTTCGGGGCTCGCTGAGGCCAGACAAATTTGTGTGCTATGGGCACCACACGAGATGGGGGGGGGCAGATGGAAAAGCCAGAATAGAAAGAATGTGTATCTCTCTCCTTATGCCAAAGAACCTTTAAACTCAAAGGTAATAAAAAGTTTTGTATCTGAACTAAGAAGTCGTAAGTGTTTTTCGTGTTTCGGGATTCCTATGTTCTATGTATATATGTTATGAACATTCTATGTACGTTTCACAAATATCCAGATATCTGGCTATGTTACACCTAGTTGTAGAGGTGCATTTGATCCCAACATACCTAGTTGTAGAGGTGCATTTGATCATCACATATCTAGTTGCAGAGGTGCATTTGATTCCCACATATCTAGTTGTAGAAGTGCATTTGACCACCACATATCTAGTTGTAGAGGTGCATTTGACCACCACACACCTAGTTGTGGAGGTGCATTTGATCACCTCATACCTCAAAAGCAAGGGGTTCAGAGGAAGACAAAGGGATAAAAAAAATTCTGCTGAGGCAGTTAAAAAATTAATCAATATGAATTATTGGAATGCTATCTAAAGGCTGAAGATATTTAATAAAAAACAACCCACCTTCAAAAAAAAACTCATTGCATTTTAATTATACTTTAAAATACTTATATTTAAAAACTTTAAATGTGATTAAGCAATCAACTGAAAATATCACCTCCAGCAGAATGATCTCTCTGGTTTGAAATGTAAATAAAAGAAGATAAAACTTAATTTTACAATAAAAAACAACAATATTTGCCATTTTGTTTTGTTATTGACATAACTTTGTTTTAAAGATCATTCAAACGATTGACCGCATGAATTATACTCACTTTGTTTCTGGGTGCCTCGGGTACGGTAATGGTTAGCAAGCTTGACTAGCAAACCAGCAAGAGTGAGTTTGAGTCTCATTGGGTGCCCCATTCATTAAGCAAAAAGCCTAGTAAATCACTACTCACTTTGTTCCACTACTTTTTTATTTAAGTGCATTCCATAACTGCTATGTATTCATATTCTCATGTAGAGTTTGGTCATAAGTAATACTGAATAATATCTGTTTTGATTAAATAATGTTCCAACAGAAACAATCAAAATCTTGGTATCTTTGGTTTAGAAAAAAATTCACTTTTTCTTAAACATAATAGGAACATACTTATCTATCTACTATATACACTTATCTACAGGGTGGAATGATAAAATTGTCGTCCTAAAAAAATAACACGACAGCTTTATTCTAAAACTTTTATTGAAAAAATCAATTCAGGTAACTTGATTATGTAGTAGAGCTGACATCTATTCAATGTAGCTGCCTTCAGCCTCAATCACCACCTCGATACTGATTCGGAACTAGGAGCATGCCTTTGGTATTGTGGGAGGTCATGTTGGTGATGTTCTCGATGTATGACCAAACAAAGAAGTCCATCGAGTTCAGGTCAGGGGAGGAGGGGGGGCCAGTGAGAGAAGGATACAAAGTTGTAGCCCTCCTTCTAAAGCCAAGCCTGGGTCTCTTTGGACTTGTGGGCCGGTGCCGAGTCCTGCTGCCACACCCAGGGTCGGCCACTGGCCACCTGATTGCACCAGGGGATCACCACACTCTTCAGCACATCCAGGTACACTTTGGTGTTGACTTTCAAGCCGACTTTGAAGATGTGAGGTGGCATGATGTGGCCCTCACTTGAAACCACACCAAAGACCATAACCGTAGCCGGAAACTTTGTTTTCATCACCCTTGGCACATCCCTGTTATTCGTGGCAATCCCAATTTGCATTTTGAGGATGCTAACAATGGTCCTGTTGTCATAACTTGGATCGGTAGAGAGCATGAGTTGAACAGCAGCACATCTCCGATCTTGCTCGTTGAACATTGTGTCACTTTCAGACATGATAGAAGGCTCCTATCACTCTTGGGATTTGTACACAACTGGCCAACTACTAGATGACTTGCAACAAACAAAGAAAATCGGTTTTCATTAAATGGAAATGGAATCATGTCATCTTTTCTAGGGCGACAATTTTATCATTCCACCCTGTATATATACTTATCTACTATATATACTACTAATCAAAAGTTTTTGGATACCCACAAAATTTTTTGTTTCTCACCCTAAAAGTGTTATTTTTAATCAAAAAAGTTAACCACCCCAATGGTTTTATTTATTATATTAAATATAAGTCTTTCTGAGCAACATTAAATGCAAATTAAACAAAAAAAACATGAAAAACTTCTTAAACTTTTGATTCATCAAAATGTGACCCCCTTTGGCCATGATCACTGCTTCACAGATTTTCAGTATTCTTTCCACCAAAGACAGAAGGTAAACTGAAAATAGTTCTTCCCAGCTTTCCTGCAAGAATTGTCTGAGGTGAGCTGCACTTGTAGTTTGTTTAGCTGTGACTTTTTGGTCAAGTTCATCTCACACCAGTTCAATGGGATTTAAATCCACTGATTGCACCGGCCAAGACATCAGTGCTTTTTCTCTTTGCTTTTAATGTACCTCCGGCAGAGTTTACAAGTATGCTTTGGATCATTATCTTGCATGAGTACAAATCCTTGTTCCAGATGAGATTGTGTGATACAGCAGTATGCTGTGATAGACAATCTAATTAAATTTACCTTTCACCTTATGCAAATCTCTGTCTTTGTAATTGGCAAAAACTCCTCATACCATAACAGTATAATAAATGAAAACATTGTGGTGGTTAAGTTGTTTCATTAATAAAATAACACTTTTAGGGTGGGAAATAAAAAGTTTTAAGAGTGACCAAATACTTATGACTGGTTTGGTTTGGTTTCTTTGTTTAATGGCATATCAACCTTTGCAGGTTATTTAATGCCAAAGCCATCCTTCTTGAAGAACAGTTGTGTTACTATTTAACCCATAGCTAGGAGGATAAGGGGCTTCATACCTTTCCCAAGGATATTTGTCTGAAAGTGAATGTAATAGCGTGACTAGACTTTGAACTCGCTCATTATGATTCCACAGTCCATTGCTTTAACCATTATGCCCCGAGGGTAGTGTGTGTGTATATATATATATATATATATGTGTGTGTGTGTGTGTGTGTGTGTGTGCATGCCTATATGTTACTATCATAGAAATGTAAGGTCAAGGTAACTAGAGTATTAAAGTTACAAAAAATAATGTTTATTTTTTCCAAGAATATTTTCAGAAACCATGTCCATAAAAATATTTAACTTATTTCTTATACATGTCTATGCATGTGAATGAGTGTGTGTGTGTATATGAGAGAGAGAGAGAGAGAGAGAGAGAGAGAGAGAGAGTATGTATGCATGAGTGAGTGAGAGAAAGTGTCTGTGTGTGAGTGAGTGAGCAAGATAGTGCGTGTATTTGTGAGAGTGTGAGAGAGAATCAGAGAGAGTGTGTGTGTGTGTGTGTGTGTGTGTGTGTGTGTGTGTGTGTGTGTGTGTGTGTGTTCAGATTTAACAGGCAAATAGATTCCATATAAATGAAAAATAAGCCTTAGCCCCAGTGCATAGGGTTCTTAAAATTCCATTCCAGGTACCAATGATGACAAACACATATCAGAGAATGTAGGCTGATTCATACTCATTAAAAGAATCTTTTCTCAAGTAGTCAGTTAAATCCAAATTATAAAAACTACTAAACTACCTCCAATTACATGAATAATCAATTTCCTATCAAACTTAAAGTATATCAACCCAGCAGTTCATATGGTTTATCTTTCTAGATTTTTATTTATTTTGTTTTTGTTTAGTTTCATTCAATTGATATTTTTTGTGAGTGTGTATTTTTCATTTGGATTTATGTAAATTGGATTTATGTAAATTGGATTTATGTAAATTGGATGAGTAGAACAAAATTTGTTTATTATTACTTTTCAGTAATAAAAAAAAACTGGAGTGATTTGATATGAAAGAAATAGAAGGAAATCAAAAAAAAAAATGTTGGATTTCTTTGACATAGTTCCAACATGGCTCTTCCTAACTCACTTGATAGAGCAGCTGGTGTGTTTAACCTGGAAAAGGAAGCATGGGTTCAAGTCTTACTTGAAGTTTATTCTTAATTATTTTTAATTCACACTGTTTCTTACTGCTGTATATTGTTGACCCAAGTGAGTTGTGTTAAAAAAAGCAACTAAAAATTAATGATCAATGAAAATATCAGTTAAAAATGTGTGTGTGTGTGTGTGTGTGTGTGTGGTCATGGTTTAGATATAAGATTACGACCTTTACTCAATCTTATTATTATTGCATATCACAGAGACATATAAATAAGTGTGAGCACATGTATGTATGTATGTATGTATATATGTATGTATGTATGTATGTATGTACATGCATGTGAGTATATATATGTAAAGTTATGAGTTGATCATAGGTATGTATATATGTATGTGTATATATATATATAGGGCTCTGAACTTGACTGTGTGTGTTAAGTGTGTATGTGACTGTATGTATTATATGCATAAACCACTCGTCTACTTCTCCCAGTTTAAGCAGAGATGTTCAGATAAAGCTGAGCCATGACTTATAACTTCAATTTTATTGTCACACTCTTTAGGGTATCCTTGAGACATACAGTGTGGCAATATTTTTATGTTCCGTCTATGGGTGGCCCAAGGCTCAGAAGTGGGAAATATTCACCCCTGTATATATACAAATGTAATTAGAGATACAAAAAATAATGGGAGCCCAAGTGCAGTCAGTTGGTCAGAGAAAGCGACCAGAATGAGAGATGTGTTCAGAGTCTGCTGACACCTCTAGACCAATCTGGCAAAGCAGAATTTGCACTGGATGCATAGGGTGGGAAAATAGCCAATAGTCTGAAGTAATACACACCACTCCAGTCCAGTGCTTCAAACTTTGAGTTTGACTTTGCCTTTTTTTTGCCTTTTGTACAATAAACACAGCATGGAATCCACTCAATGCAGTGAATAGAAGCTGAGGTGTTCTGTTACACTGGTTACCATACTAAGGTTAAAGAGCCCAATCTGCCCTATTTACCCATAGTTAGAGGATGAATAGTTAGATTCATGCTTTTCCCAAGGGCATTGCTGCTATTCAAACAGCCTTGTCCAGGATTTGAACTTGGTTTGCCCATTCTATTTTCTATGACTTGGAAATAAGAACCAATGGGTCTATTTTCTCATATTTTATATTCATATATAAAATTAATACTTTGTTTAATAGAGTAACTCTATTGATTAATTCATCTTTGTTCCTTTATTTGCTTTAATTTACCATTTAACAATCTAATTAAAAGTTGAATTCAAGTGAATACAGAAAAGTAGTAATAATGAATCATCAAATTTATCTACCTTTAGCGTTAGTTGAATATTTGTTATTGTTATCGAGGAGAAGTATTGTTACATGCGTGTGTGTGTTTACGTTGAGTTGTTTCCTCACTAAGTTAAAGGTGTGTAAAGGAGACGGTTCAAGATGTACGAAGTTGAAATGTTTTTAGGAATAGTTTTATTTGGCAGCATGGAAAATGTAGTTTGGGTTTGTGCTGCAAGCCTTGTGGAAAGGTTGTGAGTAAAGAGACAAAATAGAGATATGATAGAGTTGAGAAAGCAGCAAGTGTCGTCGAACATGCGAGGGATTGTGTTTGCCGTAATTTAGCGAAAGTCTTGTTTGCCGTTGGAGGAAATAAACTTTGGAGTCACTGTGAGTTTTGTGCGTCTGGTGGATTTGGGGAGAGGTATGTGTCTCCATTAAGGTTGCCCAGAGGTGAAATGAGAGCTAGGTGCTGGGAGCGGGATTAGGCATCACATCGACATAGCCAATTTTGGTGGTGACATAAAGTTGTTCCAGTGTGTGGCATATTGAATGTATCTAATTCATATTCAACTGGGATTCCTTGGTCTAAAAGAAATAGGCGCAAGGAATCCATAAATTAGATAGGTTCCCTCATGTGTACATGCTGCTGCTGCTATTGAAGAACGGCAAGTGAGACGTCTGCACTGGACGGCGTTGTTCAGCCAAAGAGAGTGTGTTTGACAGCTTACCCAATTTCTGCTGCTCGGAAAAGAGATCCGGTTGAATATGATAAGTCATCCTGATTGGGTGAAATTAAGCGTCGAATTAATTGCGCGCCAAACCAAAATTCCTTCTGCTACAAGACAAATGATGCCTTTTTGATTGGTTAGTGTTTTATGGTACACCAACCTTTATGAGTCATTTAATACCAAATCCTGTTTATATATATATATATGTATGATGTAATGGTTCTCGTCGTAGGAAATGGATATGGTGACACGAGTTCAAATCCTGGACCATGCTAACTGCATTTCACATTGCACTAATACCCTTGGGAAAGGTATGAATCCAATTATTCTCCCTCCAGCTATGAGTAAATAGTAGGACAGACTGGTTCTTCAGCCTTGGTGAGGCAACTAGTCTTGGAGAAGGAAAACTCTGAATTCAAACCTGTTAAATCCAGGCGGTGTCTGTTCCAGCAACCGGTGGCCTCGGGTCGCTCTGTCAATGCATTTGTGGAAAATCTGCGGCAAACAGGGCGTTTTTCCGGGTAGAACTTGGGACCCTTCCCTCAATCAAATCCCAAATTATCTTCTTCAATGAGCAACATATTACTTGCTCGGGAGGAAGCCGGTTCAACCCGACCAGGGTGAAAGCCAATACAAGTACAAGTGATATATATATATATATATATATATATGATTTGCAAACAAATAGTTTTTAGGTAACTTTATCTTTAAATGAATTAGACCTCATTTGTTTGCATGCAGTTAAATGGTTTCAAGTATAACTTACACTAATAGTTTTATTTGATATTAACTGTTTGTTTGCATACGGATAAAGGGTTTATTGCTATCTAACACCAATAATTCTATTTCTCAAGTTTGTAATATAAATAATTTACACACAACTGTATGGTTTCCAGTAACTAATAATAATGATAATAATAATAATCCTAAGAAAATGATTGGACAATTCTGTTTGACCCCCAGATGGGACCCTTACCAGTACTATGACACCAGGTCAGAGTGGACTTGGGAGTTATAGCAATGATGGGGTACTCCACATTCCCCAAAGCTCCAGCTGAACTAGAGCTTCACTCCTGAATGCAGTTTAGTGTCATATCCTGGACACACGTTGGTGTGTGTGTGTGTTTGGAGGGAGTATCTTACCATTTGGCAGAAGTGCAGTCGACAGACTCAAACAACAGACCTGAATAATGCTTTTAGAGAATTCATTCAAATAACAACAATCTTCATTTATAAGAAAACATAGATTAATTAAATTTAATCAGTTTTTATATTTGATAATGTTTAGTTATTAATACTAATTTGAATTGAATATTATCCAATAATACTGCGTGCCGCATAATTGGTATCCTTTTATCAACACAGTTGAAACTAAAAAAATAAAAAGGAGTTATGTCCCTTTTACCATCATTGATGGTTAAATTCAAAATGGCTATTTTTTTGTTCATCATTTTAATAAGGTTTCCACCAAATTCTACTAGCAAGAAAAAAATATCCTTATTTTATTTTATTTTATTTTATTATTTTGAACCAAAAAATCAAATATGATCCATTAGTATTTGTCAATCAATGGTTTTTTTACTGAGTTATAAAACGAAAGAAAAAAAGTCAGGAAGCAAATCAGATGCTCCATTTAAATGTTGTAAAGAGATATGAAAATGGTCTGAAAAGTTTATATGATGAGGTCATATCTGTTATAGGTAACTTTTTTGATTGATGGTATCCAAACGCTGCAACACAAATGGAATAACTGAATGAACTGCAAGGTGGGTCGGGGGTACTATGTGAAAAAATAAACCTCATTTGGTCATATTCCATGAGAATATCTTGGTCTGCCTATGAACTTTTCAGCTGACCCTTGTACAATTAATTCCAAGGACAAAAAAAGGGATAGTAATAAATAGTAAGTTTATTGGAATTTTGTTATGAATTTACTCTGACTTGAATTTTAAAATTCAATGGGATTTCTTTTGTCTTTCACTATTTTTTTGATATTCATAATTTTATATTTGCAAAGTATTAACCTTGTATCTTGGAGTTGGAATAAGTTTTGATAATTCCAGGAATCTTTTCTTTGAATCACGTTACAAAGTGAATATTGAATATTTCTGAAAGTATTTGTGGCAAAGAAGAAAATGTCTTACTTTGAAAAAGACTTCATGTTTTCTGTGCTCAATGTCAAAAAAGAAAAGTTCAACCAAGAATTAAATGAGTTTAATATAAATGTAGAGAAGAGGAAAATCTCGTATTTTGTTTTGGTGCGCAATTTAATTCAACACTGAATTTCACCCAATCAGGATGACATATCCTATTCAGCCCGGACCTTCATTTCCGGCTAGCAAAACTGGTGAGCGGCCAAACACACCCTCTTCGGCTTGAGACGGCGACCAGAACAGTCGTGCCTCTGGTCGTCCCTGCTTAGTGATGCTTTTTAGCTAAACAAGCCACCCAGTGGAGACATCTCACTGTGGCTTTAACACTAGCAGTAGCAAATTGGGCACTCAACGAGGGAACCATCTAATTTATGGATTTTTTACGAGGAATCCCAGTGGAACATAAATTAGAAACACTCAGCATGCCTTCCACAGGCACCACTTCTTGTCACCCCAAAAATTGACTATGTCGATCCGAGCGTCACCCCGCTCTCGACACAAAACTACACAGTGACTTTGAATACTTCCCTCACACGTCCAACAACACGCTGCCATCTCAACATCTAGCTTAGCCATTTCGTCTCAAACATCCAACAAGCCTAAACACCACGAGTCTTGCAGCACCAAGAACAAACCAAATATTCAAAGCTGCAAATAAAGAACTTTTGTTGTGGTGTTACTAAAGAATAGTTTCGTAATTCATTTGTGTGCCTTAAAAAATATAGCGCTAAACAATTAACCATTTCACCTCATATCTATAAATTGGTGATCCCGAATGGCACTTTTTGAATTGTGAAACAAATAAAAACTATTCATAACAACACCTTTCGACCTTCGCCATCTTACTTCATCTTCAACCACCTTATTATTTCCAACAAGCATTAGCGAGGGCCTAACCACACTCGGAGAGGAAACGACACAACGTAAACACACATATGTTACACCCTTTTCCTCGCTGAACCAAACAAACTTTTCGTCGCTTACCAACAACAAAAACTTCAAACATCACTAAAAATTAACCTCGTAAACGAACAATCTTCTGATAACAAACACAGTCTTACGAACATGCATCATTCCACCACGAAAGAAAAAAGAAAAAAAAACAAAAAAAAAACAGTGAAACATCCAGAAAAATTTTCAAATGTACCCGCCGAACTATCTTCAAGGACAATCCAAAATGGACGTAAAATTCCAAACAACGTGGAATTTTTTTTTTTCAGCAAAACTATCAACACACTTTTTCACTTCCCAACTCGCAAAATAGGTAACTTTTTAACTTTCACTCACCTTACTCCGATTTTGTTTTCTTCAGCAACATGGGTTATCACTCCCACTACCTCAGTAAACCTCCAGCGGCTGCTATAAATTCCAGAGGACCCCAAAAAAAACTCACACTACTCCTCTGAAATATACTGCTACTTCTGTATGCCACCTTCTTGGCTCATGAACTTTTTTCTCAAAGTGACATTTTGTTTTTAAAAAAAACGTACCACGAGGTACACAAAAAAAGAACTGAACAGGACACTTTGCCTTTTTTATTAATTTGCTTTTGCTCGTTTTTTTTTTATATATGTATGTATTTTTCATTGTTTGTATTTTGCTCTTTTGTGTTGTGAGATTCGTGGCTCTTTTCTTTCATTTCCCTTCTCTTACAATTTTGTGTATCGAATATCAGGTTCTCCATACCTGAAATTCTGGGGCCAACCTATGTAGAGAAGAGGAAAATCTCGTATTTTGTTTTGGCGCGCAATTTAATTCAACACTGAATTTCACCCAATCAGGATGACATATCCTATTCAGCCCGGACCTTCATTTCCGGCTAGCAAAACTGGTGAGCGGCCAAACACACCCTCTTCGGCTTGAGACGGCGACCAGAACAGTCGTGCCTCTGGTCGTCCCTGCTTAGTGATGCTTTTTAGCTAAACAAGCCACCCAGTGGGGACATCTCACTGTGGCTTTAACACTAGCAGTAGCAAATTGGACACTCAACGAGGGAACCATCTAATTTATGGATTTTTTACGAGGAATCCCAGTGGAACATAAATTAGAAACATTCAGCATGCCTTCCACAGGCACCACTTCTTGTCACCCCAAAAATTGACTATGTCGATCCGAGCGTCACCCCGCTCTCGACACAAAACTACACAGTGACTTTGAATACTTCCCTCACACGTCCAACAACACGCTGCCATCTCAACATCTAGCTTAGCCATTTCGTCTCAAACATCCAACAAGCCTAAACACCACGAGTCTTGCAGCACCAAGAACAAACCAAATATTCAAAGCTGCAAATAAAGAACTTTCGTTGTGGTGTTACTAAAGAATAGTTTCGTAATTCATTTGTGTGCCTATAAAAATCATTTGCGTTGCCTTCGCATCGCCATATAAAGATTCATTTATGTTGATTCTCACCCTTCCTGGTCAGTCACGACCAATCACAGTCTGTCTTCACTTATGAAAAAATTGCTTTTTGACAAAGTCAGTTTAGTATGTGGTTTGTTGGGTTAGTCTTGAAAGATTGCTTTGCTGTTACAGATTGGATTTTTTTAGACTTGTTCTGCGAGTTTTAACATTGATATTGGATTAGCATTATTGTATGAAAGCTACAAGATTTTTAAAGGACATGTAAAGTGTTTCACTCTTTGATAGAAATAGCATAAATACTTTTATATTTATTTAAAGCAGCAAATCAAGTGCGAAACCTACAGTTTTTGTTTCTATCTCAAAGTAAAAAAAAATAAAAATGAAGAAGTGACAAATAAGATGAAGAGATGTTACTTGATCCAGTTAATGAAAGAAATGAACAAACATGTTACAAAAAGTGTCCCACTCTTGTTTATTTCTGATGTTAAGTGTTCTTTTTGAACAGGTCTCATAAACGAGAAAATGTGAGGTGATTTCTGTTCATTCAATGTGTAGGGAACGAATAAATAAATAAATAAATAAAAATTGAATTGAATTAAAAAAGAAAACTATTAAATTCGCAGAAACTCCCAGAGGTCCCGGACAGGAAAAAGGGACGACGCATGCGTAAAGAAAAAAAACGAGAGCAGGCTCATTCTCTTTCAGGCAGGGACCGGCGAATTGACAACACCATTGCTGTCTGGTGTCTTTGGACTAGGCGTTGGTTAGTCCCTTTCACTCAGTAGCAGCTCTCTCTTGGTTAACAGTATGCTGAAATATAAAAGGCTACGAAATGGAACTACAAACTAAAACAACTGGACTTTGACAAACTTCCAAAAGAAACTAATCCTTATGGAAACTTTAAATACCAAATGAGGACAACCATATGCAAGAAACGATTAATGTATTTTTAGACACCTTAACTGGGAGATTCAACCATTTCAATTGTATTCAGGGAAAACTTCCTCACCCATGGAATAGGTTGTTGAACTCAGGAAATAAAAGAAAAATATCAAAGAAACGTCTTCGTCTCCTATCTGTTGCTGTCTTCTTTCGTATAATTCTTTTGGGCCTTTCTTATTCAAGGAATTACGCCAACCAGCCAACTTGAGGTAAAATAAAATAACCTTATAATGGAGTCAGATATCAAATGGCAACACAGCTTTGCCCTTGACCATTACTGACACCTACAAATGAAAGAAAAGTTCATTCTCTCATAAATCGTTGCCCCCCCCACACACACACAGGAAGTGGGGAGCTCTCTTATCCCCCCCCCAAATATACACATATTTCTCTTTGCATATAAAACTCAACTCTTACTCTGGAATCTAAATAATTTCTTAATTCAAACGTGACAGTTTACAACCAATGAAATGTGTGTTCATGCCTTCCTCATTGTTGAAACTGTTGGGGATTGAACTCTGATCCATCATCTGTCAGTCAATCCCATTAAATGTTTGCAATATTCAGTAGGTTGGCAAGGGAAGTCATTACATAAAAATATGTATGTATGTGTGTATGTGTGTATGTGTGAAGGCATGTATATGTATGTGTGTTCGTTTGGTTTTCTTTGTTTTTAATAGCATATCAATTTTTATGGGTTATTTAATGCCAAAGCCATCTTTGTAGAAAAACAGCTGGGTGGGTGGGGGATAATAGGGTTAATACCTTTCTCAAGGGTACTAGTTTGATATGGAACACAATTGTGTGACTGGAGTTCAAACTTGCTTACTCTGATGTCACAGTCCAGAACGTTAGTCATTACACCACATGGACTGTTTGTGTGTGAGTCTTACTAAATTCTATATGTATGGAAATATGAAGTATTATTCAATGATACTTGAAACAAATATGCCTGCTACCATATCAATGAAATTTATCATTACTCAATAATGAAAGCAAATTGCTAATGCATTGCAAAAAGTTTCATTTTCAGCTTCAAAATTGACAGAATTCGAACCAAAGATGACTATTAATATAAAAATGACAGAAACCAGATAAATATTATTTGCACAATATTAAGGTTCTGTTATATTTTAAAAAAAAAACGATTTTAAAAACTCCATAATTATTTAATGGCAAATAAAATGTTTTTAATTTTAGGTGAACAAATGATTACTTTCACTTTATCAGCTAATTCTATTTTTGTACTATCACCATACACCTTTAAATAAACAACTTCTAAGTTTATCCACCTTTGTCAATAATTGATAAGGAGAAGCCGTTGAAAATAAAATGGTTGAAAGAATCAATACATGTACTGTGTTTAAATCATCAGTAGACCAAATATATATATCATTATTATATGGGAGTTACTGATTAAAAAAGAAATACTCAATTTGATTAATTGACTGATTGATTTTAACTGCATGTCAACCTGTCTAGGGTTATTTCATACATGAGGTTAGGGAATCATGTTCATTGTATGTTCATATTTACATTTTGTGTGTATTTGTTTCCTAAGAGATTTTTTTGTACATCATCCTATTGAATATAAATGATTTTTAACAGGTACTACCACTCAGGGTTAGAGTGGACCTGGGAGTAATACCAATGAAGAAGTACTTCACACTCATCATATATTCAGAACTGGAGCCTTACTATCAGATGCAGTTTTGTATCATATCCAGGACACCTCCCCACTTTCTTTGAGGTAGGTGGGGAGGTCTTACCACTCTTCATAGGGGTTGGTAAAGTCAATGTATTCTAAGCTCTGCTGACAGGGCATTACTTGTTTTATTGTTCCAAAAATGTGCAGGGACACACAATATGATTTGTTTGGAAAGGAATGTGCATGACTTAGTTACAACTTTAGCTAATGGTGGTGGGTCTAAATAAAGCATTTGTATTTTTGTCAGATTATTTTTAAACAAGCTGTTCTACTCATTTTTTTACTTTTGTTGAACAGTCTCTTATCTTTCCTGACTTTTATCTCAACATTTTGGCTGATGTACCGGAAGCAGCACTAGTTGAAGGAATTAACTGTAACAAGACAATCAGTAGGCCCAGCATATATATCAGTAATAGATGGGAGTCACTGATTGTTAGATTCAGGATTTCTAAAACAGGCAAAAACACTGGATGTGACATTATGCATTTACTTATTCCCTTTGACATGCGCAGGATGCAACAAAATAAATTTTTAACCAGAGTACAGCTTGTTTTCTTTCTTCTTTACTGGTTACTGTACCAAGGCTAAACAGCTCAGTCTGCCCTACTATTTACCTATAACTCAGGGAAGTCATGTTTTTCCCATTATAGTTATAAGAACTGCTTTGTGGGACCAATATATATATATATATATATATATATATATATATATATATCTTTTTTTTTCTTTAAGAAAAAAAACCAAAGACCGGTTAATTCAGGATTATAAATTTATTTCCATTATATATATATATATATATATATATATATATATGTATATTTTGGCATTGATACATATTTGATTGAACATAATAGACATTCTCGAGGCACTACATATTAGGAACATACAACCCAAACTTAATAAAATTAGTTTCAAAACCAGTGCTAATGTACTTAAATGTCTTTAGCTACTGATGGTATTCATAGAAACACATTCGAAAAGTAAACGCTACACAATACAACTGTATAAATGCTCTTCTTCTTACAAAGTAGTAATGTACATACAAAAGTTATATCACTTACATCACTGATGATGGCCCAAAGTTGGGCAGAAAGTACTTGTGAAATAACTAATTATGGAAGGTTTATCAACCAATTCCTGCCAAATATCATAAGATCAATACAGCAATTCAGTTGGTTGGTTGGTTGGTTGGTTGGTTGGTTTTCATGGCATATCAACCTTTGTAGGTTATTTAACGCCAAATCCATTTTTATGTAGATAATCAGTTCTATATCAAACAATTTAGTTTACCATGAGTACACAGTTTAATTTCTAAAAACATTTCTATTTAAAACTATTCAGTTTAGTCAAGCAGATCTAATTCAGGTAAGTACAAGTACAGATTTTGTTTACACACAATTAAATGTCAAAACAGTTCTACATTAAACAATTCAGTTTAGTATAAATTCAGGTTAAATATCAAAAAACAGTTCTATTTCAAATAATTCAGTTTAGCATAAGCATGCAGTTTAAATGTAAGTACAGTTTAAATGTAAGTACACAGTTTAATTGTCAAAAACATTTCTATTTCAAGCTATTCACTTTAGTCAAACAGTTCAGTTTAGCATAAGTATGCCATTAGTTCTGTTTAACCCATAGATAGAGCCCTATCAGGTGCTACCATGCTGGGCCAGAGTGGACCTGGGAGCAATGGCAATGAAGGGGTGATCTGTATTCCCCAAAGCCCCAGCATTACTGGAACCTTCCCATCAGATAGTTTAGTGTCATATCCAGGACACTCATTGGGGGGGGGTCTTACCCCTCTGCAGAGATGCAGTCAGTGTATTCTACAGTCCCAGCCGACTGGGCAAACAGCAATTTGAAAGGATTAACAAAAAAATATATAGACAAAAAATGTCTATTATGTTCAATCAAATATGTATGAATATATATATATATATGTATATATATAATAATAATAAATGAATATATGTATATATATATATATATATATATATATATATATATATTAATTCATGGAATATTGTCTGCAACCCTGGGTTTCATGAATTTTTTTGCAAAACAACAATCATCAGGCAGTTAAGAAGATGGAATGAATCGAAAATCAAAAATACAAAAAAATACAGACAAAAAAAACATTGGGATTTTGTTTATGTGTGGTTGTGAGTGTATGTGTGTGAGTGTATGTGGGTGAGTGTATGTGGGTGTATGTGTATGTGTGTATGTATTATACTTACGTATGGATGCGTGTTTTTATGAGGTTAAGCCAAGCTACAAACGTAGCGTGTTGGTTAAGTGTAAATGAATTTGTTACATTATTTTATTTTTGTGTGTGTAGGTGACTATAGCTATGGAACAAAGCATCATCACTGCATATCGAGAAGAATGAATATGCATTCGATTTGTAAGCATATTTGAACAGTTGTGTTATGGTAGGCTAGAATCACAATTCCTGATGATTGTTGTTTGGCAAAATACTCCATGAAACCCAGGGTTGCAGACAAAATTCCATGTATTAGATATATATATATCTAATATATATTTATTTATTATTATTATATAATAGCTCTATCCTAGATCTTGGGCACTCTCCATATTATATTGCACTTGGTTTGACACTTACCCACAAAGTGATTTAGTGACAACCAACACTCTTATAATATAACATATATATGTGTGTGTGTGTGTGTGTGTGTGTGTGTGTGTGTGTGTGTGTGTGTGTGTGTGTGTGTGTGTGTGTGTGTGTGTGTGTGTGTGTTATGCAACCCTGATCTTATAACAGAGCAATGAGAAATTCTGTTGTTATGATAATACAAGGCGTTATTGACCTAGAGTAAATATGTGTGAATATGTTATTAAGTCCTTTTTCTAAAAAAATAATTTCATAAAAGATAACCAAGTTAATTCCATCATTTCCAACTGGATTTTTGTTAGTATTCTATATTTCATTATGTATGTGTATGTATGGTGTATGTCCATGTTTTTCTTTTTTTTTTTCTGGCATTATTTGTCATTATGAAAGTCTTTTTGTTCAGCTTGGTGTTTCAACTTCAACATTTTACAAATGAGTGAATAATTTCAAAGTGATTAATGAAGCAAAGTAAAAAATCAAGTTTGCTTACCAAGCAAAATTAATAAAGAATAAGTTACACATGAAAAATAGGAGTAAATGACAGCAAAAAATCAATCCTAATATAAAAGGATCAAAAAGAATTGACTAATTCAAGGTTTTCATTCTGAACCTTCTTATAACAAACAAAAAAAATGTGTTTGTCCCAAAAGGGCTGAATTCATTTCAAAGCAAATATCTTGAATAATCAAAGATTTTACAATAATGAATTTTTTGAAATACAATTACACTTGTATTAATGGTATAGAAATTTAATTCAAGGGATGGAAATTCTTAACTTCCAATGATGACACATCCAGAATATTTCAGAGTAGATAAAATGATACAGGGAAATAAATTTGGCCTTTAAAAAAACTAAAACATTTCAAGTTGGGAAATTTACAGATTGTTCACAAAAGACATAAATTATTACCCTTTTGGTCTTGATTCTATGAAAAGAAAAATGGAAAGCTGTTAATACCAATGATTAAGATATAAACAATTATTATATTGGAGGAACCAATATTAGAATTTTATTATGTTTTAAACTCACAAGATGTCATGTATATTCAATCAACAACATGATATCTTATTCAATATATAAAATGAATAATAAGAAAGGTTCAATAAGTGTTATTGAAGATTCTTAGATTTTGGAAGAATTTTTGGAAGAGGTTTTGATGTAACCCCAAAGTTATCATCTGATGAAGGACGTTGACTGTACAACTGTTGTTTTGTTTACAGCCACATGTATATAAAACATTATTTATGAAACATTTTTAGGAAAGTTTGAATGATTCTAGGTAAGACCAGTGATAGTTGGGAAAGATCATACATTGACTACCACATTACCAAGGAATGAGATACACACCCTCAATATTGAGCCTGGATATCATTATCTCAGAAAACAATTTAGAGTCATCTCAATAAAATTGGTTGCCTGTGTTGATAACAGTATCTCATAGTGAGATTATAAGTCAAAGGGATCCAGAGTGAGGAATATCCCTCACAAGATTCCTTTGATTATGGGTAAAAGTGATTACTTTAAAAAATAGCAGGGGTGTCCTCATGGTGTAATGGTTAAAGCGATGGACTGCAGAATCGTAGTAAGCGAGTTTGTACTCCAATCGCGCTATTACGTTAACTTTCGGGCAAATACTCTTGGGAAAGGTATGAACCCCCTTATCCTCTATGGGTTGAATAGTACCACAACTGTTCTTCTAGGAGAATAGCTTTGGCATTAAATAACCTACAAAGGTTGATATGCCATTAATCAAAGAAACCAAACCAACCAAAAAATAGCTGTTTGAATTAAAACAACAGAGTTTTATCTTGACTTTCTCATGATGTTATCATCTTGTCATATAATTAAAGAGGGGAGTTGACATAGCGTAATGGTTAATGTGCTGGATTCTGACATCAGAGTAAGAAAGTTCAAACTCCAGTCACTCTATTGTGGTCATAGCCCAATCGGCTGGGGCTGTAGAATATGCCGACTGCATCTTTGCAGAGGGATAAGACCCTCCCCAAAACAAGTGTCCTGGATATGACATTAAACAATCTGATGGTGAGGCTCTAGTAATGCTGGAGCTTTGGGGAATGCAGAGTACCCCTTCATTGCCATCACTCCCATGTCCACTCTAGCCCAGAGTGGTAGCACCTGATAGGGTCCGATCTATGGGTCTGATAGAACTATTTGACTTTCAAACTGAGTACAAACAAATGATTTATAATAAAGGATTTATGATAAATTGAATTGTTTGAAATAGAACTGTGTGATCATTTAACTGTGTGTATATACAAAATGTGTTTCCAAATCATATATTTAATATGTATGTAAAAACAGGATTTGGCATTAAATAACCAACAATGGTTGATATGCCATAAAACCAAACCAAAGCAAACCTAAACCTACTGTGATCATTTTTGGACTAATACCCTTGAGAAAGGTATGAATCCCCTTATCCCCCACCCCCATTAAAGTACCACTATTATCATTTTACAAAGATGGCTTTGGTATTAAGTAACCTATGAAGGTTGATATGCCATTAAACAAAGAAACTAAACCATACTAAACCAAACCATATGATCAAAATGAATACTACTCTATTTAAGGATTATTTATTGAGACTTTATGCACTGATTTTGTACGTGAATTTCAAGAAAATTCTCTTCTTATTTACATTCAGTATCATTTTGTCAATTAATTAAAATCTTGCATCACTGAATAAAAGATTTGTTATTGGAAAGTTGTAAATACAACAAAGGATTCTACAAATTGGTTGTATTTTGATCTGTCATTCCCATGATGTGATAAAAAAAAAACCAACAAAGTCTGGTGGAATTGTAAGATACAGTTGATGTGTGCTTGGTTAGTGGCAATGATGTACAGGTGCCATAACTATTCCTGACCTCAGAGTCATCAATGGAAGAAAATTTTTGTAAGCCATACAGCTGATGTTTAGTTAGCAACAGCATGTGTTATGTAATGTAAGAAAATGAAGAATAAGAAAATAAAGAATAGGAAAGTTTCAAGAAAGGTTAATGAAGAATTATTGAAGGTCCTTAGATTTTAGAATCATATGTAAAAATGTCTTTTATTAACTATCTATACCTTTCTTCATCATTATAGACTGACACCTTGAGTGAGTTGTAACAAAAAAAGCAGCCCATTAAATTTTGGGATAGTTTTGTATATGATAGTGTAGAGAAGAGGAAAATCTCGTATTTTGGTTTGGCGTGCAATTTAATTCGACACTTAATTACACCCAATCAAGATGACTTATCCAATTCAGCCCGGACCTTCATTTCCGGCTTGCAAAACGGGTGAGCGGCCAAAACCCACTCTCTTTAGCTTGAGACGGCAACCAGAACAGACGTTCCTCTGGCTGTCCCTGCTTAGCGATGCTTTTTAACATAGCAACACCAGCAGCAACATGGACACTCAACGAGGGAACCATCTAATTTATGGATTTCATACGAGGAATCCCAGTTGAACATAGATTAGAAACATACAACATGCCTCGCACAGGCCCAACTTTGTGTCCCGCCAAAAATTGGCTATGTCGATCTGAGCGTAACTCTGCTCCTGACACACAAGCTCCCATTTCACCTCTGGTCCACATTAATGGAGACAATGCAGACTCTCCCCCAAATACCAGATACAAAACTACACGGTGACTCTAAACACAATCCCTCACATGTCCTGCAACACATGCTGACATCTCAACATCCCGCTACGCCATTTCGTCTCCAACACTAACAAGCCTAAACTCCACGAGTCTTGCAGCACCAAAAGCAAACCATATTCAATGCTGCAAATAAAAAACTTTCTTTGTTGTGTTGTTAAAGAAAAGTTTCGTCATTCATTTGTGTTGCCTAAAAAAATATAGTGTTAGAGAAATTAACAATTTCCCAAAACGCTATAATAGTATCCAAAAATAATTTAGTGAGGTTATTCTAAATTAAAGGAATTCCCTAATATTCACAATGAAAAAGTGTATTAAAGTTTTTATATGTCTTGAAAAAAAACAAAGAAAAAATACACATCCATAAACACATATGCATGAGTATGTATATACAAGATAGAAATACGAGGATCATTAAATAAGTTTCCAGACATTTTTCGAAGTGGGCACTTTTATTAATAGTACACTCATGAAACTCTAGTCCCCTTCGAAGTAATCTCCTCCGGCTGCAATGCACTTGTTGTACCGTTCCAACAACTTCTGGAAGATCCCATGGAAGTCCTCTTGTGTGAAGTCCTCTTGTTTCATCTCCTAAATTGTCTCATAATGACAGCTTAGGGAATAACCAAAAGTCACAGGAAGCAAAGTCTGGACTATAGGGAGGGTGAGAAACTGTCTTGATGCCCATCTTAGTCAAATAGTCTGTGACAAGGATGGAGTTGTGGACTGGTGCATTGTCCTGGTAGAAATGCCACTGACCACGAACTGCCACTGCTAGCCTCTTCCGACGGAATCTCTTCCTGAACTCTCTTAAAAACTTCAATATAGTAACCCTAACCATAACCCTGACCCTTTGGCCAATCAACTCTAGTGTATTGACTTCCTTACTCCTCCCACACCTCACATCATCCCTCATAGACTCCGTGCCTTCCTTGAATCTCCTATGCCACTCGATTCATGCAAGATGGTTGAAAAGCAGTCTGAAGCATTCCATATGTTTCTGAAGCATTTTTTCCAAGTTTAAAATAGAATTTTATGGCATATCGTTCTTCTAAAGTGTCCCCACGTCCAGATTGCATTTTTGAAATTCACCAGCTGTGACAATCAGGTTTTAGTAGGGTGTATTCCAATTGCAGCTGTAGCTGTTCATTTAAACCTGAAATCATAAAAATTGGTCAGTCATCTCATAAGATGTATAGCAATAACATATTGAATTTTCAAGAGTCTACGACAATTTTAAATGTCTGTACAAAAAAAAGTCTGGAAACATACTGAATGCACCACGTATAATCACACAGACACACACATACACAAGTACATTTGCATGCACACATATATATGCACCCATAAGTGTCTTTGGCTTAACAGTTATCACCATAGGAAATGGAATTGGCAATCAGAGTTCAAATCTTGGGTGACGCTATTTGAGTTTTACTTTATGCTAATATCCTTGAGAAAGGCATGAATCCATCTTTTTTCCTCTCCTGCTATGGGTAAATTTTAGTGCAGACAGAGTTCTTTAGCTTTGGTTTGGCAACCAGTCTAGGAGAAGGAAAACTTTGAAATCAGCTTTACACCACTTAAAAATTGACCTTGTGTCACATATGGCCTGTAGATTGGGTAAATGCATATACAAACATGCTCATATATATATATATATATATACACACACACACACACACAAATGTATGCATGTATGCACATAAATATACAGACATGCATACTTATGTACACACTCATACACAAGCACATATATACATATCTACACATACACATACATGCATACTCACTCATATGCACATGCACATATAAAAACGTATTGATAAATAACAGTGAACTTATTTCATTGTAATTCTTTATGACATAGCATGACATTTTCACTTAGGAGAATTGACTTTTTTTATTCAACTTGATTGTTAAAATCTATCATTGTAACAGAAAACTGACAAGTCAATTTTATTAAAGAGCTGAGCTACAAATAAGGATAAATGAAGTGTATCTTACGTTAATAGATGTCAGAGTGTCATTGATTTATCTCAAGTTCCGTTTAAGTATGCACGCCACTCATATAGAAACAGATTAGTCAACAGAACAAAGCATTCGGTTGGTTGTTTAATGTATTTGATTTGTTACTGATCAGCCATTGAGCAATAAACAGTCTGACCAATAAAACTTTTTCTTTGATCCCTTATTCAATATATTCAGCCAATCTTTAAATATTACCACTTTGCAAAATGATGTGTTTATTATGTGAATTTTGTTAAACAGCATTTAATCTTTGATATTAGTTGCCTCAGATTAATTTCCTTGTCTTGTTATCGTATTTATTTACTACATTTCAGTAGTGTATCCCTCATTTGATGTTCGTTGTGTTCTGGAATGTTATCAGACAGTTTAAATCTGTGACGAGCAAACTGTAGCTCATCGGTGTTTTTTGGATGACCTGCCTAATTTCATGAGGAAAATAAAATTTATTCAAATTTTGTTTGTCTCATTTCATTCTCACTCACTCACTCTCTAACTAATTATTCAGTTTTTTTCTACTTTGTCATCTATCCCATCTGAGCTGTTGATATTAAACTGGTCTTAATTACACCTATAAGTCTGTCCCTTATTTTGTCTCTCAATCTTTGCAGTTACTGTTTTTAAACATTAGTAATTTTAATTGCATGTTTTATTTATTTTTATTGTTAACTATTATTATTGCACTGACCACCATAGATGTTTGAGCCACTTGCTGGATGTATTCTCTCTCGATAGTGTTTTTCCTTTCTTTATGAGTGGATCAGATTAGCTTTTTTGAGAGTTGCATAGCTTTTTTTTTTGACTGGTTGGAAAAGATTTTTATGACCCTTTATTTTTCTCTCACATTTCTCCTGAAAGTGGGTGTAGGGATCCAGTTGAATTTTAGTCTGTCTTTGTCATATGTGGGGTGTCTGTTGAAGTGAACACTTTTGTTTCAGTTATTGAGAGGATTTTTGATGCTCCTGCTACATATTCAAGAGGCGATCCCCCAGGGCATCAATTGTTGAGGGCACTTGTTATGAGTTTGAGAGAGTAGAAATTTCCATATACAAATAGAAAAATTGGAAAATGAATTAAACAAAATAAAGTTCAAGATAAGAAAATTTCCTAAAGTGAAGTCAGAGTGTTCATAATTGCTGAAGCCTTGGAGGGAATATAAGTGGTATAAATCAAAGTCAGATTGAAAGGTAATTTCTGGGCATGCCTTTCATATAACCAGTTCAGCTACCCAACTTTTTCACTCTCTCCTCACTTTCTTTGCTGTTGTTGTCTTGTGAATCAGAACCCCTCTTTTATCCTCTCTGAATTGTAACAGCCAAAGTCTTAACTCTCTTTATGATTAGGAACTTTCAGACTTGACTGGCAAAATCTGCCAAAAATTTATGAAAAACTTTCTGTGTCAGAAGTATTTTCTTTTACCTGATTATTGAACTGAATTTTTTATTCCAATTTATTCCTTTTTCTCACTGTAAAAGATATAAATAAAAATAATACTTAAAGGATGGCAAGTTTCAACTTGTCCAGAGTATCAAGTATTCAAGGGCTGTGTATAAGTATTCTATGTGTGTGGCAAAATTCCTTAGAAAATTATATGCATATATGAAAAATGACATTAAAATATTTTATTATATCAAAAAAGAACAATCACTTTCAGTAATAAGATTATGAATTTTATACTTTTTCAGTCTTTTTCTTTAAAATTATTTGTAAATTTTACAAGCATAAAATATTCTTTTGTTTCATTATTACTTTAGATGAGTAACCTCTTTACTATCTTGAAGTTCAAATTTTAAATTTTAATAACATAATTTATGAACCTATTGAATTCTAAACATACGAAATTAAATTATTTGAATTAATAGTATCATTTTTTCCAAGCCAATCCATTCTAATTTGTTAAAGGAATATTTTATCAAGCCAGAATGTTCAGCAATTAAAAATGTTTTGCATCTCATCTGTTATTAGTTTATTTACTGCTAAATGAAAAAACCCAAAGTGAACATCTGCCCTGTCAGCTGGGGCTGTAGAATATGCTGACTGCACCTCTGCAGAGGGGTAAGACTTCCCCTATGGGGCCACCTGTTGGCTGCAGGACAGGATCTCAGTAGTTGAGCAGTCATTGACCCAGTGACAGTGTGGTCAACAGCTTGCAACACACCACTTTAGCCCTTACTTGGTTTGATCAATCGGCTGGTCATGTCAAGCCCTAGCACCTATATGTTTTATCTAAACCGTACTTTTAAATTTGCACTTGCAGCAAATTCCCAACCCTTATCTTTTAGATGCTAGAAGGCAGTGGCTGAGGGTCATTGTATTGAGAGAATAGGAATTTGACCAGTGCTGAAAACCTGAAATTGGCAATGGCTTGAAAACCTACACTCAGCTCAAGTATACTAGTGGTGTATCCCTGTCTCAACCAAGGTGAATGGGTTTCCCCCTTGGTACATTCCCAGCATAAGTTGGACTCCATGGTGGGTGGTGGAGCACAGGGTCAGCGGAAATTATACAGCATCTATAGTGTCTTCAAATAAAAAACTAAATGAAACCTGTCGGAATCAGACTCAGAGAATGAAGCAACAGACTTCCCCAGATTCATTGTTATTGAATCATTTGAGGAGGTCCGCCAAGCCAAATTCTTGCCTTTCATCATAGAAAAAGTTATTTCTACATAGGCTATTCCAAAAACTGGTAAGAAAACCAGGAACGGCAACTTGTTAGTCGAGGTGGACAGTCAGATACAAGCAGAAAGCATATTAAAAATGAAAATTTTTCATATGATGAAATGCAGGGCCTACCCACATGAAAAACTCAACACTTCCAAAGGAGTTATCTGGAGTAGGGAGTTGGCATTGGCAACAGAAAAAGGACATAGCATCAGCCCTGGGAAAATTGGGAGTTACAAATATAAAAAGAATCTCCATTAAAAAAAGGGGAAGAACAAATCTAGACTAACACTTACATCCTGGCATTTAATCAGCCCCGTTCTCCCAAGGAGGTGAAGATTGGCTATTGTCTTGAGAGAGTCGAGCAGTATGTCCCAGCACTCCTGAGGTGCTTCAAATGCCAAAAAGCCAGGTTGTATTCGATAAACGGTGTACATCAAAATCCGATCCTACTGATCGTAATTTATTAACTATATATATTGGAATAACACATTTTAATACAATACAGGCTTATCTCCTCAACACCTCCCCCTGAGTTAAATTTCCCTCAGAAATCAGCTAATATCTTTTCCTTTTAGGATCCGGACTAAAAGGTTCTACTCTCTTCCTTTTCTTGGTTCACTTTTCAATTATGGGAATTGGTGGAGAGGGTATATTGAACACACCGTAAAGTACCTCCATGGGAACTTCCTGTTCTTCAATGATCTTCCTAGAGTATCTGGGTCTCAACTAGTTTATATGTCTTTGGTGTTCATATTTCTTACCTTTTAAAATATACATCATCCCTCCAACTCTTTTACTTATTAAACCCGCTTCCCAGAATTCCTTTGCACCTTAATACATTTAAAAAAAAAAAAACACCTTGTCTGCAGGCCTGAAATACTTTGGAGTATATTTGGTGTTTTTAAAATTTTTGTTATTGAGTCAATTTTTTCTTTTTCTGAACCGGCAAAAGTCGGTCAAACACAGATTGAATTTTCCAGGAAAACATTCAGCAGGTGATTTACCTGAAATTGTGTTTGGATTGGTTGTAATTCTATATACACTCAGGAACTGTTGAATGCTACTTTCTTCCGTATCTAGGCCATTATTTTTCTTTAATGTCCTTTTAAATGTATCTACAAACCTCTTGGCTTGTCCATTGACCTTGGATGGTATGAAGGGGGTAGTAACATGTTCAATTGACAATGATCAACAAAAATTTCTAAATTCATTTCCCATGAACTGGGTTTTATTATCACTGACAATTTTCTTTTGGCATGCCAAAATGAGAAAACAACTCTTTTAACGCATGAATTGTAGTAGTTGCAGTGGGTCTCCAACGCTTAAAAATTTCAGGTCATTTTGTGTAACTGTTGTTAAAGAAGATTTAGTTTATTTTGTTTATTGAATAAATAAAATAAACAAGCAGATGGAATATCTAGCCGGCTGACGGGCGCTTATCTGGTCGGTGGCAAGCAGTTGCTTTGATCTAGTCTGACGGTATTGTCGGGTGACACTCTCAGTGACGGTCGAAGGATTCAACTGCCCGTGTGACCTCTGCTTGCTCTATTTATATGTTCCCAAATCAGCTCCAGAAAATACTATTCGTGGAAAAAAAAAATGATGTTGAAAAATAGACCATTTTTTATAACTGAGAATTTTCTGGGGATTTTGAATAGACTATGCGTGGAACCTATATGCAGTAGCCATGATTTTTTGTTCCCAACACTGGAAACATTATTCCTTCTTCTGGGCTATACTTGAACTCAGAAATTGAATTTACAATTCCTTCTGGCATAAAAAAATTAGAATTTCCTTTATTTTTTAATTTCTAATTGTTCTTTTCTAGTTTCAGTTAATTCTTTTTATAAGCATTGTCGAGTCCTCTGTTGTTGAACTTGTGTTGGCGCTAGAACTTTAACTGCCAGTATAAATTCTTCCATAGAAAAAAAAAATTTCCAAACTTTTTAGAGCAATACATGCTTGTTCGTAAATTTGTGACAGTTTCAAACTCATGTCACAATCACACAAGTTGTTTTTTTTTCTTTTTAAACAAGCACATAATAATGTTTTTTCAAAAGTCGCACAAAATATTTCTTTACATTGACTCACTTCCCTCGAAAGAAACCAAAACTTCTTTTTCCTTGCCTTACTTGGATGACATGAAAAAGAAATTCGAGTCGTACCTGTAGTTGACAGTAATTCTTTTTTCTTTCTTTTTTTTTTTTAGTTAAAACCAGGTTTTAACACTCATTGCTAAATCGTCTATTTGTTAAAGGTCCATTTACTTTTAGGGAATATCCTCATCTCCAATTTGTTATAACATGTATTTGGTTAAACAAGCAGTTTTCTTGGTAATAAATCAAACACAGTATAGGATACACATTTTTTCTAGTTTTAAAATAAGCAATAAAAACATACTTAAGAACATTCTAGAAATTTAGGATCAAAACCGCATTAGCATTTAAATTAGATTTTTATATTTTTAACCAATCAGCTAAAAACATAGAATAGAACATTCTAGAAAATTAGGATCGGAAGTGAATTAACAGAAAATATTTAGGCTCGAAAATAAAATAGTAAAATACAAATCTGATTGGTCAATAAATGTCTACGCGCCAAAATTTTAGGACGATTCTTTGATCCACCTGTAGGATATAAATAACACAGAGTTAGGAAGCCATACACAGAAGACACAAGCTTACACACAAGCGAAGACACAGATGAAGACAAGCCACTAAGCCTGTAAAGCAGTAACCGATACATTCCGACAAATTCCTTTCCTTCCTCAACTAAAGTTCATGAACTCTCTTCAAATGGCCGAGAGTTATATTCAAAAGGAAAACCCGACAAACTTTCTTTCATCAACGCGACACGCTGTCGCCACAGTCATAAAACCCGCTATAAACTTAATGTAAGTAAGAACGACTTATTTACGGACTCCGTTAACATGAACATACACATATATTTGAACAAATTTATTCTCTTCTTGTCAAACTTTATTTTCCAAAAGGCCATTTACGCATCATGTATTTTATTTGTTTTCATATTCTGTTATATGCTTATTAAATTGTTTGTTGTTTAATGTTCGTTGTGTTCTATTCCATTTCTTTTGCGTGATTGTAAAGTTTTGTGTTGTATTTGTGGTGGGAATAATTTAGAGAGCAATCTACTGAAATAACCAAATTACATACTCCACCCACAACAGAACAACAGCCAGGTTGTATTCGGTAAACTGTGTCCGTCAAAATCCAGTTTCCCCGAACGTAATTTATTAACTATATATACACACATTGAAATAACACATTTTAATACAACGGGAGATACAGGTTTGCCTCCACAACCCCAAGTAAGGCTCAGTAAATGATAAAGTAGCTTGATGGTCCTGGTCTTATGCTAAGTGAAGCTCAATGGTAGAATCCTAATGAGTTGGCAGCACGTTTTTGTATCTTTTACAAAAGTATTCATGAGAATTCTTGACTCTAAAATGATAAAACTTAAAAATCTTAAAAAGTAAGATTAAATTTCAAGCCATAGCAAAAAACTTTCCTTTTTCTTGAAAAATGCCTCTTGTTTCAGATTGTATTTAATGTTGTTTGGACTTTCCAGTTAAAGTTCACATTCATTGTTTACTATCTTGACAATCTGATGTGGCAACTTAACCAAAATCTTACATTATTAATATTTTATTTCTAGACTTATCAACATTGACTAGAAAGTTGTGAATATAAGGAGAAATAAATGAGGAAGCTGCATTTTTATCAAGCATTTTCACCCTGTGACAGGAAATCAACAAAATCTGGTGATATGTCTTAAGGCAATGTTAGGGTTCTCTGAAGAGCTCAGTCGGTCCTACAATTAATAACTGGGAGCAAAACTAATCGATTCATGCCTTTTTCAAGAACATCAGTGTGAAATGAGATATAAAGATCCTCATTGAAGATTTTAACTTAGGTCACTCTGTCCATTTTCTAAGTCAATAGCCATTACACCATATTTCAGCCTTGAAATCATTCCGAACCCAAAAGTTGATGTAAGTTTTAAATTATAAGAACATCTCAGTAACACTTAATTCCCAAGTTTGGTATTTATCCTTTATATTAAGGATTTTACATGTACAAAATTGTACTGAGTTGGTTGGTGTTGTAGTTATTACTATGGAAAATAGAATCAGTGAATTGAGTACAAATCCAGTCCATGGTTGATTGCATTTGCTTTGTATTAATATTTTTGTAAAAGGCATGTATCCAGCTTTACTTTACTTGGTCAGCAAAGGGATAAGAACCCCTCTCCCCAACAAAGCCACCTGTTGGCCGTGGGTGCTAACCTATAAGGCTTGCAAACAGGATCCTGGTGATTGTGCCACCAATATGGTCATGTGACCTTCAACACTTTGCTTTGGCCCTTACTTGGCTAGACAGGTGATTGGAGAGGCCTTATCTAATCAAATAGGCTGGTCATGTCAAGCCCTAGAACTTATATAATTGTCCTGATTGTATTCTTCAAATTGTTCTTGTGGCAAACAAATAACCAATCCTATTTTATCTTAAAGTTGATAAAAGGTCAGTTGTGCTAAGATAACAATTGTTGAAACTATTTAAACCATGTGCAAACAAAGGATTAATATTAAACAGAATTATTAGTGTTAGATAGCAATACTTGAAACCATTTAACTGTGTACAAACAAATGAGCTCTGGCTCATTTAAAAATAATGTTACCTTTGAATGGTTTGCTTCCAAAAATATATATATATATATATATATATATATATATATATATATATATATAAAAACATATTAAATGTATTCAACAACTAACCACCCATCCTAACCGAATGAACTAACCCCATCCATAATTTATTATATAAAAAAAAGCCACTCCGAATAAATATAAAACTCACAATTTTCCAAACAATAAACAATTCAACACAACCTCTGAAGATGACCAGCGAAATGGTCGAAAGTGTTTGGGCTAATATTGGGTTTTTTGACCCAGAAATATAAAGAGTTATAAGAAGACTTCAACGTCTTCACTGGAAGATCAAAAGAGGCAGTCTGTGGTATTTAACAGAACTTGTTTATATATATATATATATATATACTTTGGAAGCAAACAGTTTGTTGGAAACATTTAAAAATACACACACACACACACACACACACACATATATATATATATATATATATATATAAATGATTTGGCATTAAATGACCCACAAGAGTTGATTGTCCAGTTGGCTGGGGCTGCAGAATACACTGACTGCTTCTCTGCAGAGGGGTAAGACCACCCCGAGTATTCTAGATATGAGACTAAACAATCTGATGGTGAGACTCCAGTAATGCTGGAGCTTTGGGGAATGTGGAGTACCCCTTCATTGCCATTGCTCCCAGGTCCACTCTGGATCAGAGTGGTAGCACTTGATTGGGTCGTATGCACAAGTCAAATAGAACTAAACTGTGTACTTATGCTAAACTGAATTGTTTGAAATAGAACTATTTTGACTTGAAACTATGTGTAAACAAAAAACTATACTTATATTAAACTGAATTGTTTGAAATAGAACTGTTTATATGTATAAAAATGGATTTGGCATTGATTACCTACAATAGTTGATGTACCATAAAACCAAACCAAACCAAACCATAAGAGTTGATATGCCATAAAAAAACAATCAAACCAAACCAAACCAAACCAAACCAGCTTTACTATCCTCTTGGTAAAATAGTAGTGCTAACAGTATTCTCAAGACTTGGTAGGCAACAAATCTTGAAGGACAATTCAAGTATAAACTGTTATGCAAATTAAAATTTTGCTGACTTTCTATGGGACTATGTAAATATGTAACAGTCAAAAAATGAGTACACCCCTTATAAATATATATTTATACAATTTTATTTTTAGCTACTCTCATATTGCAATTTTATTTTCTGTTAAAGAATATCAATGCTATAGATTTTAGTTATAGATAATAACTAACAATATTCATTTTGATTCTGTAACATTCCACTAAAAATAAAAACCTGATATCTTAATCTTTTATAACAAAAATTATTTGGGTTTTACCTATCTAGAGATAATATTGTATATGCTTAGATAGATCAGAGATGAATATGGATAACTGAAGTATTGATTTAATTGATCTTTGATTATATCCGATTAAATTAGTTAAATATTAAAAGAGGTGAACAATTGAAGTAGAAAATACTTGACTCTACATTACTTTGATCAGTTAAGTGGTGAGAATAATTCAGTTTTAGACACAAAGGTAGGAAAGTGCAGGTAACTAAGTACTTCAGTTTTGATTAAATCTTTTCCTTTTCATAATGCACTGGATTCTTTTCAAGCTTTCTCTCTTTCTCAAAAGCTTTAAGTATAAATAGAAAATAGAAAAGTAGATAAAAAAGACTCACAAAGAAATAACTATGCTTGGCAAATTCAAATAAACGAGCAGGATACAATATCTATGTACCTTTTCATTGATCAATGCTCAAGTAGTATTTTCATTTTTTCATTATACTAAGATGAGTCAAAAGTTTTGCAGTATTTTGGGAATATGGGATCCAATTTGGCAGCTCTTGTTGCTTTTGCTAATATCATGGTGATAAACCACATTGTATGGTGAGATATTAATCTCGCTTGATACTCTCCAAGTGCTACTCACCAGATTTGCCTCTGCCTTGGAGCATGGGCTAGGAATTTACAGTTTTATGCCTACCTGACCTTGCTTGATTGTTGAGAGTCTTGCAACCCAAGTGAAATTTCTTGAATGATCTGGTTACAGTACAGTGATCAAGTGTGCCTTTGTAGAGGTTGCTAATGAACCACACTGGACTGTGTGATTCCAAGCTCACCTGATACTCTCCAAGTGTGTCTCTGTGGCTTGGAACATGGGCTAGGAATCTACAGTTTTATGCCTATCTGACCTTGCTTGATTCTTGAGTGTCTTGCAACCCAAGTGAAATTTTTTGAACGATCTGATTACAGTACATTGATCAAGTGTGATTTTGCTGAGGTTGCTAAGATAATGAGCCACACTGGACTGTGTGATGCCAAGCTCACCTGACACTCTCCAAGTGTGTCTCTATGGCTTGGAGCATGGGCTAGGAATCTACAGTTTTATGCCTACCTGACCTTGCTTGATTGTTGGGAGTCTTGCAACCCAAGTGAAATTTTTTGAACAATCTGGTAACTGAAATGTGATTGACTTTGCCATCACCTTTTGCACAACAAATGATTTTAGCTGCATCTGCAGCATCAGAACCCAGTTTGAACTTGTAAAGCATAAGTTCTTAAATTATACTATGTTGCACATTCATCTGCATGGCTTTCAAATCACACTTGGAGTGAAGCAATGCATAACGTATCAGCACACTAACTACCATGATCCTACCAACCACAGTGGGTAACTTCCACGTCTTGAACTGCTTCAGTCACATGACATACATGCTATAAACTAACATGTAGCAAAATATTGCAAAACTTTTGACTCACTTTAGTATTTGCTGACATTTTAGGATAAGAAACAGTATAAAGAAATTATATCGCTTGCCACTGCAACTTTCTTTTGTTAACAACAATTTTTTTATTTGCAACTAACCTTTATCTCACTCACATGCATATAGATAATACAGGAAAACTGAATCTTTTAATTGAACTATTCTTTTAAAAGTGAAAGAATACAGGTTACCATTTTGTGTCACTTTTATTGATTATGTAAAGGCTTTCGGCTGCATAGAGATTAAGTTCTCTCAAGGTATCAAACTGCTTGAGGAGGCAAAATCAGATTGTTAAAGTTATATGCCCTTAGCACTTGAAGTTATAGATGTCATCCATCCTTTTTAGATTCTCCTGATGAGGTGGAATATATAAATCCTGCATTTCTGCATTTAACCTCATACTCAGTTAGAGACTTTTTTATGCTTCTTTTCCTTTTTTCTCCCTTCTTTGAAGGACATTTAGCTTAATGTGATACTTTTCTCTGAAGACTAAATGATTTATTGCAAATTATGTGGTGCATACGATAAGTTTCCAGACTTTTTTCGTACGGGCATTTTTATTGATAGTACACATATGAAACTCTAGTCCCCTTCGAGGTAATGCACTTGTTGTACCGTTCCAACAACTTCTGGAAGGCCCCATGGAAGTCCTCTTGTGTGAGTATGTCAATGACCTTCATCACAGCCTTTTTCATCTCCTCAATTGTCTCATAACGACAGGCTCTGAGCTTAGGGAATAACCAAAAGTCACGGGGAGCAAGGTCTGGACTATAGGGAGGGTGAGGAACTGTCTTGATGCCCATCTTGGTCAAATAGTCTTTGACAAGGATGGAGTTGTGGACTGGTGCCTTGTCCTGGTGGAAATGCCACTGACCCGATTTGAAGAGTGCTGGCCTCTTCCAACGGAATCTCTTCCTGAACTCCCTTAAAACCTCAACATAGTAACCCTAATCCTAACTGTAACTCTTTGGCCAATCAACTGTGGTGTATTGACTTCCTTACTCCTCCCACACCTCTCATCATCCCTCACAGACTCCTTGCCTTCCTTGAATCTCTTATGCCACTCAAAAACTGATGCTCGATTCATGCAAGATGATCCAAAAGCAGTCTGAAGCATTCCATTCGTTTCTGTGGCATTTTTTCCAATTTTAAAACAGAATTTTATTGCATATCATTCTTCTAAAGTGTCAGATTGCATTTTTGAAATTCACCAGCTGTGACAATCCAGCTTTAGTAGGATGTATTCTAATTCTTGCTGTAGCTGCTCATTTGAACCTGAAATCATAAAAATTGATCAGTCATCTCATAAGATGTATAGCAATGACATACTGAATTTTCAAGAGTCTACGACAATTTTAAATACCCATACGAAAAAAGTCTGGAAACTTATTGTATGCACCTTGTACCTTTCTTATTTTCACTATGGCAGTGACTTATCTAGGCTCCAAACAACTTATTGTGAATCTCATTTCTTGCAACCTTTTATCTTTCTTACATCAAACTTTGATTAATGTTTGATTTTTATAATACTTTATCTATTCTTTCCCTTTGTGATGTTTTTATATATAATTATTGTTTTATGGTTAAAGGGAAGAAACTTTCTTGTTTTACTTTGCTAAACAGAGAACTAATGATAATCCAGCAGTAATTTTACATGTATGTTGTTCATTGAATATCTGCAAGAAAAAGACTGCCAATGGCAAACATCAACATGCTTGAATAGAACTCTTAAGACATAATATAGTATGTTGATGCAAAAGTTCTCAGCATTATCTTTTGTACTATGTTATAGAAATCTTTAAGTGTCTTTGAAATTTACTGAACTCTTTATTGTTTATGCATACATACTTTTCATAAAATTACTAGAAGTGAGGGATAGATGGCCTGCAGTTATATGTGCCTATATTGACAATATTCCTCCCCACGAGGAACGTAGGTTATCTGCAGGTGTTTTTCATGTGTTTTGTTAATTTTCCAGGGTTCCCTTGTTTACTTTTTTTTTTCAATTCTCTTATATCATTATATAGATAAAATAAATGTTCCCTGTATCCCTTATTTTTTTCATAATGTTTTATACTTAAAAGAGAAGAAACTTTTTTATATTGTTTTGCTAAACAGAAAACTAACGGAAAACAGATGATCAATTGTAGTAATCTTATATGACCTTTCTTTATCACAGTTTTTAAGCCTGACAAAAAAATATCTACAAAACTTGAGATTGACTTATAGGACAAGGTTAAAATCCAAACCTTTACCCCAGACTGGCTAAACAGTGGAACAGTACTCCTAACAATTAATATACACCACTTAACATAACTCCAGCAGACTGTCACAAACATTTCTAGCTTATGTTTGTCTTTGGTGAACACATTCAATAAATTAACACAGAGATTAATATAAGAGGATAAAACTCTAATACAAATTATGCATGATATCAACACTATATCACACGCCGTTTCCAACAGCTGATACATTGACTATAAACCCACACCGGAACGTCACAGCACCCAGGTGGCTTGTCAGACAACTACTGTGCGTTTTCATGATAGCGCAATAGATTGTGAATTCATCTGAATATAAGATTTCATATATGGCTGATATAATTCTGATTACAGAGGAAAATTATGTACATCATACACGACTGGATTAATGATAGTTTATTGAATATACTCACATTGGCATTATTACTGAACTTAGATGGTACAATAATTGAAATAAAGGTTCTTTGGTCTACCAGTAGCCTACTGTATGTTTTTTTAGGGGAGTCAACCTATACAGTAGGTATCTGTCTAATCCAGAATTTTGAGCTAAAAATATTGAGGTCGACTTAACGTATGTCAAATATGAATGTAAAAGAAGAGTTTGGCTGAAACGTATTAGCTATATCAATTACTCGAAAAGGACTTCAATCATTTGAACAAAACTTTTGATGTTAATCACTTTTCCTTTTATATTTTGGTTTTAAATCTTTTTATCTTTTCGTTTAAATATTCATGATTTATATAGCTTTAATTCCACTGTAAAAAAAGAAAAAAAGAAGTAAGTTACATGTTTCTTTTCTTTCTTTTTTAACTCATTAAAATTATGTAAATAATTTACCTAGAAATAAAACCGGATCAATACCCACCGAAATTATTCGAGTGAATAATTTTAAAACTTGACAAATAAATAAATAAATAAAATAAAAAATCGAAATAAAACGCCGAGGGCCTTCTACAAGTAATGTTTCCGCGATTTAAGATGTATATTAATATTTATTATATGTAAAAAAGAAAAAAATTCCATCCCATTTAAGAGATATTGATGGGATCTAAAATATAGAAATAATTGTCAACGTCCCTATGAGACAATATTGCCTATTTAGATTAATAGATTAGACTAAGGCTAGCTTAGTTGTGACACAAGCAGTGGTGAATTTACAGTATGGCTGGTAGGGCACGTGCCCTAGGCGCCACTTAAAGGTACAGAATTTGACCACATACTTATAATAGACCAATTTGCATCAGCGAAAGCAAGGAAAGTGGAATTGTAATTTTAAGTTGTGGCATAATTTGTTATTAACTTTATCATAAATTCTACACAAAAATACAGATTATCTAAAAAATGGGCGTAAGATGTTTGGACACCTGTGCTTGCCATTGGCTTGGGATGTACAAAAACATTCACCTGCTAAAACATCGATTTTTGTTTGTTTGTTTTTTAATATTTCTCAAAAATCGGCTAATAATCAGATTTTTAAAAAGATTTTTGGTATTTAAAGCAATAAAAGATGAGATTTCTTTTAAGACATTTTTCCTCAAAATTCTGAAAACGTTTTTTTTTTTTAATTCCTTTGCTGTCAATGATTTTGTTAGTTTGTCTAATAAAGATGCAGTTTAATTTTTTTTAAAGTTTTAAATATAATTCCATGAAGAACTAGATTTTGTTTACATTTTTAAAAATGATATTTGTCAATTTTGTTCGTACGGATGTATTATTTTTGAAGTTAAAAAACCTCGGTAAAACAAAGTAAAATATTTCTCTTTGATGTTTTTTAGAGGTTGAAAATTGATATTAATAGATTAAACTCTTCCACTCACTGCATAGTTAATTAATATAAAAATACGGAATAAATAAATTTGACTAATTGAATAAAAAAAAAAAAGTATGTTTATCTAATTTTTAAAAAGTTTTTGTGTGATTTTTCATTGAATAATATTTTTTCTATGGAGGCCCATAAGAAAACCAATATAAAAAGTGTCACATGGGAGATAAATCTTTTCCGAGAATTTATTAACATAAAAAAATGAACTATTCCGCTATTTTAATCATCTACAATTGAGAAGAATGGCTTAAAAGGAAACAATCAGAACATTGCCGCTAAGAAGTGCGTGTTTTTGTTCATGCTTACCATTGGCACTGTATTTTGTAGATATGCCACTGGGTACAAAGCCAGAAGTATGGGACACTCAATGAGAAATGAACTTACAAGCAACGGACTGTTAATCTAGCTTGTTAAACATGATACATAATGTGAGGTGCTCAATTATTTAGACAAATAAAATTTTAAATTGGACGTATTTAAAAATTAAAAGTATCGTTAAATACATTAAAAATAAAATCTTTTGAATTTAATTCAATAGTATTCAGAAAAGGGATATATATGTTTGTAGACGTGTTGTTAACAAAACTTTGTCTGGTACGGGGCCACAACCGAGGGGCGCTCATTACAAATAAAATTGTCTCCTTACAAGAGATCGTAAGCAACTTACACAATTATTCTTTTTTACTTAACACTTTCTCAGTCAACTTATTCAACTGTATTGTAAAGTGTATAAAGTTTTATGGCTCGACTTAAAAAAAAAAAAAAGAAGAATGAGCAGACTATAGAGAAATTTTTTTATGAACCAAACTTATAAAAAGTCTTAAACCACGCGCCATGCTGTCACCATGGTGACATAAGTAAAGCGTCCAACTGTAGCTCAAAGCAACGAGCCCATTGATTCGTTTATCTACTTAGCCACAAAGTTAGCAAGTCTGAGCGTGTGCAAGTTTAACAAATAATGTCCACTGGTCATATCAATATTTATCGGTCACCAAAATATATAATTGCCAATGAAAATCGTTTATCGAAGAACATTGATTATTGGAATATGTGAGTTGTAAAAAAGAAAGAAAGAATTGACATAAGAAATTAAAGAATTGTAGTTTAAGATTACTCAGCCAATGAGAATTGCTGTTACATTTGGAATTTGGCTGACATTTGGTTGCTTTCTTGCTATTGTTTTTTCTTCTTTTTTTTTCTTGTTGTCTGCTTCTTGTCTGTTGATTTTTGCCTATCACTAATATTAATATTAAGTGCCAAAAATTCATTCATTCAGTCTATTTTTTGTCCTCTCAACTGTCGTCGAGTGTCACAGCAATCAAACTTTCTTCTTTGATCTTAGTTCTTCTTCAGTTATTTAGAGGTAAGTGAAAAAGTTTGGTTAAAAAAAAAAAAAAAAATTAGAAAGTTTCAAAAGTTTTTTTCAATTTTCCCTTCTGATAAAAACGGTAATTTTTTCAAGATTTTCTTTAAAAAATCCCCTAAGAAAGTTTTTCTAAATAATTTTATTTTTTATTAGCTCAAGATGTGCTATTTCAAAGAAAATGTTTTATTGAAAAAAAAAAGAAAAGAAAAGATAATGAATGATGTTTTAGTAAAAATTCAACAAATTTTCAAAACCTTTTACTTTTCAAACATAATTAGTTGTAAATTATTTTTAGCCAAGATTTATATTTTATTTTTGGAAAAATTATAATTAAATTAATAATTAATTAAAATCTTTTACTTTAAGAAATATTCAATTGGTAGTAAAATATTTTTTATTCTTTTATAATATTTTATTTTATCACAAACTTTAAAATTCTGAAGCCTCAACCTAGGGAAAGTAAAAAAAAAATGTTTTCCCATACAATGAGTTTAAAAAATTGTTACATTATATATTTGTCAAACTTGCCTCCAAAAAGTTAGAGACAATAAAGCTTTCGTCATTTTATTGACCCCCCCCAAAAAAAACAAACAAAAAACAAAACATGCAACTCAGTTAAAATCATAATACATAATTTTTAAAAGCATTTAAAAAAAAAATTTTTCTTAAAAAATATTTTTTAAAAATTGTTTTTATTTCTTAGAATCATATGGTAAAACTCAAATTTGTTTTCGGTTTTATATTTTAAATTGTTCAATAAGTTTAAACTTTAAATTCAACTTTAGATTTGATGATAATTAAAATGTTATTGAAAGTGTTAATATGTGAAAATGTTTGCAAGTTAGAAGTAGGAAGAACAAAAGTTATAAAGAAAGTTTACAAGTCTGGACTCATTCTTTGAAAAGAAATCTCACCTGGTTACATTCCTCACAATAAGTAACTACCTGGGTAAACAGTAAAAATTTTCTAAAAAAAAATCACTCCATAAATTTCACTTTTAAATTATTTAATATTTTCAAAATAGGAATATTTGCTGTCCAACAATTGTATACTATTTATTAAAAAATATCCTAAGGCAGTTTTTTATTTTTTATTTTAAATAATTAGTTTTACTAAGAACAGTAAAAAAGAATGAAATTTCAAAATATTTCTGATAAATTTTTGTAAAAGAAATAATTACCTCTTATTGAAAATAGTTGTAACATTTGCAAATGAATTTTATTTTTGAAAATTTTAAACTTGTTAATCAGAATTTTAATGAATTTTACTAAAAAAAAA
This sequence comes from Sepioteuthis lessoniana, assembly GCA_963585895.1. Taxonomy (NCBI): domain Eukaryota; kingdom Metazoa; phylum Mollusca; class Cephalopoda; order Myopsida; family Loliginidae; genus Sepioteuthis; species Sepioteuthis lessoniana. The sequence goes on along the minus strand of OY757929.1, from coordinate 4,742,874 downwards.
AAAATTGAAACATGAAAAGAATAAAATTTCAAAGAATTTTTTTTGTATTTTCAAAATAAGAAATTTATTGACCAACAATTGTTCAATGTCAATTTAAAAACAAGAATATGCTGGAAACAGATTTTTAAAAATGTTTGAATAAAACAATAATGAATTTTAAAATGTTTTTGATAAATTTTTATAAGTGGAATTACTACCTTTGTTCAAGTTGTTACATTTGCATATAAATTTTTATTTCTTAAAATTTTAATCTGATGAAAAAATAGAACTAATTTTACTAAAAAAAATTCATGAAACATAAGAAAGATAAAATTTTAAAGTATTTTGTGATAACTTTGATAAAAATTTTCTACCTGTTCTGTAATAATTGTTATATTTGCATGTAAGTTTAATGAATGTAACAAACATTATGGGACAGAGATTGTATGAAAGTATTTTCCTTATTTACTTTTATATATTTTATAACTTACATTTGTGATTGAAATATAAGGTTAATTTTTTTTATTTTTATCAAAAATTAAAACAATTTTTGTAAGTAATTACTTTGGTATACTACTAAAAGATTCTAAAGAAATTAAAAGTGAAAAAAATGTCATTTTTTTAGAATTTCAGGTAAATCATATGTTTAGTAAGAATTAGTCAAATTTTTTTTGTTGGAATGAGTTTTGAGACTTGAAATTCATATATATAATTGAAAAAATCTTTTTATGAGACTCATCTAAATTTGGGTATAACTTTTTTTCCCTCACCTAAAAAATTAGAAAAAATTTGATATATTTATTGATGCAGAAAAGTATATATATATATATATATATATATATATATATATATATATATATAAATTTAATATTCATTTTGCCTTGTAAATGTATAATGTACCTTTTTTCATTGTTTTTTTGGAAAATTTACTTATAATCTCAAGAGTTTTGGGAATGACAAAAATATTGAAAAAAATAACCAATTTTCAGTTAAACTTTTTTATGCAAATATGGTAATATTAAATAATTTTACTTATATATATATATATATATATATATATATATATATATATATATATATATATATATATATATATATATATATATATATATAAAATCATCTAAAATATAATCCATCCTCATACGTAATTAAAACCACATAAAACTTAATGTCATTTTATCAGCTTCTTCTACTGAACCAGGTAATATGACATACTATTTTGCCCTCTTTTAGAATACATATTTCCTGTAGGGGGAGTGTCCCGGATATAACACTGAACTGCATCTGGTGGTGGGGTTCCAGTTCTGGAGATCTAAGGAGAGTAGGGTACTCCTTCATTACTATTACTCCTAGGTACACTCTGACCCAGAATGTTATTACCTGTTAGGGTCTCATCTATGAGTCAAATAAATCTGTAAAAATTATTTGTATTTGATGGGACTGTGTGCAAAAAAATTTTTTTAAGAAACAACTACACAAAAAAATGTAAATATGAACATACAATGAATTTGATTCCCTAACCTCTAGGCATAAACTAACTCTAGACAAGTTGACTTGCCATCAAAATCAATCAATCATTTGTTGTACTATTCATAATTATGTGGTAAAAATTCTAAGTCTAATTATAATAATAATAATGATAATAATTTCTCATCTTAGAAATAGATAAAATTTAAATGGAGTCTATTGGGTAATTAAGATCTTTTCTTTGTTTGGTAGCATTCAAGAGAATTCCTTAATCAGAACTGAACTTAAACAGACTGTTATTGTGCAATATAATATTAAACAACTAGTTTGTTTGAAGGATATATTGAAACAAAAAAACAAAATTTTTCTTGGCAAAGATATCAACTGATGATTTTGCTACGAGATATCCAAAATTCCTTGAAGAATTAAAGGAATCACTTGTTCTTTTATGATGGACAAAATAATTTATCTGAAATGTTTTGGAAGGACACAGAAACCAGGGGAAATACTTTTAGCAATTATGAAGCAATGAATTTAAATAAAAGATTTTATAAAAAATACTGAAAACTTTTACATCAATTTGATATAAAGCAACAACATTACTTGCTTTCTCTCTTTATATGATAAAAATAATGTATGCATTTAACCAACCCCTATACTACTGGCAGGATGTAACACTAGGTCAATTCTTAAGTGGGGTAAAGCTGGTTTGAATTCAGAGTTTTCCTTCTTTTAGATTGGTTGCTTAACTAAGGCTAAAGAACCCAGTCTGTCCTATAAAAAAAAGAAAAAAAGAAAAACTATGTAGACAGACAGACACATGCACATACACACAGAGTTGTTGGTGGTAAGGATCCCAATTATGACATTATATTTTATTCTTATGTTTTATGGCAAAATATACAATTAACCAAGATTATTTCTAGTATTTAAAAATGATAAAGTTCTAATGAATAGAATCAATAATACACTTAAGTTACTTTAACAAATGATATATAACATAAAATCCTTCAAAATGTACAATGACTCTATAGGTGCATCAATAAACTTAATGAAAAAATATTTATTTTGCACAAAAAATATTTTTCAACCTTTCTCTTTCTTTGTCAACACACTTAATTCATAGGGGAACATTATACAGTGAAAATTTAAGATCAAAATTCAGTTAATAACTATGTGTAAGGCTACACACTTAGTCTAAAATTTTCACATTATAATGTTTAAGCTACATAGGTATATCAGTAAATCTTCGGCTTAATTATGTAGATATCATATATTTTGTACAGAAAATAGTTAATTTTTCAATATTATCTCCTGCTTTGTCAATGCACTTAATTCACTGGTTGATATTAATCATATACATTGAACTTTATAGAGTGAAATTCTCAGACCAAAATTCAGCTAATAACTATGTGATGCTTATCTTCTACATACACTCATATATATGGAGGTGTTTGTTGTTGGAAATGATTTGTTGACTCGAGTTCAAATCCTAGACAAAGCTGGTTGCATTTCACATAAAGTTAATACTATTGGGAAAGATATAAATCTATTTTCCCTCACCCCCAGTTATAGGTAAAATAGTAATGCAAATCAATCTCTTTAACTTCAATATAGCAACCAGTCTAGGAGAAGGAAAACTGAATTCAAACTAGTTGTACTTTGCTTAAAAACTGACCTTGTGTCTCATCCTGCTTATGGCAGAGGGGTTGGGTAAATACATACACATACATATCTGAGGGTCTTTTCAAAAATTTCTGTTCAGGTGAGGCTCATACAAAGGTGAGAGGTAGACAAGAAATCTCAAATCTGGGCGAGGCTTAGAACTTTTTGAACGACACTTAGCGCGCGCGCGTGTGTATGTATAGTCACCACTGAAAACAATGCTATCCAAAAAACACTCTCTGAAGACAACAAGAAGGTAGAAACATGTTAGAGGAGAAACATGTTAGAGTAGAGTAAAATAAATGATTTTGATTTGAAAAATATAAATTTCTTTGTGGACCTATTCATTTTAATATATATATATATATATATATATAATTTTTTTTGTAGGTCCAAAGAGAGAATAAAAATATTTTTAAATAAGTAAGTCCACAAAGAGATTTGTATTTTTTAGAATTTATTAGAATTTATTTATTTATTTTGTTCTTAAATAAATAAATAAATTCTAAAAAATACAAATCTCTTTGTAGACCTACCTATTTAAATATATATATATATATATATACTGACCATATTTTATAGCTTTCTTTTCACATTAAATACTTGAAGATCTTAATTTAGATTGACAGTAATGATTCTACAGAATTTTTATTGAATTGACTGGGATAAATAGTATGTTTGTTCTCTATACTTAATTGAATATATAACAATACAATTTCCCTGTTGTATTTAGAAAACTGATCCAAACAACCTGGTTTCTTTTCAACTTTTTTTCCATTGTGTAAATGAATGATTTTTATAAACATTGAGAGTGCAAAATAATTACTGTGCTTTAATTTTGATAAATTTCATCAATCAAATACAAAAAAAAGAAGTAATTTTGTTATATTTATAATATTTTAGTCATTTCATTCTCAGCTTTTCTTCATGTGCCTTTCATCATTGTCAGTAATCTTCAAGAAATTTTAAATTGAACTCTTTTTATTCAATCCACTCATCTTATTCTGCTTTCTCTTATCAGTTAATTCATCTTGTTTGTTATTTTGCCTTTATAATGTCACTTTTTCCCTACTCAGCTCAAGAATTGAACTCAGGACGGTTTTCTTAGTTTTCAAAATATTTAGATAACAAGATTACTTTTCGCCAAAATGTTTTTACATATACAAAGATATATAATGTTTGCTTAGTATAATGTCTATTGTTATAGAAAATGAAACTTGGTGTTTCATTTTGCCCTAATACCCTTAGGAAAGGCATGAATCTGTTTTCCAATCCCCCCAACTATGGGTAAATAGTAGGGCAGACTGGGTTATTTAACCTTGGTTAAGCAACTAGTCTAAGAGAATGAAAACTGAATTCAAACCAGCTTTACTCCACTTAAAAATTGACCTTGGGTTTGGTTTGGTTTTATAACATATCAACCATTGTAAGTTATTTAATGCCAAATCCTTTTTATGAATATTATTGAATATATGATTTCTAAACACATTTTGTAGATAACCTTTTTAAATGAACTTTAGCTCATTTTTGTTCCACACAGTTAAATGCTTTCACTTATTTTTATCTAATATAAATAATTCCATTTACTATTAATCATTTGTTTGCACACAGTTTAATGTTTTCAAGTATTGTTATGTATCACTAAGAATTCAATTAAAAATCAGTCATTTGTTTAGAGATAGTTAAAAGATCAAACAATTATATTTCAAATAATTCAGTTTAGAATAAGTACATAGTTTTTTCTTTACACACAATTAAATGTAAACACAGTTCTATTTCAAGCAATTCACTTTAGCATAAGTACACAGTTAAAATGTCAAACAATTTTATTTGACCCATAGATAGGACCCTATGAAGTGCTACTACTCTGGGCCAGAGTGGACCTGGGAGTGATGGCAATGAAAGGGTATTCTGCATTCTCCAAAGCTCCAGCATTACTGAAGCCTCACTATCAGATTGTTTAATGTCATATCCAGGACACTTGTTGGGGAAGTCTTACCCCTTTGCAGAGATGCAATCTGTGTATTCTGCAGCCCCAGTTGACTGGACCAGACCTTGGGTAATACATATATAATGTAAGCTATTTATAAAAATTGTCCAAAGTTTTCTTATGAATGTGGTTAAAAAATATCTATGTTATGAGTATAAAATTGGAAAAAAAGTATTTATTAAATTGAAAAAAAATCTCTTTAAGATATATATGTTTAAATTTTGCAACATATTTTTGTATAAAAGAGAACTTTTCTCATGCAAAATCTGAAAATTTTCTTGGTCAAGAATAGAAATTATGTTGTCCAAAATATCATATTTGTATTTTTTAATGTTGGGAGTGGATTTTGTTTGTAAAATTAGCAAATTATATTTGGGTATATATCATGGCCTTCTCAGTTAAGATCCAGAACTAGAATCTTATTTCATAATGTTTGAGAGTGATGTGTTTAGTTTTGATTTGAGATTTTGTTAGTTGGCTTCTATGGTTGGCTTAAGAAATTCAAAGAAAGTTTTGCTTTTACATTTGGAATAACTTGTACCATTATTAAATTGAAGTAAGTATAATACCTTTTTGTTTTATATCCTTTCAACTTAACTATATTATTTTATGTTTATTTCCCTCTTGTATTCTTGAGAAATTCTGTAGATTGTATTACATTGTCTCATTAAAATGAAAATATGGATCCTATGTAGAAATTATATAGAAATTTTAAAACAAAACAGGGGAAAATGACAAAAAGAAAACAAAGAATAGTAAGCTTAGAATTCTATAATTTTTATTAATTCAATTAAAGAATTTGAAAGAAAAGTTATAAAACAAAGAACAGGTAATTTTCATCATGGTTATCAAAATTGAAACGAGAAATCAACATGAATATCATAAAATTATTTTACAATTATATTTTACAATAGCATAAAATATTATCTTATATAATATGATGAAATCATGATTTATACTGTAGAATATAGTTTTTTTTTTTTGCTTGATAGCATATGACCTTTTTAGAAGAACAGCAATGATACTATTTAACCAATTGGTGAGAGTAGTAAGGAAGGGTCATACCTTTCCCAAAATTATTAGTCCAAAAATAAACATATTAGTGTGACTGGAGTTTGAACTCACTCACTATGATGTCTGAGTCCAGCACTTTCACCTTTATGCCCTCTGTAGAAGTAATTGCATAATATGATTGATCTAAAACACATAGGTACGGTCTGGGTAACATATATCAGTCACCAGTGGTTGTTGTTTCTTTTCTACAAAAATGTGACTGGTTCTATATTTATGCCACTATAATGATGTATGCGTTCTGTTAGCATCCATGTGGTGCATCCATACAGTAGTATTGATACAGCTTAAAAGAAATCACGTTTTATTTTATCAGATAGCTCAGATGTCCATATGATCGGTAATCTATCAATAGCAGTCCCTGCCTTCATCAGGTGTATATTAACATCACATTCAGTAGATGAGTTATTGTTGCCAAGGTATATGAACTTGTCTACTAATTTTAGAGGCCTGCTACTTAGAATGGAGGTAACTCCTTCTTGCTTAGAGAAAAAGATAGATGAAGAATACTATGAGCTATTTTGAACAAATCCTGGGAGCAACACCCCACAAAACAACAATCGTACTGCCACTTACATCCCATCTCAAAAACCATCCAAGGAAGATGAATAAGACACTGCTGGAGAAGCATGGATAAACTCATAAGTGACATTCTTCTGTGGACTCCTACATATTGTTATATTCTGAGTTGTTGATATGAATGTTGTGGGCGAGAAATGCGTATGGTTGCAAAACAAAGAACGTATAGATACTCACAACAACACAGTAATGATGCTGTAGAAAATTTTTATAAATAGATTGAGTACAGAAGATAGAATGGAGAAATATGTTCACAGTTAAAGAATGAATTCAGTGGTAGTAGTTACAAAGTTCTCGTGGTGAAGAGTAGTTACAAAGTTCTCGTGGTGAAGGGATGGTGGTAGTAGTTACAAAGTTCTCGTGGTGAAGAGTAGTTACAAAGTTCTCGTGGTGAAGGGATGGTTTTCTTTGGAATTAGGGCAATGTTCTTAGCGGCGGCAATCGTTTGATGTATCGGATGACAGGCGCCGGACGGTGCGTAGAATCCTTAACACGAGTCGTGTGAAGGAACAAGTCTGGCTGATGATTATTTGGTCCGTCTATTTATATATTTTTTGTAGGCTCACAAACGGCAATTTTTGTGCCCCGCGGGAAGCGTTCCGATTGGATATTTATTAATGTATTTTTTTTTTGTTAATTTATCGCAAACGGAAGTTCTGCGCGGAGCCCATGCGTGAGCGACTAACTTTTCATTTTGAGTTGAGAACTCGAAGTGGTAACTTCCGTTTTTTTTTTTTCTTTTCTTCTTTTCTCCTTTCTTTTTGTTTTTTCAAATCAAGGCAAGATCTCATCTTGTAACAATATGGACACACCAGTGTTGGCCGACTGGTAAGAACATATTTACATCAGCTCTGTGGGGACACAGGATGTAGTTTGAAAGATCTGCCAGGAGCGGTGGAGGATAGGCATGGATAGATAAAGAGAGTTAGAGAAATCCATTCTGTCAGCCAAATTTGATGATGAATGATATATAAGTGTTTCTTGTGGAGTGTTCAATTACTGCATAGTCATCATTACTAGCAGGATTTGGGGAATTGGGGCACCCAACTGGGCAGTGCATTTGGTATGGGAGTGGACATGGAATTAATGTTGCTGCTACTTCTTTGTGGCCTTTGTCATTGCTGATATGTAGGTATCAGTTTCTGGATCAATCTTTACATGTGCAATGAGGGCATCCATAGTGGCTCTTTTGTCATCTATGTTTCATGTGGTGGTATCTTGATAATTTCTAATTTTTGATTTGCAGACTTTAGTGAAGTAGTTCTGCTGGCCACATGTGTTGCATGTTTGGCTTCAAGCTACACATCATCATTACCGTTTATGCTTGTAGCTATCCCAATCTTCACACACATTTTGGTTGGGTGGGGGTTCAATTCCAGCAATGTTGTCACCACAGTTCTTCATTATTTGCTGAATATTTTGGACCAGTTCTTATCAGTGATATGTTAACACCCAAACTGTTGCTATATATGAGATGCATGACATCTTATTTTGGGCTCATCTGACCAAGCTGTCTTTTGTAAGGTTCTTGCTTGCAAATGTGGTTTGGTTGCTTTGTTTAATGGCATATCAACTCTTTTTAGGTTATTTAATGCCAAAGCCATTCTCCTAGAAGAACAGTAGTGGTACTATTTAACCCATAGCTGGGAGGATAAGGGGGTTCATACCTTTCCCAAGGGTATTTGCCCGAAAGGGAACGTAATAGCGCGACTTTAACCATTATTCCACGAGGAGACCCCCGCTTGCAAATGTCTGTACATAAAGCAGAAGAGACAGATATGTCGTCCTCAATCAAAATGCTTTCTCACTCACCTAGATCTGGTCTTGTTTGTAGTCCTTGTAGAATATATATAAGTGCAAAATATCATTGACCTGAATCATGTGGGTTTAATCTGAGTAATATACATCAGTCACCAGTGATTGCCTCCTTTTTCTGTTTCTGTATTTATGCCAGTCTGGCACAAGGGAGATTATTCCTTCTTGTTCTCACATCTACAATAAAATATTATCTACTATATTATGAAATACTAGCCCATTGGTCTAGTGGGTAGAGTTTTCAGTAACGATCTGGGAAAGCGGGGTTCAATCCCAGGTTAAGTCATATCAAAGACTCAAAAAATGATACTTGATGCCACCTTGCTTAAAACTAAGCATTATTAGGTATGGATCAAGGGTAAAGTGAAGCAATCTAGGGAAAGAAGTAGTGTCCTCTCCTACACCTTGGTGTAGTAGCTATTGAAAAGGAAGCCTTCAGGTCGCCCTTGACTATCGTTGCCAACTTTACTTTTTGACTTTTTATATTTTCTGATAATTTACAATATCAGGGAATTATCTAATACAATATCAGGAAATTATATTATCTAATAATTTGCAATATCATAAAATCATATTATCTGCAATGATATGAAATTATCTAATAATTTTACAATTATCTATTACATTATCTTGAAATTATGTAAAATTATATTTTTAGAGTGTTCGTCAATGGCCCGGGAGACCAGGGTTCAATCCCAGGTCGAGTCATACCAAAGACTCAAAGAATGGTACTTGATGCCTCCTTGCTTAACACTCAGCATTATAAGGTACAGATCAAGGGTAAAGTAGAGCAATCCAAGGAAAGGAGTAGCATGCTCCCTTATACCTTGGTGTAGTAGCTATTGAAAAGGGAGCTTTCAGGTCACCCTGGACTATGGTCGCCAAATTTATTTTTTCGTATATTTCACTATATCATGAAATTATCATTTTAAAGTTATCTTTTATTTTTCAATTTTGTTGACTTTTAAAAAGTGAGTTTGTTTAAATATATCTCCAAGTAAGATATTTTTTTACATTTGTCTTGACCTCTCATCTAGTTAATATTTCAGTAATCTTTCTTAAGTCTGAAAAGAAGTTGAAATAAAATCACCTTATTTATTGTCATTGTTAACATTAGTTTTATTTTCAAAAGAAATCGAGTCTGTTTATTAATTACCTGGATTCATATAAGATTTGCTCCTGTTGTGATAGATGCACTTTTGAAAGTAAATACTTTTACAGTTACCGACCCTTATTAAAGCTAAGGAAATTGTTAGGAATTTGAGAAGCAGTGAGATGACGTTATCTTATAGAGATTTAGAGATGTCTGTTGATATTAATCCAAGATTTTGATAGTTATTTGCAACAGCCATTCTGAGGCACTATCATCATCATCAAGCAGGTGCTAAATTTTCTCTAAGGCAAAGAGACATAAAAACTGAACAAGATTGAAGAATTAAATTCCCAGAAGTTTCACATAACAACTGCCAACATGTAAATATATAGCTCATAGATCTGGTTGAGAGGAGAACTAAGGTATGCTGCACCCTTCCTAAGGATGATTCATGCAGGTTTTTTGGGGTTTTTTAATGATGAAGATTTTCACATTTCTAGATGCTGTTAGAGAATTTAAAAAAGAAAAAAAAAAAAAAAAAAACATGCTATGAATATAAAAAAAAATGAAAATATTTTAATTAATCACAGATTTTATTTATGTACTAGTATAGTTACTGTTATAAATGACTGAATTAATTTTGTAAGGATCATCAAAATTTCTGCTTGTGTATAGGTTAAGTAAACATTAGAAAGAAAGGAAGAAAGAAAACATGGTAAGAGAATGCACAGAGAAAATGAAAAAGATAGAATATGAAGTAATGCAAAGAAAGGAGAAGATTAAAATATAGAAAGTTATTGTGTGTGTGTGTGAGAGAGAGAGAGAGAGAGAGAGAGAGAGATTAAATAGTAGTATCTATATAGTTATCAACTGTGAAAAAATCATGGCTATATTAGAATTTCTAAAATACCTCATTTTACCATATATAGATATGTATATATATATATCTGATGATTACATAGGTGAGAAACTGACTGTCACCAAGCACTGTTGACTCTATACCTATGCTATCCTAACTTAGATATATATGCTCTATCACTGATATTGAGGATTTTATTTATAAATGTGCTTTATTCCTTTTAGGTTTTGTCTATTATTCAACAAACTAGAGTCAATTTAGCACAGTCTGTGTGAAAAGCAACACCATGAAGCAATTTCCTCTTCCAGAAATTTGGAAATGGCATGTTTTGCATTCATGTTAGATATTCCAATATAAAGATTTCAAAGTGTTTAGGTGTCAATCCGAGGACAGTGCTGAGGATTAGAAAAGAATTTGATAAGTCTAATGGTGATTATGAGGGCACTGCAGTTTGGAAGCCTCACTCTGATCAGAAAAGAACTTCTGAAATTGTTGCTGAGATCCTTGCTATGATTGACAACAATCCCAGAAAGTCAATCAGGTCTATAGCCAGCAACATGAGAGTGTCTGAGTTTCTTATTAAACAAGTAGTGCATGAAGACATTTAGTATTTCTAAAACAAGATGATAAAAGGCCAATTTTTATCACAGATCATGAAGGACAAGAGGAAAGACCATGCTACAAAAGCTTTTGAACCAAGTCAAGCATCTTCTCCAAACAAACATGCTTTGGTTTTTCTCAGAAGAGAAAAACTTCTCTCAGGATCAGATGGAGAACTCACAGAACAACCATTGGCTTGCACTATCCTCACAAGATATACTGATGTTGATGAAAACCTAACATCCAGCCCACATCATGGTGTTTACAGTGGTCACTAGTGATGGTGATGTTATGCTCACTTGGCCTTACATCTATCGTGGAAGCCAGTGGTTCCTTGAAGAGTTAATGCTGCTCTGGATTGAGAGGACCCTACATCTGGCAACAGGACTCTGTGCCATGCCTCATAAGCGAAAAAAAACCAGTGTTGGCTGTGAGAAAATTCCTGTGATTACATCACTCCTAACATCTGGCTGCCTAACTCCCCAGATTATAATCTCTTTGATTATTATGTGGGGTGCAGTTGAGCAAAAGACCAACAAAACTCTGTGCAACACTGAAATTGAACTGAAGGCAAGGATAATGGCAACATTTAGCAATTTAAACAAAGAGACAATCTGAAAGGCTTTTAAAGGAGATTCTGTAGTCTTCTGGATGCTAGGGTTGAAGCCAATGCTAATTTCTTTGAATAAATTTATAGTATTTCAAGATATTTTCTAATAATTTTAATATATTCACCTGATAAAGTGAGATGTCAGTGTTATTTTCATTTCTGCATAATTAAGACAATAAATAACCCAGTCCACTCTGTATATATTTAGAGAGAAATGGATAGATAAATAGTTACATAGTGTTTTTTTTATAAAGGGTTATTATTAAAAGATTGATATTTTTCTATCTTTTGGACTTTTCAGTTGTGAAGTAAAAATAATTTTTTAAGTATTTCTTTCTGGTGATTTTAAACTTTAATATTTTTGAGATTTAAAAATGTACATTGATAATCTGAAATTGTAAAAAGAATTCCTGGTTTTTAAATATATATTGATATAAACAGGGGCACCTTGTGTTGAGTAATAGTTAGCAAGTTAGGCTAGCAAGCCATTGTGAGTAAGTTTTATTCTCACTGGGCATCCTATACTTCTGGCCTTTTACTAAAGTAGGCTAAGCTTAGTAAATGACAATATTGATATAAATAGTGGTATTTGTTGTTATGCTGTTGTTGCCATGAGAGTCTTATAAGCAATTTATAGAGAATTTGGTGTTGATATAAAACTGACCAAACCAATCAAATCTCTTGATCTACATTTTCTTTTTTAAGTAGGGGAATTATATTGTGAATTGAATTACCGTGACCAGAAAATCTGGTGAACACTTAGGCATGACATATGGAAACACTGGACAGCTGTTTCGACCTTATTAGGTCTCATCAGCAGTGTATACCATGATCTTCACCACTGGAGATTGAACCAGTGACCACAGATTGCTGAGCAGAAACTCTACAACTGAGCGACCAGTCCATATTGCACACAAGTGATGCCAAATGAACTAGTCATGGTAATTGCGCGGCCAATTAACTTGAATGTGTCTTGAAAGTTACATCCGTATTCTTTACAGAGGGCACGGTCACCTCCAGGGCCACGTCTTCCCAAGAGAATTAGAAATACGCATCCATGTAATTATTGTGACCTCAAGGGCAAGGATATAGACACATTCAGGTTAAATGGCAATGCAATTACTATGACTAGTTAATTCGTCGTCACTTGTGTGTGATATGGATTAGTGGTTCAGTTGCAGAGTTTCCGCTCTGCAATCTGTGGTTGCTGGTTTGATCTCCAGTGGTAGAGATCATGAATACACTGCTGATGAAACCTAATAAAGTCGAAACAGCTGTTCAGTGCTTCCTTATGTTGTGCGTAAGTGTTCACCTGATTTTCTGATTATGGTAATTCAATTCACAATCAAATCTCTGTTTGCCTAGTCAGCTGGGGCTGTAGAATACACCAACTGCTTCTCTGTAGCTGGGTAAGAACCCCCCCCAAACGAGTGTCCCAATTATGACACTAAACAATCTGATGGTGAGGTTCCAGTAATGCTGAAGTTTTGGAGAATGCAGAGTACTCTTTCATTGCCATCGCTCCCAGGTTCCCTCTGGCACCTGATAGGGTTAAATAAAGCTAAACTGTGTACTTATGCTAAACTGAATTGTTTGTTTGTATGCTAAACTGAATTGCATGAAATGGAACTGTATTTGACATTTAACTGTGTGTAAACAAAAATTGTACTTATAGTAAACTGAATTGTTTGAATTAGAACTGTTTATATGAATAAAAATGGATTTGGTATTAATAAGCTACAATGGTTGATGTGTCTATAAAACAACCAAATCAGTCAAATCTCTGTCAAACAAAATACTTAATTTTTTTTCAGATCTGCTGATCTCAATAAACTTGAACCTTTTTTTTTTTCAAAGGACAGTGATTGAGAAACAAAGTTGTTTTTAAAGTAATGAGTTATGTTAATTGTACGAGGAATTTAGCTAGTTCAAATTATTTTACAAATAAAACATTTCAAAAACTTTTTTCATATAGCTCCCTTAAAATAGCATTTAAAATGTAACCTATCATGAAATAAGACTGTAAATTTTGCAGATACTAGAAGTCAAGGTTTCTCTTGACAATTTCTTTGAACTTTTAATGAATAGTGTTGTTGGACAGATCCAGTTTAAGGTTATTCAGACATTACCAGTATTCATTTGAAATGTGGCTGGTGGTATGGCCAGTAGCAATAAACATTAGACTAATTCTAATTAATATTAATTATTTATCATGCAGTTAAAAGTGGGGGTAGGTGAGGAGATTTTTTTTTTCCATTGGACTGAAAATCTGATTGAAAGAAGAAAAAAAAAAACAGATAAAAAATATCTGTGCTTTCATATGTTTTAAATTGTCAAGTAATTTGATTCATTTTTGGATAGTCTTAAAATCAGAAGCTGAATGTAGCGGAGAGTATTTGAAAATGAATACCTATGAGGTACTCAATGGATAGGGCCCCCCAGAACTTTATAAATAGTTGTTTACCTACTGCATTTCTACTGACATTATGCATAAATCTCACAAAATGTTGGCCAACCTCTCCTGGGGCCCAGGCCGCCAGCTATTCATCTACTTAGAATATTTTTAAACTGGTGACATGCTCCAGTTTGTCTTTATTTTATTTATTGTTAGTGTTTATTGTAATTTAGTGTGTTAAGAAAAAAAAAAGGAATCAATTAGTTTATTTTTTAACAGGCTTTGAAGTTTTTTCAAGTTTTAGTTTACATAGCAAAGAAAGAAAAGTGTCAATCAATTCCTGTACGTATGAACTTAAAAAATAAACAAGAATCCAATAAATCAATGTTCTGTTGTTGGAGAGTAAAAGGAACAACATAATTTATGCTTAAATTTTTCAAATTTCTGTTATAAAATGATATTTTCTAAATCAATTTTAATGACTGAAGTTGAATTTGCAGAAGAAATTATTATTTGATTTTTAGTACATTTGTATCAGGTGATACTTGAAACTAATAAATAATAATAATAAATAGTCAATTAAAAAAAGACTCCACTTGGCTTCTAATATATTCATTGGTCTTGTGCTGCAAGCATCTTCCTCAAGCATTTCCTTTTAACATTTAGGTTAATCTTTCTATTTCTGCCTGTAGAATTCATGACCTACACTTATAGAGCAAGAAAGATGTTCTAACTTAAGAGTGAGTTTATCTATATATTAATAGTGAGATTATCTATGTATTATATGTATTAACAGTGAGATTATATATGGTTATATAGAGGTTATCGTCGTAGAAAATGGACGCGGCGACACAAGTTCAAATCCTGGATGAAGCTGATTGCATTTCACATAGCACTAATACCCTTCGGAAAGGTACGAATCCAACTATTCTCCCTCTAGCTATGGGTAAATAGTAGGGCAGACTAGGTTATTCAGCCTTGGTGAGGCAACTAGTCTAGGAGAAGGAAAACTCTGAATTAAAACCTGTTAAACTCTGCTTAAAAATTGACCTTGTGTTATATCCTGCCTGAGTTGGTAAATATGTATATGGTTATATTTTTGTGTTAGAGTTGGTATTCTTTTAAAAGTATAACTCCAGGAAAGTGTGATTAGTTTAAAGTGAAAGGTTTTCATATTTTAAACATTTCTGTGAGAAAAAAAGGATAATCTTGAAACTTAATTATTTCTTCTTGATAGTAGGGATGTTTGACCAAGCTAATGCATAAATATGCAAATATTTTTTTTTATCCTATGTCAGTCATTACATAAAACTAGGACGATTTGAGAGTTATAGCCTCGATGCTGGAGCAGATCACTTTTTGAAAATTCTAAAACTTTTTAAAGACTTTAATGAGGGTTTTAATTGACAATGTAATTATAATACCCAACTGGACTCTTACTTTGTTTACATCATGTTAGCTAAACTAACAAAAATAACCAGATAAAAATAAAAAGGTTTCTGAAAGTAAAGGAACACTTTCTAAAGTAGCATTAGTAATGTAGGTAAATAAATGATTTTATAAATAATGATTGAATTTTGGCAGAGTTGTAATGAAATATGACACTAACACTATCTTATAATTGTTGTTATATTTATATGTATATAATTCATATACTGAATTATAATGGGACAGAGCTGGTCTAGGATGTAATTAGAATGTATTTTGAGATTCAAACTGAATGTTCAGCATAAAAAGATTTCAGTGTCATTATAGAACCGAAAGGAAATCTGTTACAAGTCTTTTCATCTTCTGACTGTATTTAGCTTCTTACACATTCAATGATTCAATGTTGCTGTCTTAAAACAATGATTATATCAGATCTTTCTTTTCTAAATTTAAGATTCTCTTCTTGATAGACTCCATTTCTATCAGTAAGTTGTATTTTTATAATCATATGCAAATTTATATTATGTGAATTTCTGAAAGTGTACACACATACACACATTCTAACTGCTGGAAAGAGTTTGTTTGCCCTCTATAAATGGCCATATGATTTGATGTGGAGTTTTCAAATATAATATGCATACTTATCAGACAAAGAGGAAGGTTTTATGATAAATGTTTCAACTTGGGAAAAATATGTTCTCGTTGATAGGGAGTCTCTAAAAATAAAAAATAATCAGTTAGAAGCCATATTGCTGCAAAATATAACTAATCATTCAGAATTAACGTTTCCCAACTTAAAAGTAAAAAAAAAGAAAAAATTCTATTTGTCTTAGTAAAATAATTATTCACATTTAATTAAACATTATTTTTTTAGGCAGTTCAAGTTGAAAATATTAAATAAATCTATTGCAATATTGTTTTTTCCTACTGACAATCAAGACAAAAAACAAATGTTTCAAATGATAAATCTCTCAAGTCTATTCATTTAAATACAAAAGTCTGAAAATTTTCACAGAACAATATTAACTTTTTATGATAATATAAGAAATATTATTAGTAAATCCCTTTTTGTTATGCAGATTTATCAATTATAGTAAAAGTTTGTATCCATATCATTTGTCAATTTTTAATTGACAACAAAGATTATAAAATAGACATTGTTTAGAAAAATGAAATATGTTGAAGACAATTTTAACATTTATCTTAGTTTCAACATGTCTATCTAGTTATGAATAAGTAATGTAACTTATTTTTCAACCTGACTCTTAAGGTTTTATTTTTTTGAAGAGACAATCATCGCTTGTAACAATTTAATATAAATTCCTAATTGATATTAGAAATTTCATAAAATAGACATAAGAAAACTGAAATAAGTAGAAGGAATCATGATATTTATCTGCTAGTTTTGATCTGTTTTCAGTTCAAGTCTTGACCACTTAGCCAGTGTAGATGGGTACTTCAGCTAGTATAGAAGTGAGGATTAATAAGTTTGTAGCCTGATATGTAGTTATTAGCTAAATTTTTATATCAATTATTTACACTATGATATGCAATTTTATTTGATTAATATTCACCAGTAAATTAATTGCATTGCTTTAAATAATTTTAAGTAGAACAAAGTAGTAAAACTTAAAAAGCTTAACATTTTGGCTACTTATTTCATTTTTATCAATTCTTTAATTGCACTTAAAAATATGAGAAAACAGAACAATTATTTTGTTCTTAATATTCTATATTTTATTGTTGCTCTTTATAACACAGTACTCTGTTGATTATTATGATTATTTTATCATTTGTTTGACTGCATTATTCTTACTTTTTTAGTTCAATACATTTTGTTACAGCAAGCAGTATAAAATTGGTAATGAAGAAGTGGCAACTTATACCTCAAGGCTAAATCTTTACAAGATGTTGTCCGAAAATATTATAACCAATGAAATCCAAATGATTAATAATTATTTATAGATTTATAGATTGAATAGTAGGGCAGACTGGCTCTCTAGCTTAGGTAGGGCCACTAGTCTAGGAGAAGGAAAAACTTGAAGCTTAAGTCCTTAAAATCATCTGATATTGTTTTCAGCCTTGTTCTAGAAACTCCTGTAGTGACACTAATTCTAAATTGTATAGTGTTTTGCTCTTCTTTTAGGCAACATTGGTGTTGTGAAGAGGAGAAACTTGTAGTCTAAGAAACTGTTGGTGTTTTGTACTACCTTGACCAGGATTATGTCAAGATACACTAGATTCATAGTAAGTAGATAATGTAACTAATGATGACTAAGACAGGACATTTTTAGAAAAGTTATAAGAATATTCAGTCTGATCATGATTATGCATCTGTGTATATGTGTATGCATATATATAAACAAATATATATGTACTGCAAAAATAAGCCTATTTGATAAATATATATATATATACATATATATATATATATATATATATATATATATATATATATATATATAAGAATAGCAAATAAGAAAAGTTGCATGAAAAATGCTTCATGCTATAATAGTAGAGCAGGTATAAACCTAAAAATATTAAAATTATGGACACAATAAGTCCAGTATTTTTTGGAAACATGAAACTTAAGTAACAGACTTATCGTGTCCATAATTCTAATATATATATATATATATATATATATATATATATATATAAGGTGGAATGATAAAATTGTTGCCCTAGAAAAGACAGGATGATTCCGTTTCCGTTTAATGAAAACCGGTTTTCTTTTTTTGTTGCAGGCCATCTACTAGTTGGCCAGTTGTATACAAATCCCAAGAGCAATAGGTGCCTTCTATCATGTCTGAAAGTGACACAATGTTCGACGGGCGAGATTGGAGATGCGCTGCTGTACAACTCATGCTCTCTACCAATCCAAGTTATGACAACAGGACCATTGCCACCACCCTCAAAATACAAATCCAGATGGTTCAACGCTTGACGACCCTTTGGAGGTGGAGGAGCGGAAGCCCAAGGCTGAGGACACCACCAGGAAGACCCAGACCAAGGAGTTCATCGAAAAGGTCCAGGCAATCATTGATGAAACTCCCCAGCGGCCTATTCGGCAGATTGCCAGAAATTTAGGCATCTCACACACAACTGTGAATGCATGTGTGAAGGAGGACTTGAAGTGTAGGTCCTACAGGCGCCGGACAAGCCAGATCTTGACTGAGAAGACAAAGAACCTCAGGCTAATCAAGTCTGTCAGGTTGCTGATCTAAATCCGCTGGACTACTTCGTTTGGTCATACGTCAAGAACATCACCAACATGACCTCCTACAACACCAAAGCAAGCCTGATTGTCGCCATCCGCCAAGTATTCGCTGAGCTCCCGCCGGCACTTGTGGAAAAGGCATGTTCCCAGTTCTGGATCCATATTGAGGTGGTGATTGAGGCTGAAGGCAGCTACATTGAATAGATGTCAGCTCTACTACATAATCAACTTACCTGAATTGATTTTTTCAATAAAAGTTTTAAAATAAAGCTGTACTGTTGTTTTCTTTAGGACGACAATTTTATCATTCCGTCCTGTATATACTTAAAAGGATCTATGTTTGACAAAATTAATTTGAATTGCTGGTTGCCTTTAAATCCCAGTAGATGTAAATAAACAATATAAAATATCTAATCCTTCATTTTATAATTTCATATTTACTTGTTTCTTATTTTATATTTCAAAGTCAAACAAGACCTTGCTGATAGCCTCTTGATTTTAAACTAGATTCTTCTGATATTTGTAGATTTAAAAATCTCTAAACAAATTAAAGAAGTTCTAGAAAGTTATAGTCTTCTATAAATATATAATGTTGTCTCTATCTGTCTGTCTGTCTGTCTAGGTTCTGCATAAAATTGTATCACCAAAACAACTGCTTCTTCCTGCCTCAAACAAGTTTCTAAATAGCCTGCTATATAACTTTATTGGTATGCATGGTGGTAGAAAAGATAATTTATTTGAGTCCTCACTCACCAAGGATCAATATTAGCATTAGTATATCTGTGATATACTAACACTGAACACAACGGAAGGAAAGAAGATAAAATCATTTGTACATATAAGAATGTTCAACCTTTTATATACATAATATACATAGCAATGGTATTAAAAAGAAAAAATACATAAACCAGTTCTAACTGCTAGAATTATACACATATTGTTCCATGTACAAAATGATGAGAGAAGGTAAAATGTGGCTATACTGTTCCCTGGTAGGGTCAGGGACAATGTCTCTACTGTTCAAAGAACACAGGTCAAAAAGATGGATTCCTGAGACTGTCATGTGACACCCTATGACATTCCTAAAGATATGGCAATTCTATAAGGAAGATAATTATTTATTGTATCCCTACTGATTAGATTAATTTGCATATTTTGATTTAAAAATCATTTATTCAAAAAGGGAAACAGGTTATTTGAGCAAATATGATTGAAAATGAATAACTATTTCATTATTCTTTTTCAACCTTATTTCTTGATTAACTTGTTTTTTTCTTTTTCTTTTTAATAAACAATTGTTTTGTTAATAGATTTTATGATTATTCTCAGCTGTAATTGGGTTGTTATCAATTTTGACCTTGTAAAGTGGCAATTGGAAATTGAACCACTTAACTAAGAAGTTGACCAAACATTTTTGTAGGTCAATATATCTATTTTCTTTTTTGAGAAAATTTTGCTTAACTTTTTGGCTAGGTGAAAAATTAAAAAAAATTGAATATTGAAAGAACTGAATCTTCAATTTTTCCATTCAAGTATTTTTTTTTGTTATTTTAATTGTTTATGAGATACATGTTTTGCTATTAATTCACCAGATTCTAAAGGAGAAATAGAAATCAAAGATTTGTCAAAATATCATTTATAGTTTAAATTGTTGCAATTGTCATGCATACATGTTCACTGTGTATATATAGTTCATATTTCTTTAAGAATTATTTATTTTGTTCTTACATATGTGAATGTTTCCAGCTTATTGCTTTCGTCAGAGAACATATGTGGCACAATATATAAGTACACACACACACACACACACACACACACACACACACACACACACACACACACACACACACACACACACACAAATTAATAGTAAAAAGTAATTGCCAGTAAATTTTAAACCATACTACTTCAAAAGAAAAAACTCAAAACCAAAACTATACCTACATACAGAGAAACAATCAAGCCCAAACTATACAAACGCACATACACATGGAGGAACAAATACACACACAGAGAGAGAAGAAAAAGTAACTGTTAGTGGAATTCAAAACCACTTAAAAAAATGAAATGACCAATAAAATCTATAACATATCAACTAAACACACACACACACACACACACACACACACACACACACACACACACACACACACACACACACAATGACCCAAAGTAAAACAAGGAAAAACTTTATAATATATCAAAGACTAATTGGGGTAAATACAGCCTAGTAGACACACTCTGAGAAAGGGAAAGAGAGGAGGAGGAGGAGGAGGAGAAATATAATACACAACAGTGACCTATATAGACCTATACAAAACCTGAAAAAACATGAGTGAGTTCAAGTCTCATTAGGTGCCCCATTCATTTGGCCTTGTGCCACACATGTTCTCAGATGAAAGCAACAAGCTGGAAACATACATGTATGTAAGAACAGGATAAATAATTCTTAAAAAAATACAAATCTCTGAGTGAACCTACTCATTTTGAAATATATATAAATTTAGTTTTCTTACTATATAATAACAGAATTTAACACTAATGAAATTAACAGAATTGTCAGTTTTTTGATAGGTTTCAAATTATCATAATTTAGATGAGGGATGAACAACTTTATGGATTAAATAAATCTTTGGATTCTGGTTTTGTTAAGTCCAAGAATATGTTTATTATCATCTTGTATTATAAAGGGATTTCATAAAATTACTATATTTCCCAATGAACTAAAATATTGTGGTAATATTTCTAGTTTTGTGTATTGATAAGCCTTCAAAAAATATTAATAAAAAAAACTTACATTCCAACTGTAAAAAAGTTTTATTTTAAATGAAGTGATTTGTTTGATGCCTTTTTTCCTGTCAGTTTGTTTGGCTAAACTGTCAAAAAAATGAAGAAATGAGAACTTCCAAACTTATAATGGGGAATGGAACAAAGGTAATGGGTACAAGTGGATACCCTGTGTCTTATCTGGGTAGCTGCATATGAAATTTTTGAGTATTGCCATTAGTTTCTCTTTAACTTGCCAGGAAGCAGCTGCATGAGTCTGAATATTTGAGAAGATAGCTTGAAAAGACCCATGTATCGTGTATTCCATTTATTCCCTAGGTGTATCTATTATTACTTTATAAATGGTTAGAAATAAATAAATGAAAAAATTAATCAACAGCAAAAGAAGCAGTAAGAAAATAAAGTTCACTATTTGTTTTTTCATTCAGATAAAGGATCACTTTATTTTCTTAGAATTATCTGTTTCTTATCATGTTTTACTATTAGCATCTGTTAGTTGTATCATTTAAGTCATAAATTTAGAGCTTTGCCATGGCTGCTGTTACTGCTGACTTGCTAAGAAAAAAAAAAACAAACAAAAAGGAAAGCATAAGAAAATGCACAAAATACTTAAAAATAACTTAATAAACAAGAAACATCAGAAACTCTAAGAACAAGGATTATGTAAATCTTAGTAGATGTATCATTTTAGTCTAGCAGATTCAATGAGTTCATGAAGATACTAATTGATGAAGATTATGGAATATGGATTTACACAAATTGCCTTGGGGAAAAACAGTTGCTTTGAAAATCATCCTTTGAAACCCATCATCATCAAGATGTTTCCTTTGACTCTCCTTCACCATTTGTCACTATTGGCTATTACACTTGCTAAGTCCTGTAGACGGCATATAGTGTCTGCACATAGTTGATGAATGTAATTTTTTTTTGTCTGCCAACACTGGTCTAGGAGAACATTACTTATGAGATTGTCCATCTCCAGCTGTGCTCAGCATGTTTTGCTTGCTTTTCTTGAAGGGTTTGTAAAATAGGAGGTAAATGGCCATTCACTTACTGTTGTATAGGCTTCAGCTTTCAGGATTTGTTCCAAATAGCATGCAGCAGCATCCTTGTGTAGTTCCCATCGATTTTTTCTCCAAATGTTTCAACCATACAGTAGTACTGACATGGTTACAGCTTAGAATTCCAGTTTTATTTTAATGGAGACATCAAATTTCTATAATTATTTACTAAGTGAAACTTAGATTTGGTACAAGGCCATAAAGTAAGGGGCTTAAACTGTTAAAAGTTTAATTTTGAGTACCAAAAAGAACAGCCAATTCAGAGCTTTGCCAACCCACTGAATAGATATGCATTTTGCAACCTTCTTAAAGGAGCAAATTGGGTTTAGTTTGGTTTCTTTGTTTCATGGCAAATCAACCTTTATGGTGTATTTAATGCCAAATCCATCCTCGTAGAAGAATAGTAACAGCACTATTTAACCCAAAGGTGGGGTGTGGTGTGGTGGGGTGATCATACCTTTTCCAAGGGGAATAATCCAAAAGTGAGTATAATAACTGGACAAGTGTTCTAACTCACTATGATGTCACAGTCCAGCATGTCAACCACTTACCCTAGGGATTCCTCTGGAGAAGTTCAGACTTTATAACTTTAATAATGATAATTCATGGGTTTGATAAAAAAAAAATATTTCACGAGAGAAGCCCATAAGGAAAGATTAATAAAGATATGTAAAATTTGTTATTGAGTTTTGCTTAGTGATGTCTGTAAGGCACCAAATGTATGTATAAGAATTACTTACATTTGGGGGGGGGCTCTGATGGATTTCTACATATTTTTTAATCATTACGTTTAGTATAGTTTTTAGAACTTCAACAAGGTTCAAGTAGGTGAAAGAAGGAGATATTTTATTGTGATTGGAAACTGAGTAGAGTTTATAATTGCAGTATTTCCACCCGGAATATAATTCCTTAGTCATCACATCTCTGATTTTTGGTTGGAAAGAAATAGACTTTTTAAGCTGACCTCTTATTAATAGGTAGGTTTCTATGTTAACAAAGGTAGCTTTGCTCCCTGCTACTATAGAAAGTTTGAATAACAACAAATAATCAAATGTGTATATAACACTTCAATGTTTATAACTTGCATCAAGCTGATCAAAATGATGGGATCAAATATGAATTAGTACTTCAGCCTAGAATCAGAGTGTTGTATCTGTTTTTCCT
This sequence comes from Sepioteuthis lessoniana, assembly GCA_963585895.1. Classification (NCBI taxonomy): domain Eukaryota; kingdom Metazoa; phylum Mollusca; class Cephalopoda; order Myopsida; family Loliginidae; genus Sepioteuthis; species Sepioteuthis lessoniana. Next base: position 4,719,091 of record OY757929.1, on the reverse strand, counting down.
CAGGATAGATATTATTGTTCTTAAATAAGAACAATCATTGCAATTTTTTACTATAAAGTTTTTCTTCTAAACCAAATATACCAGGATTTTATGACTTCTAAGTAAAAAAAGTAAAGTTAGTGACCTTAGTTGAGGGTGACTCAATAGCTATTACACCAAGGTGTAGGGGAGGGCACTACTCCATTCCCTGGATTGCTCCTTTACCCTTGATCCTTACCTTATAGTGCAAGGTGGCATCAAGTATCGTTTTTTGAGTCTTTAGTATGACTCTACCTGGGATTGAACCCCAGTCTCCTGGACCATTGGCGAACACTCTACTCATTAGGCTAATAGTGGAACATTATACAATCAAAACAGATATTATTAGGTATCATTTATTACCAAACTCTACAGGATTGAAACTCCATAACCTGAAATAAAATTGCATAAATATATATAAATGTATACTTATTTTTGGACTGATACATATATTTTTGTTGGCAGAGTTATGATATAGAATTAAGAAAAATAAATATATAAAATTATGATTACTTTTAGATGAAGCATTGTAATTTATAATGTTTACCATCACAAATACGGCACAAGTCTTCAAAGTGATAATGTTTGATGACAGTTTGACCTTAATGAGCAAATTTATAATTTAATGCAAACTTGCTCAGTATTTTCTGACATCAGAAAATATAAATTACTGATAAAAAAAGAAGAATTATGACACATGCATTGCTGAGCAACTTATAATAAAGTGATGATGTCTAGATAAGAGATGGCCAATTTGTGAGAAAATTATAAAGCCAGTTTCGATACTATTTGAACCTACTTGTATATTATAGAATAATGCCTAAGTGTTACTAAAAACATCATTGAGTAATCTATATTTTAAATGCTATTAAAGATATGAAAATGAGCTGTGTACCAGCAGCCTCTGATTTGTATACCAGAACTGGTATGCATACCATAGATTGAATATCATTGTACAAATATATGAGTTAGTGTATACATTGAAAATAACTTGCTGATTTTTTAAAGGCTTTTGTTACAATCTAAGAATAGCTAAGCATAAGTGATTTAGAAGCATTAAGCTTCTGACAGTCATAGAAATTGAATGTTTCTATCTTTTTACATCAATGATCTCTAAAACAAAATTAAACCATTGGAAAATATCTTAAGAAATCACAAGATAAAATCCACATTCCCTGTATTAATTAAGCTTACATCAAATCTGAAGATAGTCATAGTTATACATATGAAATTGAGTGTTGCCTCTCAGTATTTTCATGTTGAGAATATACTTTTACATTTGCGGATTATGTTAGGTCTTGCCATTTTTGGTTATCCATACTTTAGCTGTCCCATAAGACTCTTGTAGATTTAAGCTGGCTTTCATTGTCTTAGGAAATCCGACTTAATACCCACTTGACTTGAAGTAAGTTGACAGTTGACAATCTGGTGGAAACAAATGTAATTTTCACTATATTTTAAACAAAAATATATTTTCTATTTCAAAATCCATTTCAGTCATAACTAAATTTACTAATATTAATTGAATCCTATATTTCTTAGATGGCTACTTTATTTTTGGAAGATTATTTTTTATTACAGAGTAGAATTTTTTCAGTTGATGAACATTAATTATGACTTAATCAAAATTAATTTTTGATGACAAAATATTTACAATATTAACGATTCAAAAATCCCATTTTATATACAAAAGTAATTTGTATTTTTTACAATTAATTTTTAGTCATATCTGTCATATCTGGTCAAGCCTCTTTGAATATTATCATTAATAAATATATTTGTGTGTGTGTGTGTGTGTGTGTGTGTGTGTGTGTGTGTGTGTGTGTGTGTGTGTGTGTGTGTGTGTGTGTGATGGCATTTATTGTGTAATAGTTACTGTCATCAGAAATAGACACAGTGACTTGCAGTCAAGTCCTGGATGAAGTTGTTTGTATTACACATAGCACTTATCCCATTGGGAAAATTATAAATCCAACTATTCTCCCTCCAGCTAAATAGTAGGGCGGACTGCTCTTTTTGATGTTGGTATGGCAACTGGTCTGGGAGAAGGAAAATTCTGAATTCAAACCTGTTAAACTATGCTTAAAAATTAACCTTGTATCATATGCTCATGTGGAGGAGTTGGTAGATATATATATATATATAAAGAAGTTTGTTGCCATTGTCACAATTTCTAATGCTTTAATGTTTTTTTACTTAGTTGAACTACAGATAAATTATTCCATTTCATTCAAATATATTTTGGGATCATGTATACAATGTATGAAAGTCATATCTGATCCAAGCTTTCTGGATATTGGCTATTATTAATATCATATATATATATATATATAGAGAGAGAGAGAGCCTGGGAATCTAATTTACTTTAGAGAGTGAAAGCTTTGATATTAAACTCACACTGAAAACTTCTACATTAAACCATTGAGCTGGAGTTCCTTAAGACTTCAGTCTCATTTTAGCAATTCTTACATTGACACTAATGCCAATCTATATAACCTTTTTCCCTGTCCCTTGGACAAGTGGCATAAGGAGGAAAGATTTGCTGCATGGGCAACTGACTGACTTCCATATTGTCTTACTCAGGTGTTTACCCTGAAAGAGGACACTCCATTGTCTATTCAAACTCAGACTAAAGTGAGACTTTCAAGGTGCAGATCTATAGTTTTGTGACAACATTATCAAATAGGGATCCTTACAATCAAGGATCCACTTCACTATTCTACAAACATTTTAATGCAGTTTTCTATTAGTTATTGGTGAAACAGAAAAGAAACTTTCTTAAATTTAGTATTTAAATAAGTAAAAAATTATAAACAGAAATATTAAATTTATCTTCATTTTTAGGATAAATTTAACAAGATCTAACCCTTTCTACCTTTGATAATGGATACCTTATTGTATTTATCAATTACTTGTTTCATCTCATTTTTTCTTTTTTGCATTTGTTTGCACTATTCTAACAAGTTGACAATTACATCATGAGGCATAAATCAAAGAATTTCCACTGATGAATGTGATGAATTAGAAATTGTTATAACTAATTGATAAAAACAAAAGTTTTACACTCTGTTAACATTTAATGAATGTACTAGTCCTCCTTCTTCACTAGACAGACTAATGATTACATGAGTGATAGAAGCTGTCTTTATTTTCACATTGAAGCAATTTAAAAGTTGTTGCTTGCCTGACAGTAATGAGTTTTAGGATTAATTAACTCACTGGACCTTAAATCATTTGAAAATGTCAAGTTGTTTGTAGAGATTCATTAAAAGGCCCTGAGTTTTTTATTATTCATTTTAAATATCTTGCATGTTTTTTAATCAAGGATGATTTTTTTTTCTTTGTGTTTTGAAGGTAATTTTTAACTGGCAACACTTTTATTAAAATAGTCATAGTTGAGCCAATTTTATACATAAATGTTGCAAAGGAATTTTCTTCCCAAGAAGAAAAGATGTAATTGCTTTTCTAATAGTTTTTTTTTTCCTAAGATTTAAAAAGAAAATTTATTTACTAAAAGTTGATAAGACATTAAAAATCACAAGTTTACCCATGCAGTTATTTTTTGACGGTATTATTTAAATGATTTTACAATTGCATTTTACTTGTAAATATTGAAAACTTTTTTGTTTTACTTTTTTTTGTTTATCATGTTCAAAACTTCCTGAATATTAAAGACAAATTATAGCATTGTATTTATCAAATTTGAAATAACAGAAAATCATGTGCATAAATATATATATAATATTTAGTATGTACATGTTAGATCAGTGGTTCTCAACTGATTTTGGGCCAAACCCACTTTGGTATTTCTTAAATTCTGATACCCCCTCAGTAATGTTTAATTCTTACATATTCAAATTTTTACAACAAGTCACGTGAAGGAAGCTTTTAAGGCCATAAACCCCATCAAAATATTGGCATTATTTTTAAAAAAATCAAGATTTTCATTTACTAAAAGTTAATAAAAAATTGAAACTCGCTTATTTTTAGACTAGTTTACCAATGGTGTCACTATTTTGACAATATTTTAATCATTTTGCAATTGCATTCTACTTATAAAATTTCAGAAACTTTGTTGTTTTGCATTTTATTGTTTGGGCTCAAGACCTTTGGTTTTGATTTCTTTGTTTAATAACATATCGACTTTCGTTGGTTATTTAATGCCAAAGTCATCCTTGTAGGACTTTAGTTGTACTAAATATTCAACCCATAGCTGGGTAAGACTTTTGGGATATTACAGATGAATTATGTCATTTTATGACAAAGTTTAAATTACACAAATTTCTATTTTGACTTTTCACCAAAACATTTCATGTTCATCATTGAGTAATAATAATGTAGTTTTATTTATCAAAGTTTAACATTAGATCAAGTAACATAACATAAATTTCTATATATGTTATCATTGTAAAAGACAACTACATAGAGATAGGCAATTCAGAGAAAATTATGTTAAAAAATGTTACATATATATAAGCAAGGTCTACCTACCTCCTTTTCAGTTGTCATATTACTTTAAGTTTCATATAGTTATGAAAAAGTACCAATCATCAGATATGGTTAGCTGAACTTGATTATTTTAGGGTTTTTTTTTTTTACTTAGGTCTGCTGGTGTTGGAATTATCAACTAAAATAGTCCTGAATGTATATATATTAGGTTTGGTGAAGCAAATCACTGAACTACCTCCTAGATTCCTGTGCGACGGCATGTCACGTGACTGGCCTGGGGACGCCATATATATTTGGCGCCCAATTTCTATTCTCTCTCTTTTCCAGCTAATAAAGCTTGTGTGCATATGTGCATATCTTTCTTATACCTCAGATTCTTGCCTGTCCTTACTGTATACTAACAATATGAGTCGTCCTACTCTCCAAACTTTAACAGCTGGACGGCAGTGAGCACTTGTTCTAAATTTTTTGAATTAAAAAAACAAACTTATTCACTATTTGACCACACACACACACACACACACACACACACACACACACACACACACACACACACACGCACAGTGTTTTATGTATGTGGATTATTTTGTATATTGAATTATACTTTATTTCATTTCTGATCCAGTAGACTATTTGCAGAGTATGGGATTGTAACCGCACTATATCATTTATTGTGCTGCAGTTTCCACAGCAAATAGATTTCTATAGGAAGAGTTACTAGCCTCATATCTCCTGTCAGAGTTTTTTCCTACTCCTCGATTTGTTTACCTACAAGGCTAGAGATCCCAGTCTGCCCTAATATTTATCTATAGTTGAGGGGAATTTTCCCAAGTACATTAGGGTGAAGTAAAATCTAAACAACCTCCGGTGCAGATTTGAACTCAGCTCATCAAATCAATTTCCTATGATGATAACTGTTATACCCCCCCCACACCTATTTTTTAGTTTTTAACGTAAAAATGTATTCTTATTTTTATATGCTATCTTTATGTCTTCAGTAATATTTAGATTTTTAAGAAGTAAACAAAAATAAGAACAGTACTTGTTTATTTATATTTTGCAATCAAATAATGCAAAGCAAAATATTCTTTCTGATTATTTATGATAAAAATATATCTGGTCACTTAAGTTTAGTGAAAAACAAGTTACAACCTTCAAAAGGAAATTTGTAAATTACTGTATTTGTATAGAAGTCAAGGTTGACCCTTGATTTAAAGTCACGAACTCATTAATTTTTAAGGCTAACAGTTGCTGCTTGTCCTTCCCATTAGGTTAGTATTTCTACCATGGTTACTCGTGTATAAGTCGACCCCTGATTTAAAGTCACGAAACCATTAATTTTTTAAGCTAACAATTACTCCTAGTCCTTCCTATTATGTCTGAATTTCAACCTTACAAAATTATTACTTATTTATAAGTCAACCCTTACTTTTTTACCTAAAAATTAGGTCTTCAAAATTCTATCTCTACACAAAGTCTTTTTTCTTTATTCAGCTTGAATATGCTAAAAATAAAATCACCCAGAGATGCTTTAAAATAAGTCTAAAAGTACATTTTAACCTGGGCAACATCAAGTAATTTTCTGAGAGTCTTTATGGATTTTTTTGTTACTTATGAATTCTGTTTGAAGTATGTCAGATACCATCTCTCAGGGCATCTGCATCTTTTATCAAGTCTCTAAATTAATATCAGTTCATTGCCTACAAAAAACAAATAAAAAAAACTAAGTAAAATAGATAAGTAGTTAGTGCATAAATTCTGGATTGGTAGATTCCTCATCTGTTATATTTTTTCCACACCATCAACACAGACTGAAGGCAATAAGCAATCTACAGAACAAAATTGTTTCAATGTCCTTATAGAAAATAAACAAACATATTTTTTCATTTTCATACATATGTGTGTAGTATATTTATGTGATCAATTGTATACTTGAGTATATATAATGTATATAGGTATATATGGAATTATACACATATATTTTATGGTCTGCTTATTTCCGACTATCATCACTGATTAATGTTCAAACTCCAGTAAAAGCCTAGAATTAGAATGCTGATTTTAAAGGTATATGAGTAGACGTATCTATTAGAAAAATTGGCAGAATAAAATCTTCTATTTTTCTCCATTTAACCCTGTACTAGTCTGAATTAAGCTTATTATGTATTTATTTATAAAGAAGGTTTGTGGCATATATATATATATATATGTATATATATATATATATATATATATATATATATATATATATATATATATATATATGGCATGTGTCATAAATATTTGAACAAACATTTTGTTTCTTAGTTTTAAGAGTTAAATCAAATATTATATAATCAGAACTAAATTTTATTGCAGTTAATATAATTAGGTATGCATTTAGTTTTTGTTTTGTGATCCTGAAAGCTAAATTTTGGGAACATATTTTTTAATAGAATTCAATTGTTAAATGAAAAGAAACACGTTTCTTTTTTAATTGTTCTAAAATCTTGTTCAGATTCAATCAAGAAGATTGAAAAGTCTCAATCACATTGCGACTTGGAAGAATTGCCAAACTTGTTAGTTAATTTGGATATCTACCATGAACTACACAAAGTATTTAATGGATCCTGTAAATTTTGGTGATAAAAAACATTTTTTACTTGTTCAAATACTTAATAGAAGCACTTTATTTAAAGTATTGTGCATAATTATTTGAACAAGCACAAAATCTGTTGATAGCATTAATTCCCTGATACGTATGTGTGTGTGTTTGTGTGAGTATGTGTGTATGTATATATATATATATATATATATATATATATATATATAATCATCTGTTCGAGATCAGTATAATAAGGGTCTTTCAATTTACTCAATTTTCTTGTCAGTTTGTTTATCCATTTGCCTATTTGTCAATGTTGAAGGGTGATAGAAAGAAAGAAAGAAAAAAAAAAGATTACATTTGTAGGAAGTGACTGGAGAAGATTTTTGGCAGAGATTTACCAGATAGTTTTCTACCCTTTCATTGAATGTAACATCTGGTTTCCAGACAGATTTGCTTTGTGTTTTCAATGCAGCTTGGTTGGATAACCTATATAAAATGATTAAATCTGATAAATCAGTTACAGGGGAAAGTAGAAAACAGATTCTTTTTGAAAATCTAACAAATCTTATTTTTGTACTATAAAATATTCTAGAATTGTTTATTGAATAAAGAGATTTTGTTTGACAATAGAGGTGTTAATTTATTTACACACACACACACACACACACACACACACACACACACACACACACACACACACACACAGAGTGTGATGAGTAGGATTTATTAAATAAATTCATCTAGACTTTGTTTCCCGATTATGGCACTGTGCTGCATCTGATGGTGAGGCTTCAGTTCTGAACATCTGGGGAGTGTGGAGTACTCCTTCATTATTATTCCCAAGTTCAATCTAACCCAGAGTGGCAGTAACTGTCTGGGTCTCATCTATCGGTCAAATAGATCAGTTTAAAAATTATTTGTATTTAATAGGGCTGTGTTCAAAAAAAGCCCCCTCTTAAACAAGTATACAAAAAAAAATGTACATTTTGAATGTTTAGTGAGTGCAATTCACTAACCTCTAGGCATAAAATAATCCGAGATAGTTTGGCATAGCATTAAAATCAGTCACTCATATTACTCAGTGCAAAAAACCTTTATACAATAGTTACTTGTTAAAGTATTTAAAGTGTATTGCTTTAGTAGAAATCTCACTATGATGTACTGTTTTTGCTGGGTTATAGTCTCATGCATACAAATATAATGAAAATTTTTAGTAACATAAATAGATGAATTTGCTGCAGAAATGCATTCGACATGATTTACAATAGAAAAATTTTAGTATTCAAACATTACCACTTGAGCAGGAAAGTATAGTTATTAAATTTTACTCACATCCTTATCTTTTTTCATTAATTATACAAATGATTTTGGAGAGGATTTAACTTCGTTGATATATAAGGAATTATTAATATTTGACTAATTTATCTTTTCATCTTATTTTTGTTGTTTTTTTTTAAAATCATAAAACCCAAAAAGAAGAATATAATTAGATTTATACCTGTGAGAAGAAAAGAGTGAGAAAATATATTTTCACACAAATCTAGAACATTTCTAGGTCAAAAGTGCCAAATTTTTGATTCTCTAAACTTCATGTAAAAAATAATAAAATTAGCCAAAATAACTGTCAGCATAGGCAAGATTTTGAGTTCATAATATTGAATTATGTTTTTGTGAAGACTTATAAATAATAAATATCATTGAGAGGTTAACATTTATGGGCTTCATAGTGACCAGTCCTTGTACATCAACTCAACAAGATTTTTAAAATATTTTACAGTTCAACAAATGATAAAGATTTGGTTTAGCTAAACTGATCGATGCAAAGAAAGAGTCCAGTTTAGCATATAGTTATATTGTAGATTGAATGAACCCTTCATTGAAAAATGTTTTTAAAGTTTTAGAATTTTCAAATCTAATATGTTAAAAACATGCTTCAAGATTCCATTCATAACCACAGAAAATTTGATGACATTATTCTAGCTCTTGACTTATGTGATGAGAAACAAAAGAAAAAGAGATTTGGTGAATTTAATTATAAGTTACAATATGTGATCAAAATGTATCAAAACTGAAGTTTTAATTTTAAAAGAATTAAAATTTAAATAAAGATGTTTTTTACAACTGAGCAACTTTGATGATAAAGGGATGATGTCTAAACAAGTCAGTGCTAATTAAAAAAAAAAACCAAAACTTTTTGAACATCAGTTCATGGTGAAACACATAATTGTGTGAGTGTAGTATCTTCCATACTTATCAGACCTACTTTTATGAGACCTTTTCTTGTTTTCTAAATTGAAAATTAATATCAAGAATAAGATTTGAGGATATAAAAAAAAATCATATTGAAACAAAAATTACTGTTTATAATATATTAAAAGAGTTGCTTTAAGGGAAAACTTACTGGAATACTAAATAAGTTGATTATCACAAGAGGACTATTTAAAAAAATGTTTCATTCATTGTTCATTTTTAATTTAGTAAATACAAATTGAGTTTTGATACTTTTAAACACACCTTCATATCCAAACTGGATGAAATATTTTCTCAATGTCTATTTGTATGAATAAAAAAAAATTATGCATTAAAATGAATTCTGAATATTTTTGCATACATCTTAGAGTTTTGTATCATTAATTAAAATTTTTTTTACTTGGTTTAAAGATTCTCATTAATTAGGAAAAACAATTCACTTGTTTATCTTAAGTGAGTATAGATCAATGGGTACTTGATATTTACTTAAAAAGAATAGCTATTCTTCCAGGTATTCAGTTATGTACTTTTATACATTTACCCAACCCCTCTGCCATGGGCAAGATACAACCCAAAGTAAATTTTTAAGTGGAGTACAGTTGGTTTGAATTTAAAGTTTTACCTTCTTTTAATCAACTTACCTAAGACTAAAGAACCTAGTCTGCTGTACTATTTACCCGTAGCAGAAGGGTGGGAGATGTGATGGATTCATATCTTTCCCAAAGGGCATTAGCATAAAGTGAAACACAAATAGCCTTGTCCAGGATTTGAACTCAAGACACTGATTCCATTTTCCCTGATAATGATAACCATTACAATTAGTGCACCCATTATATATATATATATATATATATATATATATAGTATAGTTGGTGACTGTAGTTGAGGGCAACCAGAAAGCTCCCTTTTCAATAGATACTACACAGAGGTGTAGGGGAGGGAGCTACTCCTTTCCCTGGATTGCTCCACTTTACCCTCGATACACACCTTATATTGCTGAGTGGTAAGCAAGGAGGTATCAAGTACCATTTTTAAAGTCTTTGGTATGACACGACCTGGGATTGAACCAAGATCTTCCGGATCATTGGCGAACACTCTACCCACTGGGCCAATGAGTGAAAATAACAGAAGAATCAATTATATATTATTGATTGTCCTCTACTCAGTATATAATTCACATTATAATCAGATAAATTTACTTAATGAGAGTTAAATGGGTATGGGTATTGTATTTATAAAGCTTATGAATCTCAGATAGTACAACCGTTGGTCGTGTTATCTTTGGATTGATTACCTGTATTGGTATGCTTGGTGGTTGGGAAGCTATTGAGTAAAGTTCCCACTCTTCAAGGACTAATATTAGCATTAGTATATCTGTGATATACTAATACTGAATAAAACGGAAAGACAAACGTGTTCTATGGTAAAATTATACACAAGAACAAGCATTATATAAAAGGAGCTCACAATAGAAAAAGACTTAACTTGTACAACGTCTTTACATTTTAAAGAACAGTCAAAAAGAGAGCTTTAGGTGTTTTTGAGACCGTCTCATGACCTCTCTTTAGGGTCCCTAACGTACATGCCACTTCAATAGAGATATTTATTACATCCCTACATCTAGATCTGAAACGGGTTTACAAGATCATTAAAATTAGAATTAGATCCCTCGGGCTGCGATTTAAGTGTAATATCTGTTCCTCTTCTTTATTCATGTCCTTTTCTTAGGACGAGACGCTGCTAGAATTAAGATGAACTTGTAGAGAAGAGAAAAATTTCGCATTTTTTTTTTGTTTTTAGAAATAGGTTTTTATTTGCAGCATGGAATATTGGGTTTGCTTTTGGTGCTGCAAGACTCGTGGAGATTAAGCTTGTTAGTATTGAGGCGAATTGGTGTTATGAGATGTTGAGAAGGCAGCGTGTATCGTTGGACGTGTGAGGGATTGTGTTTTTTTGCATTTTTGACGAAAGACATGTTGCAGTTGCTGGAATTGAACTTTGGATGTCACCGTGAGTTTCGTGTCTGGCATTTGGGGAGAGTAGGCGTTATCTCCGTGCGTGTCGAGAGCGGGATTACGCTCAGATCGACATAGCCAATTTTGGGGTGACATAAAGTTGCACCTGTGCGAGGCAAGTTGAATGCATCTAATTTATATTCAACTGGGATTCCTCGTAAGGAATCCATAAATTAGATGGATTCCCTCGTACGTCCATGTTGCTGCTGCTGGTATATTAAAGCCGCAGTGACATGTCTGCACTGGGCGGCGTTGTCCAGCTAAAAAGCATCGCTATTGAAGAACGGCCAGTGGGACGTCTGCACTGGTCGGCATTCTCCAGCCAAAGAGAGTGTGTTTGGCAGCTCACCAGATTTGGTGGCCGGAAATGAAGGTTCGGGGTGAATAGGATAAGTCATCCTGATTGGGTGAAATTAAGTGTCGAATTAAATTGCGCGCCAAACCAAAATACGAAATTTTCCTCTTCTCTACAAACTTGGCCCAGTTTATTTCAATCTTACAGCAGTACCTTCCCCATAGCATTAAGGAAGGAGACGCTAGAAGAGCTCGGTGGGTAGGAGCTATTTTTAGCCTCCCGTGCACACGCCTGGGGATTCCTAGTTAAATTATGTGTCACACATTGTACTTGAAGAGATGTGGTTAAATAAAAACTCATTTCTAATTAATCAAATATCCTTTACAAGCCTACATGTAAAATTTCAGAACAAATGAGATGGTAATTTCTTGGTTTCTACACGCACGCGTGGATTATCTTCTTTTTTTTTTTTTTGTCATAAACCGTTTAAGTAGATTTCTGTGATATTTTTTGTGATAGAAAGTTTATATGATCCATCTTTATCTGATAAATTTCAAAATGTCAACAGCTCTTGTTCTTAATAATCGCCGTGGACTTGACCTGGCTTAAAATAAAAACAAGTTTATCTCTAACGCTTACTCAGCTGGAAAATAAAGACCGTAGAAGTATCTTCTGAACTTCTCGTTTGAGAGGAGAGAGAAAAAAAAAAGTATTGTGTCACAGAAATGGATTTTTTTACTCGTTGAATGAAAACTTTCTAAAATTTTGGTGAGTTTTAAAGAAAAAGGAATTTACGAACTACAATAACTATATGCTGGATCCTTCAATTGTAGAGTAAGTTACTCGGAACTACAAATTCTCTGGTTCGAACCAATTTAATTTCAAGACTGACCACATTTATATTGGTAAAACAAAATACCCTCCCCACCACCCCGACTTTTTTATGGTTAGGATTTTTAAATGAATTAAGAGAATGTACAAAAGACGATAATAATTTCAAGTATTGCAAAAAAAAAAACAAAAAAAAAACAAAAACAAAAAAAAAACCGTTATTCTAGACGAATGCATTTTTTGTTTTTATAGCTGTGTCACTCCCACTTGTTCAGTTTCTCTGACACGACAACAAACATTTTTAAATTTAATCTTGGCATCTAGACTACATTGTTATTGTCGTTAAAATTACTAAAGATAGTAACATTATTACGGACTGAACTTGAAGATTTAGTTTTTAAACGTGGCCCAGGTTTAATTTTTCTTCAGAACGGCATGTAAAAACAAAAACCGCATTTTAAAAATTTAATTCCTTCACATATTTAAGTGTTATATATATATATATATATATATATATATATATATATATATATATATATATATAAACATTACAAAAATAATTGTCGAATTAATAGTAAAATAAAAAAAAAACAAAAAACGGATTAATTCTTGAAGTTTTAACTCCTACAAAAAATATTAAAATATAAAAGACTTATGTTTTACAAAGTTGTCGAAAATTCCAGAAAATAAAGTTGAATTTTGTTCAAAGCCTAAAGTTTAAATTCCATACATCAGTCAGTAGTACACTCAGGTTTCTTAAAAGTTAAGTTTGGTAATTAATACTTAAACATTTTTGTTTCGAAACAAAATAGAAAAAAAAAAAAAAAAAATGGAAATGATAGTTGTGGACACTTGTCAGTTCTAAGTGTAGAGCGTTTATTAATCGAATCTTTTCTCTACGATTTGTTGTGACATTCACTTGTTTTGCATCACCATCGACAATATCCAGCATGTTGCGTTAAGCTTTTTTTTGTTTTTCTTTGTAATTCATCAACCATCAGATATATTCGTTCAAAATAGAAACAAACAAAAACACAAGGACAGATTTGAATGTGTTTAGTTTATACAATAAAAACTAGGCAGGAAAAGCCAACTAGTTTGTTTTTTGTGATGCAGAAGACTTAAATAAAAGACATAAAAAAAGAAAGACATTGTGACGCTGTCTGCTGGGCTGATCAGACTTGAATAAATTCCGGATCCATCACATTTATGTACATTGCGACTTTTCATCAACTGATTTTTTGCCCCCCCCTGTAGTAATTTACTAAGCTTTTGGCTTAGATGTGGCGCAAGGCCATATGAATGGAGCACCCAATGTGACTCTAAGTCACTCGTGTAGGTTTGCAAATCTAGTTTTGCTAACCATTACACCACCCGAGGTGCCCCCCACCTGTAGAGATTGAAATCTGTTAAAAATGAATAAAAAAAAGTAGCGGTCGCGCCGAAATATGTACAACGACACACAAGAAACGAAGTGCACGTGGAGGGCTGGCAAAGTGTCTTCTTGAAACCTTTGATCTTCTTCCTGCATATTATTGTTCAATGTATTTACAACTCAAGGGATTATCTATCATCTACTGAAGATTACACAACCAATCATGGAAGAAGAAAGAGAAGTTCGACTCGAGAAAATTATGCAGGTCAATTATTATCGCTTTTTACTTTTGATAACACTTTAACTTTGTTTTTCTTTTCTTTATCTTGGCAAAATAAGTTAAGTAGTTAAATTCGGTTACTGTACATAGATTACAATGAGTTATTGATTCCTGCAAGTTTTGATTGGGGAAAAGAATACATGATTAAACTTGTTACTTAAAAAAAAAAAAATCAGGAATTGTTGTAAGATTCATTAAAATAGTTTTCCTTCCGGCTTCTTTATTGGTGGAGAAGGGAATTACCGAAAAACCTGTCTTAATTTAAAATCTATGCTTTTTTTTTTTTTTTTTTTTTTTTTTTTGTAAAGTGAATCTTAAATTTTAATTGATTCTAATTTAAATTTCAATAATTAAATCTAGTTTTTTTCTTTCATCTTTATGCAGAAATTTCACTCTAACTTATCCAATTTATTGGCTCTTTCCTTTTCAGAGGGCGGGGGGAGAATATGCAATTAAAAAAAAATGAAATAATATAATTAAAGGAAGAGACATGATATTGCAAATAAAAAAACAAACAAACCCTGTTTCATCATGGCATTACTCTGCAAAAAAAAAAAGGTTAAAAAACTTTCAATTATACAAGTCATTCATAAAGTCAATAACTGAGTCAATCAGCTATTTTCAAGAAAAGATAGACAAATTTTATACAATATGCAAGATTTTTATTTTCTTTACAGCAAAAGAGACGAGGATTTTGATTTATTTTTCATTGATTGACGAATTCTTGATCTAACGCAAGAATGCCTGATATCTATTACTCTTTTAACGCGCAAAGATGCAATTTGATGTCGTGCCGCACAGAGTGTCGGTTATTGAAATTATTTGTATCACCGAAAACTTTTATGGCTGATTTTTTTTTTTTTTTTTTTTTTTTTTTTTCTGGTAAATTTTTACCCTTTTAATCCATCGGAATTTTTGCGAAAACTAAAAATCAGATTCTACTTTCTTTCTTTTTTTTTTTTTTTTTTTTTTTTTTTTTTTTTTGACGAATACAGCAAGCATTACTGACGACCAGAGATATTTTTTTCAGGCTGTTAACATGTATTTGCCAAAAATTTTTTTAAATAATCAAGTTATGTCATAAAATTAGTTTCTGGCATGACATCTCTTGTATTTCTGGCGGGAAGACATGAGACATTCATTTAAGAAAACAAAATTACCCCATTTATTTATTTATTTATTTTTAACCAAATAATCTGTCAAGACTGGGCTTCCAGAATAACCATTATTTTATATTTAGATAGAGAGAAGGGAGTTTTAGAATTTATTTTCTTGTCATTCGAAACCCCTCGAAAAACTAAACCGTAACACCCTAAAGTAAAATTAAAGTTTAGTCAGGCTTTTTGGTTGTATTGTGATTAAAATCTCATAGACTGCAACTTTTATCAACCAAATGTGTTATATATAACAAGAATTTAATTTCATTCAGTCGCTCGAAAGAAGATTGAATAGTTTATTTTGCCTGATTTTCCGTTGAAGGCTAAACTTGAAATTTATAACTAGCAATTATTACTTTCCTTTGAATTGTCACTTCATGTCTCGATTTTGATTGTAATTGTTGGCTTTATGCTTCTCACTGGGTACTCTTTCTTCCAGATTAGGCTACAATCCTCAGAAATGTCTATATAACTGTAAATGTTTGTCAACATTACAACTTAAAAGAAAGTTGTCATTTACTGAGTTTAATTTGGCACAAGGTCAGAAGTATGGAACACAAGATTCGAACTCGGTCGTAATGGTCTGTTAGTTTAGCTCGTTAACCATTACAGCTCAAACAGAAATACAGAAGAAAATATAGAAAATAAAGTCCTGTGATAGGATATTAAAAAATCTTTCCCCGTACAACTATTAAATATTGCAGTCTTATGGAAATCTATATTGTCAGGGTAAACATTCGCCTGACAGATAACATTGACTTTGCATAGAAGGTCCCGGAGATAGTCTTTGAGCTATTTCTAGGGAGATGAAAGGTGGAGTCTTATGTTGTGTTGATCAGGTTCCATGTATAACATTATAAAGGATTTTGGGGGGAAGGGTTAATCATATTGCATTTATTGAATTAAGGAGATTTGGGAAATGTATAAAATTTGTTGGATGTAAATAATGTTGTTGAAAGCATTAAACTGGAGGTCATGAAATTTAAGGCCTGGGGGATTTGATGAAACTTTTTGTTTTTAAAAATCTGTGTGCTACCATGAAGAGAATCGAAAATTCTCCCCTTTTTTTTAATGTTTTTTAAAATTTTATATTTGTATTTAGTTATTAAAATCTCATCATGTTTTAGATGATGATAACTGTAAATGTTTTAAGTGTATTCCAGCGCCAAGAGACTTAGAAGCTTATATTTAATTTGTGTGTATGTGTATAAGTTTAGTCGTTAAAAGTCATGCTAAGAGAGGTAAATTATTGATTTTAAAGTCTTTCTCCTTACAATCTTGTAAAAACAGTTTATATCAAAATAATTCTATTAAAAGGTGTGAATTGTGGGTCCATTTTTTTTTTTTTTTTTTTTTTTTTTTTTGTTATCGGATGTCAACATATAAATGAAATTGTTTATAAAGATGCATAAGGTATAGCAGAATTATTTTATATCATTTTGACATAAATTATCATCGAGCAGTTTATATAAGTTTTATTTACTCAAAACGCCACTCTCTCTTAATAGCTTATTAATGTTTACATTTATTGTGGTTTATTTGACATTCTCAAAGAACAGCGTTAAGTAAATAGTTATTCTGATAAATATGATATATGAATATAATCTATTTTACTCTTTTGAGAGATTTTTTTTCACACCAGCGTTAGCTGATGGTCTTTCACTGGAGTTTGAGTGACAGTAATGAGTCGGTCGGTCGACTTGACACTGCCAAGCGATTGGAGGTGGTAATTTACTAACCTTTTTGCTTAGATGTGGCACAAGGCCATATGAAAGGGGCACCCAATGAGACTCGAACTCACTCGTGTAGGTTTGCTAGTCGAGCTTGCTAACCATTACATCACCCGAGGCGCCTTCAAGCGATTGGAGGTGGTAATTTACTAAGCTTTTTGCTTAGATGTGGCACAAGGCCATATGAAAGGGGCACCCAATGAGACTCGAACTCACTCGTGTAGGTTTGCTAGTCGAGCTTGCTAACCATTACACCACCGGAGGCGCCTTCAAGCGATTGGAGGTGGTAATTTACTAACCTTTTTGCTTAGATGTGGCACAAGGCCATATGAAAGGGGCACCCAATGAGACTCGAACTCACTCGTGTAGGTTTGCTAGTCGAGCTTGCTAACCATTACACCACGGAAACTGATTGGTAGCTGGATGTAAAGAGCTGGAATGAAAGGACACATTCGGAGAGGGTGTAGACTATTAAACAACCCTCGTGTCATTGACCTTGTGTCAAGTCCTGTCTGGTGGGAAGCAGAGACAAATATTACGTTCGGAGAGGTGTAGACTATTAAACAACCCTCGTGTCATTGACCTTGTGTCAAGTCCTGTCTGGTGGGAAGCAGAGACAAATATTACGTTCGGAGAGGTGTAGACTATAAACAACCCTCGTGTCATTGACCTTGTGTCAAGTCCTGTCTGGTGGGAAGCAGAGACAAATATTACGTTCGGAGAGGTGTAGACCGTGCGCACCGTTACGGCAGTAGGAGAGAGAGAGACGGGATTTTTTTTTGTTTCGTGACACATTTCAACACAGTCTCCAGGACTCTTCTCGGTATTTTGGTCGATGTTAACAATGTTGTAATCTTGATAGTCTCTGCTTGTCTTCTAATTTTTAAGTCTTCTCGTCCTTTTACTAAACCTTTTGAGGATTGTTCCGAGCGCACATATCACATTTGGTATCACGTCACCTTCATGTCCCATCGTGTGTATGTTTTTTAAAGTTCTCTGGCAAGGTCTTGTGATTTATTTCTCTTCTCACTTTCTTTTATTTTTACTTTGTGGTCCGCTGGTAAAGCAAAGTTCACTATCCGGTAGGTTCTCTCTCTTTAATTTTTTAAATTTTTATGTTGACTATCACTAGGTTTGTTCATTTGGCTGAAATGAGGTGATCTGTTTGTATTTTAAAATCTCAGAGAATTTTATGCATCTCATTCTCTCGGACAGATTCTGGATTTTGCATATACTATTTGTTCACATGCTTATATGTCAATTTCTTGCATAATTCCCAGTGGATCACCTCCCCACCCAGTCCTGTTTAGTAATATACTCTTTTTGTGCTAATTTGCAGCATTCGCCTATGTGATTGATCACTTCCCCTCTATCACTACATAACATACGTTTGCTATTTTGTTGTGTCTTATCTATTTTCGCTTTAACGTAATTGGTCCGTATGGTGTTGTTTTGTGCTTCTATTAGAAGAGATTTAGTTTCTCTCTTAAGGTTTCCTTTTCTTAGCCATGTCCAAGTCTTCTTGTGTAAGATTTCGCTTGTTTGCAGCTTGAAATATCCATACATTTATTTTTCTTTCCATTTTTGTTTTCTAGTTATTGTTTTGTTGATGATTGTGTTCAAATAATTTTAAAAAAGGAAAGAAGCAGATGGTATCTCTCAGAAACTATAACGGATTCAGACGACATAGTAATCCTTGCAAATACACCTGCTCAAGTTGAATCCTTGCTGCATTGTCTGGTGCAGGCAACAGTAGGCATTGGTCTTCACATGAATGCAAACAAAATGGAGTACAAGTTAATGTACCCCAGCAACAATGTCTAATCTATTGAAAGTGATGTTAATATGTGCCTAGCAAAAGTGTGGACTGCTCTTGATAGGCTATTGATCATATGAAAGTCTGATCTGATAAAATAAAATGCGTTTTCTTCTAAGCAGCAGTTGTGTCAGTACTACTGTATGGATGCACTACATAGATGCTGATAAAATGTTTAGAGAAAAAGCTAGATGGGGAAATGCATGAATGCTATGAGCTATAATGAATCCTGAAAACAACATCTCAAAAGACAACAGCTGTACAGCCATTTACCACCCATCTCTAAAACCATCCAAGTAAGACGAACATGGTGGATACTGTGCGAGAAGCAAGGATGAATATATAAGTGACATTCTTCTATGGACCCTTACGCATGGACATGCCAGTGTTGGCCGACCAGCCAGAACTTAATCTCTATCAGGTCTGTGTGGACACAATGTAGTTTGGAAAACCTGCTGGATACGATGGATAATACTGACGGAGGGAGAGAGAATCAGGGAGATCTATGCTGGCAGTGTGACTTGAAGATGATGATATGTTTGCAATTAATAGTTATATGATTAAAGCTTAAAATGCTTTTTATACTTAGGATTTTAATGTAAATAGTTGATGTCATATATGAATAATTTTGGACTGTAATTTAAATTAATTCAAATTACCAACTTATTGTTTTTTTTATTCAAGGGTAAAGTGGAGCAATCCAGCGAAAGGAGTTGCGCCCTTCCCTGCACCTCTGTGTAGTAGCTACTGAAAAGGGAGCCTTCTGGTCACCCTCGACTACAGTTGCCAACTTTACTTACTTTACTTTAGTATCTTGGTTTAGGGTCTCAATGCTAAACTAAGGGCTACAGAGTTGGCCTAACAGCACAGAAAGTAAAATTAGGTAACTAGGTTTAAATTCTACCTGAGGTAGTTTGTTCAGTTTTTACAAATACCCTTGAGAAAAAACATAAATTCCTCTCTTCCAATCAGTCTGGTTAGGGATTAGTCTTTGCTGTTGGTACGATATAATTTAATAAAACCTGTTGGATGTTACTCAGAATTGAAATGAGTAGCACCAAGCAAATCCATTGTCTCAAGAAATGTCATGAAGGGTTCAACATGATATCTTAATGATATATAATGGTACTATTTACCAACCCCTCCGCTCGGGCAGGATATGACACAAGGTCGATTTTTAAGCGGAGTTTAACAGGTTTGAATTCAGAGTTTTCCTTCTCCTAGACTAGTTGCCTCACCAAGGCTGAAGAACCTAGTCCGTCCTACTATTTACCCATAGCTGGAGGGAGAATAAGGGGGTTCATACCTTTCCCAAGGGTATTTGCCCGAAAGTGAACGTAATAGCGTGACTGGAGTACGAACTCGCGTACTACGATTCCGCAGTTCATCGCTTTAACCATTACACCATATATAATGGTGCTTAGTGTAATGATTATAATCAGAGAAAATGGAATCGGTGATCTGAGTTCAATTCCGAGACAAGGCAGTTTGTGTTTCACTTTGTGCTCATGCTTTTTGGAATGGCATGAATCCATCTCATATCTCCCAAGCTATTGGCAAATAGCAGGGCAAGCTAAGTTCTTTAGCTTTGGTTAGGCAATCAATTTAGGAGAAGGAAAACTTTAAATTTAAATATAAGATAAAATTTGAATAAGAAACGGTTGTAGTACAAGGTATTTCATTAACCCCAAAAGTATAACAAAATATATTATATCAAAGAAGCAAGGATGAAAAGGCTTCCTTTAAATCAAGGGCTAGATCTTTGATGGTAACTTGATCTGACTTGTTTAAGTGCTTTGACCTTTACTTGATAGGCCATGAAGACCACCTTAATGTTGATTGTTAATTAGATCCCCCATGGATTTGTTGGGGTTCCTATTGTAACCATGATATTGATGCTTCTATTTTTATAAAGGAATCTTAATTAGCATTTTATTGTTATCTTGACTTACATACAGAAATTTGGTGATTAAAGTATAAAATTATGCAAAATTATTATGTGGAAAATTAAACTGGGCAGAGGGTTATTCTCTGAGAGCATTTTGGGTGTATTGCTGCAATAAAAATTTCATTATGATGTATTGTTTTTGCTGGGTTATGGTTATAAACACACACATACACAAGAATAATTTTAGAATAGACATATAATTCTACTAAGTATTATTCTTTCTTTCTGTTATATTTGAAATTTAGTATAAAGCTTTGTAAGTCAGTTGCTCTAAAAAGTATCCCATTAGAAAATATCACCTGGCATGGCTGTGCCAGGTGGATGAGAAATTAATCAGTTTGGTTCCAGGGACCCACTCCCCAGGCAACAACTGCTCCCTCACCTAAAAGAGCTATGGATTGGATTTATTGTTCAGTGCCTCAGGTGTCCCTGAAAGCGAATACTGATGGGATATAATTTTTGCACCCACTCTTTGGGAGGCTTGCTTCCTGGGGTGCAAACCCACATTAAACTGATTTTGTGTCACATTTTGCTCTTGTGGGAAGCCAAATAAATATATCATTAGAAAACATCTTTTGAGGTATTTGATACTGTATACACTAGGGTAGATGATTCAATTCAAGATTGGCCTGTCAGTGATGCTTAGAATATGCTGACTTGGCAGAGTGAAAGGATAAAACTCCCTCAAAAAAGTATGTCCTGAGTATGACTACATTGTGTCTAATGGTGAGACTTGATTTCTGGAGCTATGAGGAGTGTGGGATCACTTCTTCATTGCCATTATTCCCAGGTCCATTTTGACCTGGATTGGTAGTATTTGTTTGGGTCCCTTTTATAGGCCAAATAGATCTGAGATAATAAATTGTTTACCTGTTTTAAATGATGGAGATGATACTTCCCTTTTTTTTTTTGTTTTGTATATAAGTAGAGACCATAGTTGTTAAACTGATTTTTGGCATAAAATAACCCAACAAGGGTTGTCATATCAACCAACCATCAATTCAAGTGTTAGGAATATTTAGTGAGACGAAAAAGTGGTTTAGCATGGAAGAATTATGGGATTTAACTTAGTTTTAGTTCCATATATTATATGGAATACGATTAAATGTCCTGAAAATGACCCAGTTTAAAGAAATACTGTGGATCTTATTAACTTATTTGAGTGTTACCTGTTATATGATGATGTTTTAATGTTAGAAATACTTTTGTTATTGTGCATCTTAAAAGTTTTATTCATCTTTAGTTATCCATGCTTGCTAAGTAGTACTGGTGAGTTTAATAAATGAACCAAGTTATGCCTTTTCCATATTTTACTGTTTAGAGTAGGGTAAAAGGTAAATGTCATTACATAAATGTGCTGATATGATTGGATAATCATGGCTAGCACTAATTTCCCCTCTCTCCTCCAGATTATATAAGCTTCTCAGAAAAGGAAAGAGGGTAGGACACTTTTAGAAGTGACAGTGAACAGAACTGTGGGCATAACACAATGCATATTTCAGCTGTCCCAAGAGATGCTTGTAAATTTAAGCAGGCTTTCATCATATATGGGTAAAGAAAACTGACTTAATATCCTCTTTATTTTTGAACTGAATTGACAGGTAACAAATATTTGCTGTAAACAAATATATTTTCCCTCAGTATTTTAAGTAAAATGTATGTATTCATCTAACCCCTTTACAATCGGATATTTTCAGTAAAAAGTAATATTTTCTTTAAAATCCAATCATTAAAGTTATTGATTGACCTCAAATCCTATAGTTCTGTAATGTCTATTTTATTTCCTTTTGAAGATTTAAAAAATCAAATTTTGTGTTGCCAGTTATCAATCATGGTATAATTGAAGTGAATTTTGAATGACAAAAATTGACTTTTAAAAAGTCTCAAACCTCCTTTAAGTACACAAAGATTTCAATGGCTAACTTTATGCGATTTTCTTACAATTAAAATTAAAACCTCAAGTGTTTAAATTATTGTACAGCATTTCAGAACTTTTATTTTTGAAAAATCTGGAATAATTGTTACATTTTTGGTATCTACCTTGTTGAAATTAACTACGTAGATGTTATACCATATTATGAATATAGAATATGTATCTGGTTGATTGATTTTAATGGCATGTCAACCAGCCTGGAGTTATTTCATGTCTGAAGGTTAGGTAATCACATTTATTCATGTTTATATTTATATTTTTTGTGTTCTTCTTTCTTAAAAGTTCTTTTGTATACAATCCTATCAAATATGAATAATTTGCAACAGATCTATTTGAGGACTCTAACAGATACTCCCACTCTGGGTCAGAGTAGACCTGGGAGTAATGGTAATGAAGGAGTACTCACACTCTCCAGATCTATTTGACCAATAGATGGGACCCTAACAGATATATTACCACTCTTGGTCAGAGTGGACCTGGGAGTAATGGTAATGAAGGGGTACTCCACACTCCCCCAGATCCCAACAGATACTCCTACTCTGGAGTAATGGTAATGAAGAGGTACTTCACTCTCCTCAGATCTATTTGACCCATTAGACGTCACAAAATCCTTTTAATTTCAAGGGTTTCTACAATTTCTTAAATATTAGTGACTGATTGATTGTGCCGATTAAATAAAGTTAGATGTACTTTGCTTTTGTTAAATAGAAAGAATTTGGTTTTTCTAGGTCTTGAGACAACCTAGTAACTGTATAACAAATATCTGGTCTTGTTGCAACCATTATAAATATCAGACTGCCATGATAAAGTTTGCTATGTATTAAATCGACTTCATTACTTGTTTTCTTTATGATATTTACCAACCCCTCCGCTCGGGCAGGATATGACACAAGGTCAATTTTTACGTGGAGTTTAACAGATTTGAATTCAGAGTTTTCCTTCTCCTAGACTAGTTGCCTCACCAAGGCTGAAGAACCCAGTCTATCCTACTATTTACCCATAGCTGGAGGGAGAATAATTGGATTCATACCTTTCCCAAGGGTATTAGTACTATGTGAAATGCAATCAGTATCGTCCAGGATTTGAACTCGTGTCGCCGTGTTCATTTCCTACGGCGATAACGATTACACCACGGGCACCTTGTTTTCTTTATATCTATTTCACATGGAGTTGAGCATGGTTTGCAATCTGTCATGTTGAACTTTGATAATATCTTCTGTATATCTTGATGGATTCATTTTTAATAGTACTATTTTTTCATTCAAATTGTATTCCTAAAAACCAGGATAATTTCCCAAGATCAGTCATTTTGAAACTAGAGTTCAGTTTTGTCTTTATTTTCATTAGGTCTACCTCAGTTTTTGAAGCTATTAATGTCGTCTACCTACAATAAAATGATGGATATTTGATTGTGGACATTTTGAACAGACATACTGGGATCCACCGGTGACTGCATGAAATTTTGTTTAGTTAAGTATGGAATGTTTTATTCCAAGTTCAACTGTTTTGTGTTAACCCATATAAATATTTTTTAAGTTTCTAAACATAATTCCCATTATCTTCAAAGCCTTCTGGCAGCTCAACACATATTTCATAGTCTAAGGAGGCATTTAAATATGCACTCTTAACATTCATGTAATGAATTAACAAGTCCTACGGGACTGCTATTTGCAATGATAACCTTATGGAAGCCGCATTAGTTGTCAGGGTGAAAGTTTCTCTATAATTTTTGCCATATATTTGTGAGTAGCCCTTGGCCATAAATCAGGCTTTATACTCATAACTTCTGTCACTTTTTATATTAAAAAAACCACCTACTACCAACAATATTTTCATTTCTTGGAGCCTTCTACCATTCAAAAGTATTATTTTCTACTAAGGAATCAAATTCCTTTTGCATCACCAAAATCCAGTTGTCAGAATCCAGAGTTAATGGCCTCAGTATGATTAGTGGGGATTGTACGCATTGTACAACAGTAGTCAACTTCACTAAATTCAAAGTTTTCAACTACAAAATCATCAGGTTTTCTTTGTCAAATTGGGTACCATCTTATTTGCCCCTCCCCTTCAGTGTTGAGGCTCTCTTTCGGTTGTTTGTCATATGTGGTGCTTATATTGTCTGACAATTCTGTATTTTTATCCTATTTTGTTAGTGGGTTATTATAAGAGTCAGTGAATTCTATACACCTAACTCTTAATAGCCGTTGATTCTGGAAAATAAATCAAGTAAGCTGGACTTTGACAAAGATATCTTTTTCATAGTGAGATTCATTTTATTTTGTACATAACAAAAACAAGTCATACCATGCATCTTATTTAAGTTTGATTTTGAACCAGTAAAACTTTCATATACGCTGAAGCTACCAATGCGTCAACCTACAAGTTTTTGGACAGTCTTGACTCAATAAGGAGACATCTTTTTATAGAAAATAAAGTTTGCCACAAACGTACAGTGGTTCCATTTTGATGTGGAGAATAAGGAGCTGACTGTGTTTGATTCTGTTAAGTATAAGTAACCATTGAAAAGGTTCAGAAGTGAACTCTGTTCCGTTGTCTGTCCGTAAACATTTTACATGGCCGTAAGGGGTGATGGCAGCTAGATATTTCATTGTAGCGAGCAATGTGTCGGACTTGTGTTTTAAGAAATATAACATTGTAAGGCCAGAATAATCATCAATAAAATTGAATAGGGCCTGCTAAATCACTGTGTACAAGTGCAAGGATTTTTGTTGCCTTGCGAGCCAAAGTCATATTTCTGTCATTAGACATCTTCCCTTGAATGCATATATCACCATTAAGAGCATAATTTGGTGTCGGTTTGATCTTCATTCCTTTTATTAAGTTGGGTAACCTTTTGATATCAGTTTTGTTACAGTGGCCTAAGATTTTATGCCAAGTGTGTAAGTCATAAGTGGCATTTCTAGCAGAAATAATATTTTTCAGATAATACAAATGTCCTCTCTGTGTTATGTTGAAAACTGCTCCATGAGGGTGAATTAATTGGCAGTTGTTAGGCTTAAAACTTATATATGCACCATTTATTGTAGCCGCTTGTACTGAAAATATATTTTGTTTAAAAGTTGAGGTGTGTGTGTGTGTGTGTGTGTATATATATATATATATATATATATATATATATATATATATAGCATTTTTTAAGATACATCTACACATTTATTCTTTGCTGTTGTGTAGATAAATGCAGGCATTACCTCTTTTCAGCACTATATCATTCGCTCAGCTCCTGACAACTAATTCAACAAAATGGTTCCCTGGTTCAAAATTTTGATCAAAATTAATAAATTTTGATTTATTAGTTATTACATGTTTGGTAGCACCACAGTCGACCAATAGATTACTTTTGTCTGAAACAATATCATATCCTAAAGCAAAGAAATAGGTTTGCCCTTTTGAATAGGTTCTTATATTCTGACAAAAATCTTATTGGTTTTTTCTCTTACAAATGTAACAAATAATATTTATCTTCAGGGGTGGGGGTTATAGTCTTCTTTACTCTACTGAGGTTTCTGGTAATTGTTATAATTTGTTGATTTATAATCATAGTGAGGATGTTTTTCCTTGGCTTAATCATTTTAAATGTGGTCTTCATTTGTAATATATTGTTAGATTCATCTGGGGCGGGGTAATGCATATTCTCTGTTTCTTCATAACTTTTTAAACATAACTTAAGTTCTGAAAAAGGTTTTTTTCTTCTTCTGGGGTTATGACCGGCAAGAGATTTAAAATTAAGAGGCAATCCCTTTAGAACTATGGCGATTAAAAGTTTGTCGTTTATAACTTCCCCTGCTTCTTTCAGAGTGTTAGAAATGTTCTGTCTTTATTATATAGTCTGTAATAGACTCTGATTCCAATCTTCTCAAAGATGTTAGTTCTGTATAGGGGGAAATAACTTTCGGCTTTCTTCTTGACAAATAATATTCCCTTGATATTGTTAAGGCTTTTTTTACCATTGTCTCGAGCATCTCTTATTACTAATGATAGACTTTTATTGTCCAAATACTGAATGAGCTTGGCAAAGATGGTGGAATTCTTTTCTACAAAGTCCATATCATCACTTTAATCTGTTGGTGACAATATATTTTGGTGTAAATGTTGAATTCTAAGATGTTCTAGGAACTTCACTTTCCACAACTCGTATTTGGATTCATTGCCATCAAAAAAAACTTTTGCTGCTCTGGGCTCATAACCTGTTGGAATTTGGGTAGCCATCTTGTTTTTAGTTGTGTGATACAAAAGGTTCGCCTTCTCAGTAACAAGGTTTGAATATGTACTAGTATTTGTCATTGCTTTAGTCATCTCTGATTAGCCAATCTACTGATGGGTAAATTTGTAAATATTTGCTAGCAATTTGTAGATGGCTGGTACACATTACTAGGTCCACTCTCTCCAAACAATCCAAAAGTAATGGTAATGAAGGGGTACTCCCCACTATCCACATCAGTTTTAATCCATAGATAGCATCCTAACAGATACTACCACTCTGGGTCAGGGTAGACCAGGGATCCTAACAGATACTACCACTCTGGGTCAGAGTGGACCAGGGAGTAATGGTAATGAAAGGGTACTCCCCCTACCCACATCAGTTTTAATTTGTAGATGGGATCCTAAAAGATACTACCACTCTGGGTCAGAGTAGACCAGGGAGTAATGGTAATGAACAGGTACTCCACACTCTCTAGAACTGGAGCCTCATCACCAGATGCTGTTTAGTGTCATACCTAGGATACCTCTTTTGGGGGGGTATCTTACCCTTCTGCAGAGGATACAGTCACTGTATTCTAAGTCCTGCCAACATGGTGAGGTTTATCTGGGCTTTACCTTTAGATATGAAGGAAAACAGTATGACATGTTTTGTGCAATGTAAATCAACTGATACTAGATTGTGTGTGTGTGTGTGTGTATATATATATATATATATATATATATATATATATATATATATATATATATATATATATATAAAGAGAGTTAAAAAAAAAGCATCTTTAGCATTTATTTTGAAACTGTATACATCTTTTTAAGAGTTGAATAATTAGATTTTGGGATGAGTATGTGTACATGATTTAATGTATCTGCTTATTTGTTTTACTTATTTTGTGTGTATACATTGTGTTTCCCACAATTTGAAGGAATTTGACCATTTTTTAAAATTCCCTGAACACACAAGATGCTACTCAAAAATTTGGGTAACTTGACCCGGAAAAAATAATTACTTTTCTTCACATCTATTTTAACATCACCCTTTTGGAGGTAGTCCTCTTGGGCATATATACCATGGTCTCTCAAATGTTAATGTCAAAAACCTGTGTGAATTCTCTAAATGTTTAGCTAGTACTTCACACATACATACATTATTATGATTACATTTTATTTATATATATATATATATATATATATATATATATATATATATATATATATATATATAGTTATTGATGAACATTTTTGGACAATCCAATAAAGAAAACTTTATTGAGAATTATACTGTGTGAAACGTGCTTATATGCCTAAGTGTGGAACCTTGATAAAATTGATAAATTTCTTAAGACAGCTGTATTTCTAGAATACACAAAAATCCTTCCTGAGAGATAGTATAAAATGCTTTTATGAAGTTATTAAAATTACTTAACATGGCATATTCTGTTTAATATACTTCTCTTGAGTTAGTAATTGACAGAATGTCATGGCCACTTTTGAACCCATACACTGTCTCTTAAATTGGTCTTCAGAAGAAATGTGATCATTTTATTTTCTTACCTAACAAAACACAACTGAAAATATCAAACCTGTTCATCATCCAGAAATCTCTCAACATTAAAATGACACCCTCCCTGCCAAAAAATTACTAAGACTATACAAACAAAAATGATGCAATTCTCAAGGATCAACTAATATTCTAAATAGATCCTATAGTGGAGAAAGTATGGATATTGAAATTAACTGCATAATTGTAAGAAACATCTATGAAAGAAGACCATCTACAAACATACACGTGAAGCAAAATTGGTCTATTAACTTTTGTCTCACATCTAACAATTTGTTTAAAAACCAAAATATTTACTTATATATAACACAATTTGGCATTAAATAACCCACAAGGGTTGATATACTATTAAACACCAATCAATATCATTCTCTTCTGTAGAAATGTGATAATTTATTTTCTTCAGGAAAATGATAGAATCTTTACAATCATGGAAAAGAGGGATATACTACAATAGTTTCCACTGATCTTTTTGGTTCCCTTCTTAAAGATTGGTATAATCCTGGAATCTTTACCAATCCTGTGAGACTTTTAGCCCCTAGATCAATGGGATCAATTTATGTAGGCAGACAGTTTATAGAATTCGACTGTGCTTCCAGATTTTTACTGGTATCCCTTCTCTTCTGGGAGCTTTACCTTTTATTTGTTGAGTTGTTGTTGTTGATGAAAACTTTAATTTTCCTCTGGTGTTTTATCTAAAGACATTATGACAGGATGTTGTTTCAGTCTGTCAAGTGTTTCATACTCCTGGGACATTGATGGAAGTGATCTTTGAATTTCTCAATGATTTCTTCTTTTTTTCTTGTGTGGACTACCTCTTCATCAGCGGATAGTAACTGGGTGCTACCTCTTATTTTTTGGACGGTCTCATATCATTTTTTTTATACAGGATCCAGCAGAATGATCTGTCAAGTTTAGAATGTAAATAAAAACCAAAAGGCAACACATAGATCCTATTCAAAATTTAATTTTAACAACAATAATTGCCATTTTTCTTTTGTTTTGTATTTGTCATCACTTTGATTTAAATTCACTCCCAGAAGAAGAACTCGGTTATTGTCTCTGGTATTGCTGTGATTTGATGACAAATGCTGTAAGGTCTATCAGAATATTTTCTTTTTAAAGCTGAAAGAGTCTCTCTGAAATTTCCAATCCGCAACAATATGATTTTGCTATCATGAACTGTATCATTTCAACCTACTCTGAACTGCTTGCAAAATAATTGCTG
Source organism: Sepioteuthis lessoniana (assembly GCA_963585895.1). NCBI lineage: Eukaryota > Metazoa > Mollusca > Cephalopoda > Myopsida > Loliginidae > Sepioteuthis > Sepioteuthis lessoniana. The sequence goes on along the minus strand of OY757929.1, from coordinate 4,689,394 downwards.
AATTTTAATGATGAAACAACATTTAAATAAATTTCAATTACAAATGCATGATGTTCACCATTCCTGTAACAATGTTGAGAAACTTGTTTCTCATGTTCTCTAGCCAATAAAGTCAGGGGGAATTTGTTTTCCTTCTCATTCTGTTTCTTTCTCTCAGTCTCTCAAAGGGCCAGGGGAAGTACTCGTAGTGTAGTGACTAATTCTAGTAAATTAGCCACTACATCACATCATGCTATTACAGTCACTTTTGGACTCATATCCTTGGGAAAGGTATGAACCTCCTCATTCTCCTAATTATAGGTTAAATTGTATCACTACTGTTCTTTTACATATAGCTTGGCATTAAATAACCCACAAAAATTTATATGCCATTAAAAACAAAGAAAGAAAAATAACCTACAAAAATCTGCTTTATATGTTCCAGCCAAATGTCACACTGATTTTAGTTCTCTTCTAATAGTTCATTAAAGACTGCCTTCTGTTACTTTGGAGTCTTTATGTATCGAATGACTTGTGCATATTTATGAGAGCTTGAACCTGCACATGTGGCTTGACTTGCATTACAATTGGTTGCTTCCATGAAAGACATATGAAGCAATGTATTCTTTTTTGCTTCATGTAAGCAAAAGTCATCACAATTCTACACCATGATGAAAATTGAAATTGCATAGCTACTACTGATGCTCAAATATAAACTTCCAATCTGCTCACTGTTGAAAGTTTGTGCGCAGTAGCAATTTTAAATCCAGATTCTCATTCTGTTTGAACCAGTATTACTAATTAGGATAAAAATAAGAATGTATCTGATTCTCTGTAAATTTTCTTAATTGGCCTTTTTTCTTACCCAATTTTTTTTTGTATTAAAAACCCCTTTCTGTTTTTAAGATCATTATTAATCTTTCTTATCTTGTCATGGCTGACCAAGATGATATATGAGAGGAGTAAAAGATTAATTCAAAATTTATTTCAATACTTACTTTTATTTATCAAGATCTTCTTTTAAATGACCCAAAATATGGAATCTAACCTAAATTCACTGGAGCAACTGTCATTTTCAGCTGCTGTTCTAATGGCATATAAGAGCCCCTACCCATCCTAAAAATGGCTAAAAAAATATCTCTTGGATTTTCTATGTAAAGTTGATATATTCGATGGTCTGTTTATTCAGACATAGTAGACAACCAGTATATTCACTTGACCTAACTTCATACATACTCTAATATAAGGAATCTTATATGCTATCAAATATGGTATAGCATGTCCCAACATGTCCTGAAATAAAATTTTTAGACAAAATCTTAATAGTTTCTAATATTTTAATGTTAACATTAGAAAATAAATTGAATTTATCTAAGATACATAATTTTATGTTTTTATTTCAAAAGGTAAAAATTACAAACTAGAATAATTATAAAATCATTTTCAGCACCACCAAGACATTAATTTTCATACTTTGCTGTGAGTATCTGATATTCTTTTGTTAACTATGAATAGTAGAATATAGTTATTTGATTCATATTTATTTATTTTTTTTGTAAAGAGAAAAACATTTTTATTTTTTAAAGTTGAACAGTATAAATCTCCAATTCACAGGACTGGGGGGTACTGAGGCATAGCTTGTCTAATCTTGTTTCTTGACTACAAATCATTTGTTTTCCTTGAAGACCTTTTAGACTTTAATCTTGACAACAATTGTCTTTTATATCTATTACCTACACGAAGCAAAATAATAGTTATGATTTGATCCTTTGAATTAAATTCATATCCTTGAAGTACAAGTCATTCTTATGTATTTTATTATTCCTAATGATCTTCGTTAACCTGCTAAATATTGAGTTTGTCTTTTGCACTGATACATCTTTAAAACAGTAAAATTCACCAGTCTTTATAGCACTAAACAGTAAAATTATATATTTATGTACTTGTAAAATCTCTAGTGCTTAGTTATAAGTGTCTATCTCATCATTGGTATCACTATGAAGTAAAGCATTCTATTTATATTGCGTAAGAGGTGAAGACTTGGTTCACTGCTTGTTGTTGTTGCTTAAATTGCTTCATTCTTTCTGAGAGATATAAAAATACAAATTATATGTGAACAAGTCTTTTTGTATTTTCCTATATACACACACACATATAATATCTGTGATAGAGCTATTATATAATAATAAGTAAATATATATTAGTTTTTATACATATTTAATAGCATGGAAGCTTGTCTGCACCCACAGATTTCATGACGTCTTAAAAATGACAATGTTCTTTTGACTGTATTTTTTTATTTTTGTTATTTCTTTAATATCTTTTGTTCTCTGCCTGATGATTGTTATTTATAAGACACCATGAAACCTGTGGTCGCAGACAAGCTTCCATGCTATTAAATGTATATAAAAACTAATATTTATTTACTTATTCTTATATACCCTAGCAGTACCTTTGCCCAGTAAGCTGGGTCTGTAGAACACAAACTGCACCTCTGCAGAGGGATAAGGCTCCCCTCCTCCCTAACGAGTGTTCTGGATATGATACTAAACAATCTAATGGTGAGGTTACAGTGATGCTGGGACTTTGAGGAATTTGGAGCACCCCTTCATTGCCATTGCTCCCAGGTCCACTCTGGCCCAGATTAGTAGCACCTGATTGGGCCCTATCTATGGGTTAAATAGAACTAAACTGCATACTTATACTAAACTGAATTGTTTGAATTAGAACTGTTTGATTAAACTGAATAACTTGAAATAGAAATGTTTTTGACAAACTGTGTACTTACATTTAAACTGCATACTTATGCTAAACTGAATTGTTTGAAATGGAACTGTACTTAGGCTAAACCGAATTGTTTAATGTACAACTGTTTTAACATTTAACAGTGTCAACAAAATCTATACTTATACTAACCTGAATTGTTTGAATTAGAACTGTTTGACTAAACTGAATAGCTTGAAATAGAACTGTTTTTAACATTGAAACTGTACTTATGCTAAACGGAATTGTTTAGTATAGAACAGTTTTGACATTTAACTGTGTGTGTGGAGAAAATCTATACTTATACTAAACTGAATTGTTTGACTAAGCTTGAAATAGAAACGTTTTTTACTAACTGTGTACTCAGGCTAAACTGAATTGTTTGAAATAGAACTGACTGTATAAAGATGGATTTGGCATTAAATAACCTACAAAAGTTGATATGCCCTAAAACCCAACCAACCAACTAGCAGTACCTATGAAAATTCCACTTTCCATAAGTTTTCTTTTTTATTTTGATACATAAATTTAAAGATAAATTTACTAAGAAAACTTTTATTAGATTAAAGTAATACACCTTTTAAATTATATATGCTTTAAAATAAACTTACAAAATAAGTTTTTAGAGAAGTGTTATTTTTATTTTATTTATTTATTTTTTTTTTAGTAATTTCTCATCTTTTCTATTCTTCCTTTATTTTTCTTTCCTTTCTTTTTTTCTCATTCCATTAAAGTAGACAATAAGCATCTGATGTATATCATTATTATTATTTCCTCTCTCTTTCTTTTTCTCCCTGAGATGTAGTATATTTTTTCCGTCTCTTTTTTTTAGTTTCAGTATATTTCCATTTATTGAAAAATGGCTTCTTTAAAATTGGTTGTTTTTCTTATGTGGATTGCATAATATTCATCAGTTTAATCTAAAAATCTGGTCACTAAAAACAATCTTTTCTATGAAATGTTATTTTCTTTGAATAAAAAAAAAGCTTTGTTTTATTAATATTTCATTCATGTTGTTAGTACTTATTAAACCAGAAGTCAGATGTAATATGCCTGATTATTTTGTAAGATTATAATTATTTAATTGATAGAATTGAGTTATTGATAATCAACACAGCAATTACATCAATTGACAAATTAGTCATTTATTGCTTATCGAAAGTGTAAAAAATCAGTCTAAGCTGATGGAATTATAATTTGCTAAATTTATTTCTCTTAATTTATTATTCTTTTTAATAGCATTTTTCTTTCATCTTGGTTTTAGTTGCTTTTTATTACAACTATTCTGATAGTCTAACCATTTAAAGAATTAATAATGGTTGAAGAATCTAATTTAAAAAAAATCACAATGTTGATGCTAATACTCTTATTAGCAATGATATTATCATATACAAAAAAGACTAGTGCAGTTGTTCCTAACTAATTTTGGGCCATACCCACTTTGGTATCTCTAAAATTCTGATTCCCCTCCTGTAATATTTAATTCTTACATATTCAAAATTTTACTGCAATTCATGTGAATTCTTTCAGCTGAATTGGTAGAGTAGTTAGTATAGTTAAACAGATTTCTCTGGGTAAAGGGATGGCAATTTGAGTCTTACCAGAAATTTCTTTATTTCCAAACTTTGCTATTTACTGACAGCTGTAAAATGATAATCTGGATAAAGTTTTTGGCGACTGTAGTCTCCTTTTCAATAGATACTACACCTGGATTGCTCCACTTTACTCTTGATACGTACCTTATATTGCTGAGTGTTAATCAAGGAGGTATCAAGTACCATTTTTAAAGTCTTTGGTATGATGTGACCTGGGATTGAACCTAGGTCTCCTGGACCATTGGTGAACACTTTACCCACTAGACCAATGAGCTGGTGATAATCTGGATAGTTTTTTTTTTATTGTAACTATCCAGATTATTATTAAAATTATTGGTTGAAAACTTAATCTTGACAATGCTTCATCAACTAAATAAAAATCATAATATTGCAACTAACAAATTTTGGCATTACTTCAGCAACTGAAGAAAATTCTTGTAGCTGAGTTGAGCAACTGGTATGGTTAATCAAGTTTCCTGAGATAAAGGGATGTGAATTTGAGTTTCATCAGGAACTTCTAAACTTTGCTGAGAATTTGAATAGTTACAATGAAAAGCAATTAAAAATTAAGATGAAAGTAAAATGCTTGTCAAAAAGTTAATAGTGATTGATAATACTTCAGCTGATTAAAAAGTTCATTATAGTATTTCTTTCACTTGTTAGTATAAAAAGTCAAATGTAAAGCAGTAAAAGATCTTTTAAAGATTTCAGATAAAAATAGATTTTAGTGACTTGGAGTGTTAAATTTATAAGATTTTCTTTGTTCCTCTTTATAGTAAAAGTTTTTATTTTACTGGAAACTTTTTCAATTGTCAAGTTAAATTCATTCTAAATTGAATTGTCTTATGGATTCACAGATTATTGATATAAGATGCCAGAATTATATAAAAAAAAAGTTAATCATTACAACAATGTTATATTGTAATGATACTCCAAACACCAGACATTTATTTTATAGACTTAGAGATGGTGACCCCATAGAATTTATTTTATATTTTGAGCAAAAAACATCAATTAACTCATTTTAAGTATTTTATTTAAATTTTTGAACATGTTAAAAATATGGAAGGAAAGTCTTTTTATTTTCTTTTTTGTGATTAAAAATTGAAATTCCTTATCTGCTTCTAGAATTTGTGGTAACACATTTTGCATGCCCAACACCTGTAATCTTCATTTCTTCCTTTTATCACTTGAGACAGATGTGTAAATACTATTTTAATGATGATAATATTCCCATGGCTTCAGTTAAAAATAAACAAGTATTTAAAAATAAAATGATTTATATTTCAGAGATTATTTTTTTAAGCTTACCTCTCCTTGTAGAGAATTTCAGTGATGAGGTACCCAGTAAGGATTGAGCAAATTGCACTAACAAATAGTTTGCAATATTAACTTGAGATTATCACGGTTGCTTTGATTATTGACATTGTTTGTTCTTTGCTTTACTCTGTTGAAATTTTCTAAGTTTAGCTTAGTCTGGCACAAGGTCACAATACTGAGGTATTAATGAGGACTGAACCTTCCATGCTAGTAAATGACCTATACAACAAATTTGTTAAGCATTTGTACTGTGGTAGATGCTCCAATAGTTATTTTACTAAGTTTGGCACAAAGTTACTATATAACTGATTATTTACATAAAAATGGATTTAGTGTTAAATAACCTACAAAGGTTGATATCCCATAAAACCAAACCAAACCAAAGTTACTATAGTGGTGCACTCAGTGAGGATTGAATTAATAACACTCACAAATTGGTCAGTGAAACATGTTAGTTTAACATTACTTTATGGTGGGAACATCTTTCATTATTGACTAAACTTAGTGTACATTGTACAGGGTCATAGCAGTGGGGCACCCCAGAAGGATTGAGTTCTGTACACTAAGAAATTAGTCATTTGCTTGTCATTAGATTATGATAGGTACTCAAGTTATTTAGCAGAAGGTTATAGTAGTGAGGCACTTGGTGAGGAGAGAACTCCTAAGATATAAGTCTGTAAGATTGACATATTAGACCTTAATGCTTGATATATAACATGATCTGTTTTGCCCTGTTTTCTGGTGCAACCAATTACAACTCTATATTTTTATACTTGAATTAGTTGATAGGTGGATGGGTGTCTACTAGCCTCACCAGTGGAGGAAGACATCAGCTGTGTGTTATTGTAAATGACTGTCCAAAGTATTGTAATTGATTGCCCAACTGATTGCTTCATCATTGATTTGTGTAACTAAAGTACCAAGAATAAACACCTCATTTATTATTATCTTCTTAGGAAATGATTAAAATGTCAACGATGCATCTTTGTAATTTCTTTTTTATATCTGGCATTAGCCATCAAGATCAAACATTAAGTGGTTTTGTTTATGATGCAAAGTCATGTAGACTGAATAGATGTGGATTATATAGTTGTTATGATTTATTTACATGATAAATTACATGCTTATATATGTTTCATGTGTTATATAATAATATCTATCGATACATCGTTGGTTGTGTATTCAGTTCTGTGTCTTCATACTTGCTTGTATATCCAATTCAATACATCCATACATCGATGGTTGTATATTCAGTTCTGTGTCTTCATATTTGGTTGTATATTCAATTCTATGCATCCATACATCGATGGTTGTATATTCAGTTCTGTGTCTTCATATTTGGTTGTATATTCAATTCTATGCATCCATACATCGATGATTGTATATTCAGTTCTGTGTCTTCATATTTGGTTGTATATCCAATTCAATGCATCCATACATCGATGGTTGTATATTCAGTTCTGTCTCTTCATATTTGGTTGTATATCCAATTCAATGCATTCATACATCGATGGTTGTATATTCAGTTCTGTGTCTTCATACTTGGTTGTATATTCAATTCTATGCATCCATACATCGATGGTTGTATATTCAGTTCTGTGTCTTCATACTTGGTTGTATATTCAATTCTATGCATCTATACATCGATGGTTGTATATTCAATTCTATGCATCCATACATCGATGGTTGTATATTCAGTTCTGTGTCTTCATACTTGGTTGTATATTCAATTCTATGCATCCATACATCGATGATTGTGTATTCAATTCTCTACTCATGAATCAAATTCACTGCAGAAGAGCTTTGTAGGATGATTATTAATTTTTCAAATATTAGAACTTTTATTTATAAGAATGAAGACCTGTTTATGTATTAATTAAACTCTTAAACATTTGATTCATTAAAAAAATTATGTAATTAAAAATATATTTTTCTTTTTATTTAAAGGTTTGTATCTGTAAAAGTTGATAGCTTGAAAGAATATAAATCACTGAGCTAGTGTTGATACCTCTGTATGTGTGTATATTTGAGTTCTAGGGTACATTGTGAAGATTTATATATGAATATCATGAATTTTCAAGTACTGTATTTAATATGAAAGAAAAAGCCATTTTTTTTTTTTTTTTTTTTTTATAATCTGAAACCATTTTTTGTTTTTACTGTAATTTGAAAAAACTTTTCTCAGAATTAACATATTTTTTTAACCTTTGTATCTTTTATGGTTTTTGTATAGCAAACACATTATTGAATATGTTGGACATGTAGATCACCTGCTCATCTGATGATCAAGGATGTGAAACTGAGTCTTGAGTTATTACTCTACCTTATTTTAATAATTCATATGTTGTTGTGTGTGTGTGTGTGTGTGTGTGTATATATATATATATATATATATATATATATATATAATAAAGCAATATTGTTTGCTGATAAAGAGATATAAGAAATTAATATCTAAAATACTTTTTTCAGTATTTCTTAGATATAACTTTTCTATTTCATAAGTAACTAAGTATATACTAGATAGATTAAAATTTAGTTAACAATCAAGTTATTGTAAGTGATTTTGTTTATTGACCTTTATATTCATTAAGCATCTGTAATTTCCTTCTCTTAAATGAGTTGACATTAAACATTCTGTAATGGATTTATGATTTATATATTACTGCATTTTTTTTTTTATTGAGTTAGTATACTCTTTCCAAAACAATTTATTCATTCTTTTTTTTTACAATTTGTTACATATTTCCTATTAAATTCATTAATCAGTGTGTGAGCTCAGGTAAGTACAAGGATTTTAAATTTTCATTTTTCAAGGCAGATTGGTAGGGATTCCCTTCAAATAAAATTGGCATGACATAATCTTTTTACTCTCTTTTTTTTCTCCCCCCCCCAATAAAGGTTTTTTATCTACCTCCTCAAGAGGTCAGAATGTAACTCATGGTCAGTTTAATATGGGGTGCCCTGCAGGAAGTAATTCTTCAGGGGAAGAAGGAGCAGTTTAAAATATAGCTTGGCCCTTCTGGTATTTTCTATTTGGGACACCTCAGGCACCAGTCAATAAACCAAGTCTTTCCTCTTTTAGGTGGGGAGGCAGGTGCTGCCTGGGGCAAAACTCCCTGTAGCTGAGCTTATTAATTAATAATTTACCCTGTGAATTGCCAAATATGTGTTAGATGAAGCTGTGCTTAGTAAATTAGTTTGAATTATTTAATTTAGAAATGAATTTAGGCGATTGTTTAAGTAAACACACACACACACACACACACACACACACACACACACACACACACACATTCTGATATGTATTGATGTAATGAGATCTTTCAAATAACTGATTAGACATGATTGGAATTTAGTATATTCCAATTCCTCAGAAAATCATCAGGGAAATCAAATTACAAATTTTAAAATTCCTGAGTTTTAGTATGAAATTTGCTGGAGAAATTCTAAAGATCTACTATATAAGAATGAAAATGTATGGGTATTAGATGTTGACTCTCTGCATAA